>JAUMIR010000003.1:338385755-338963255 GCA_030847615.1 Gambelia wislizenii
TGTAACAGGTAAAACACAAATCATGCTATATCAATTCATGCAAACTGTTGGATAGAATCAGTTTTTACTCATTTCCATGTTGAGGGAATAAGTATGGTGGTTGCAAATAACAGAATTCTCAAAGTGCTTACAGATTAATCTATATAGTATATTGGCAATATAAGAGGCTGGAAACTGCTCACTGCTAGCTGTTGTTGTTGTTGTTGTTTTTGTGTGCCTTCAAGTCATTTCTGATTTATGGCAACCCTAAGACGAACCTACCATGGAGTTTTCTTAGCAAGATTTGTTCAGAGGGGGTTTGTCTTTGCTTTCCTCTGAGACTAAGAGAGTGTGACTTGCCCAGGGTCACCTAGTGGGTTTCCATGGCTAAGTGGGAATTTGAACCCTGGTTTCCAGAGTCATAGTCAAACCACTACAGCACACTGGTTGGCTGAGTTGCTTTAAGGACAAAGAATATCTGTAAACATTCTGTCTGAGTCAGTTGTATGGCTGGTTTACACAGTCATATATGTTCTATATGTTGCAAGGAATGGGTCATAGAAGTGACCCTTGGGCTCATGGGTCCCCTGTTACAAAGAAACCAAAGTCATCTTGAACTCTTTCTACACCCTAGTGCATGTTGGATCTTACTGTGGGTTACATTAAATAGTTTGTGGTGTGAGTTACTCCATTGAAATGTATGCAATTATACCACTGTAGTCAATTCACCTTTTCTTCTTGCAGTCAGCTAAAAAACTAAATGTTCTTATTGTTCATCTCTTGCTGAGGAACAACAAAAAAGCAGCTTTAAACTAATGCCAGTACAAAATACCAGTGGCTGCAAACAAAAGGCCAGGATGCTAAAGAGGATTTCCTTTCAATATATTCAAAATAGATCCTTCAGGGCTAGACTGATTGCTAGAGGGTTGTTAGCTTTTCAGCAACTTTCAAGTTGTTTCCCATTTGAAGTCTAGTTTGATCAGAGAATGGCAGGGAGGGGACAGGAATGTGTGGGGCAGGAAGAAGTTGCCTTAGAGGGCCGTATTCCATTTTGTTCTGTAAAGGAGGGGGGAAAATCCTGGGATGAATATAGGTTCTATAGAGCAAGCCCAAGACACCTTGATTCCTGAGGCAGAATTGTGTCCTATCTCTGGCCCTTACATGGAAGCTGGATAGATTGTCTGCAGAAACCTACTCCACTGCTTGTGATAGGATATCACAACACAACACCTGAGAGAGCAGGCTGGTCTAGGGAGGTGGGGCAGGACATGTTGTGTGATATATATATATATATATATATATATATATATATATATATATTTGTTTTCTCCAAAATTGGGGAACAGCCAGGGAATTCAAGAGAAACACCTGTGAGGTTGTGTGCTACTGCTGCCCCCAGCATCCAAGGCAATTTTCTTACTCTGCCTAACAACAAGGCTGGCTCTGGAGGCCTGACCACAGGGCAGGCAGCCCAGCCTTCCCAGGTGTTGTGCTATTCCCAATATAGTAAAGAAAGTAATCCTGGCTGCCCAAGGTCTCAGTGCCCATACATATACCAGTTAGTAGGAAGCCAAGTACATAAAAGTTTTCTATTGTTTTGTATCAACCATAGCTTGGACGTAACATGTTACAAGAAATGATATGGACTTTACTATTTTGCATTTTACGTAATAACATTGCTGACAATGTTTTTTTTTTCAGAGTAATGTAATTACATGAAAAATAATGCCATGATTGTTGTTTGGGTGTTACAAGTTGAAATATTGCTTTTTATGCATCTGTACATAATTCTATTTGCTCACATTTATCTTATTTCTCTTGTAAATGGGAAAAAATCAATTTTCAAATTACATTTTTAGGTAACAATTTAATTTTTAATTTATAAACATCAGATTTCACATGCAATCCTGGGACAATTTGCTTGGCCCAAACCATAAGTGGCAGTGGCAGAACTGTGGATCTGCCCTGATAACATCTAAAGTGTTGAGATGTGATTTTAAGGCACACAGAGGTGTGTGGTGGTGGGGGTTGTCTATGTACCAAATTCTCCCTTTGCCTATCACTTTTACCTGGACAATATGCTCACCCAACTCCTCCACCTGCCTGCAGTCAGGTCCCAGTACTAGACATCAGTACTACGCAGATTCTGCCGCTCTTGGCCACATGCTCTGTAAGGACTTTAAATGACGCACCCAATTCTCTGGTTTAGGCATGATTGCAGAAAATCCATATGTGAAAACACAAGTTTGTTTCCCTCACAAGTTTCTTAAATAATTTTTTGTTATTTGCCACCAAGTTGGCTTTGACCTATAGTGACCCTATGAATGAGAGACCTCTAAGAGTTGTCAGCAGCCCTGCTCTGGTCTTGCAGACTCAGGACAGTGGCTTCTTTGACTGAATCAATCCATCTATACTGTGGTACACCTTGTTTCCTAGGAGATTTTCAGACAACCTTTTAAATCTGGAACAGGGACAACAGGAGAGCTCCAAAGGGCTTTGTTTTCAGATGATGTCATCCCTGTCTAGTTCTGCTCCCGTGCCCCCTCTGTTACGTTTGCATTCTCTTCTATTGACGGATTAATCCGTCAGTAGATTGCCCATTCCATTTCTATAATGGAATAACGGGCTTGTGAAGAGGTGTCCCATTATGCTGGTGCTATCCCAGCCGTGGTGGGAGTTCCCTCCCAAAGACTTCCGGGTGCAGTCGGGACAAGGAGGTAAATGGCACCCTTGTTTTTCCCCTCCCTGGGTTACTTGTTTAATTTTTAGGGTGTTTGGGGGCTTAGTTTTATTGTTTGACGTTTGGTTTCCTTTTTATTTTTAAATTTCCCATGCATCGTTCTCTCACGAGAATGTGTGGGATTTGCTTTACGGAACATGAACGCAGCTTTATGACAGCTGCATTCACTCCCGGAGGGCTGAGGGGAGGGGGAGCAGTTATTATCATGGCACGAGGTAGGTGTCTGAATTTTTTTTGACTGGAACAGGGATGGGAGTGGGGCAGGAGTGGGTCGGGTGGGGGGTGGCGAGACAGGGACACTATCAGAGGGTTTGTCTGATAATCTCCCTACTGCCTTCCACTTCACCAGGCATTATAGTCTTTCCCAGTAAGTCATGTCTTCTCATGATATGTCTGGAATATGATCGCCTCTGTTTTGTAATTTTGGATTTGTAAAAAATAGGTATCTATAATGTATCATCTTCACAGAGGACAAGAGTTCATGAATATCTGGAAAAGAACTTATTGTACCAGGGGTCTACAACCTACATAATTAGATGCAAAGTATACACTGGTGTAAGCCACTATTACAGTAAATTATGAATATTTTAATATATTACATTCATTTTATGAGGAATCTCATGACATTCTAAGCTGCCCAAATCTCCTTAGCTATCTTTGAATGCCAAATTAATCCATTCTTCCACGCACCCCAACCCTTCGGCCTGATCCTTCCCCTATTTTTTTTCTTACTGTTTTGCTGGCACACAGTAGGGCCATGGGTGTGTTTGTAATTACTGAGGGTGAGACAGGAACAGCATAGCCTTATCTCCTGGCTGGCCAGTGTCACTAAAGGCATTTTATTTTGAGATTCCTGATGGTGCTTGGCAAAGATAAACAAAATCTTCCATCAGGAAACCTGGGAGCTATTTCCACAGGAAGTTTCAAATCACTAAAGTAAATAAAACTCTTTTAGATTATTCCAGCCACTCAGATATCCAGTTTGTCTCAGGCTTTAACAACTTACAAGGTGTTGCAGATCAGGAGCCCTCCTGTTTTAAACAAAGGACTTTGAGTTGCTGTTCTTTTTCTCCCCCCGCCCCCGCCACTTCCTCGCTTCCTTCTCTCCTTCCTTCCTTCCTTCCCTCCTTCCTTCCAAAATCATCCAGGGTTTTTTTTTTTTTAGATAACATAAGAATTGGACAGAAAATTATGATAACACTTTAAATGAGATTGCACTTTGAGCATTACCAAAGTGTTTCCAAAGTCTGTGAGGTGTATAGTGTACCATTTTGCTTTTCTTTGGCCTTTTTATACAATGTCCAACTCAAAATGTGCCTAATACAGACAGGGCCAAACTCAGAATGATGAAGAAGAAGCTGTAGTTGACATGTTAGCCCATAGACTGTGTAAATCAGTGTTTAGTTCTGCAAGTGTTCATGTTAACATCACTATAGTACTGTAAACACAGCCAAGAAGAAATAGACTAGCTCTGATGTTCACAGCACTTCAAGAAATAAGTGTAAATATTGGTCAGACTGCTAAAAGGCACACAGAGGAGGTGGGTCAGTTGTCTATGTGCCAAATTCTCCAGAGCTTATAAAACTACTCTTACACACATTCAGAATGATATAACACACTCCATAAATCCTTGCAAGACCACGATACTTCTAATGATAGCTTTGTAGCTGCAGTGTGGATCTATAATTTTTAAGAAAAACACATTTCATCAAGAGGCAAAATATTCAAGGAGATGGAGAGAGAATTGTCCATCAGCTGAAAGGGATTCATTAAGCCACGTAGAATGAAAGCTATACAATTTTGTATACAGTTAAGATGATTGTATGCACCATGGCTGGAATCATGTGGGCCCCCAGATGTTTGTTAGACTGCAAGTTCTAGTAGCTCTAGCCAGCATAGCCAGTACTTTGAAATGCACATAGTCGGTTCCATGATTCCTACACCAATATAAACGAAGATGTATTCACAAGGAAATAGCCAAAGCCCAGCTTTAAATTTGTAAAGTGCTCTCAGTGCACCTACACACATGCACATTCTCAAAAATCTTCTCTATAGATTTTGATGGTGAAGATTCTCTGGATGTGCAGATATCATGATTACAGTTTCTGGACATTATGTGTCTAACATCACAATTTACATCTAAAGAGTTTGCACAGTTGTAGGATTCACAACACTTTACAATGTATGGCATTTCATATGCAGCAGTAGTCAAGATTTAACAATAAATCTGCCCTATCAGTCATTTTTTTTAAAAAAAATGTTACCTAAATTTCAATAGCAATTAATATTTTATTTTATATTGACAGCAGGGATATATTAGTACTCAACATATGACCATATTTACCTATAGAAATGATTTTATTTAATTAAAATGTTTTTATATCTTATCATTTTTGGACAGGATGCAGGATAAAACAGAAACAAGAAAACAGCTGAGGGTATCTGACCTAGTTATCTTATAGATGCATAGTAGACTTTAGTCAATGTTATATCACAGGTGGGATTCACGTGGCCCTCCAGACTTTGTTGGACTGTATGTCCCAGCATTTCAATGCTGGTTAGAACAGAGGAGAGTTGCAGTGTTGAGGATGGAGCAAGCTTGTTTTCTGCTGCTCCAGAGACTGGAACACGGAGCAATGGATGCAAGCTCCAGGAACAGAGATTCAACCTCAGCATTAGGAGGAACTTTCTGACAGTAAGAGCTGTTTGGAAGTGGAATGCACTGCCTTGGAGTGTGGTGGGGTCTCCTTCCTTGGAGGTCTTTAAACAGAGGCTGGATGGCCATCTGTCAGGGATGCTTTGATTGTGTATTCCTGCATGGCAGGGGGTTGGACTGGATGGCCCTCGTGGTCTCTTCCAACTCTGCAATTCTATGATTCTATGATTCTATAACATCTAGAGGGCTGTATGATTCCCACCCTTGCTTTATATTAACTTCATCTGTTTATTTAGGTGCTTATCGCAGTACGAAGAAACACGGCAAGGCAGCTGGAATGTTCTGCCTCCTATGCTGCCTTATTGCATGACATCATCATTCTTCTGGCACTCTTTCATTCCGGTCCCATGGGGGACCAAGGTAAAACCAAGTCTTTTTGTTAACAGGTTTTTCTACTTAGCAAAAAGATGTGGATTTACCTCGATCCCCCATGGTACTGTAACAAAAGAATGATGATGTCATGTGGTAAGGCAGCATGGAAGATGGAATGTTTGCTGCTTTGCCACTTTTCTTTGGAGTGCCATAAGCCCTCTTGTTAGCCCAAAGAGATATCAAATTTTCACCAAAGACTTTTTTCTGTTTGAGGTAAAGGTCAAGAAGGCCCCTGCCCCCATTCCTACTGTTTCATGTACAAAACTCAGTCATGCTGGCAGTTCAACACCAGCAATGAGAGAGCATCTCCCACTGTAGCTGAGGTTAGCAGCCTAGTTGGTACGGGTGGTCCCATGGCACACACACACATAGCTGTCTTCCCACAATTTACCAACAATTCCATCCTTGTAGCTTTTGCTGCCTGTGACAGCTGCCTCATTATACGTAATGGTGAGGCTGTCCTTAAATTTATGTAAGAACATAAGAACCCTGTTGGATCAGTCTAAGGCCTAAATCCAGTTACTAGTCCCAGCTAGAGTTAGACCCAATGAATTAACAGGATTTACAAAAGTACTGTAAAAGTCAATAAATACATAATTTATGTAAATCAAGTTTACATTGATTTAATTGGTCTATTTTTGTTGGGACTAATAATTACATTTAGCACTAAGAATTCATCTAGATCAGTATCCTGTTTCACACAGTAACCAACTAAATACCTGTAGAAAGCCAACAAGCCGGACATTTAAGACAGTACCCCTCTCCCAGCCCTTCTGCTGACAACTTGGTATTCAGTTGCAGCATGCTGCCTCTGAACCTGAAGAAACAGGGGGGGGGGTATTTTCCAAATTAAGATGTCAAATTTCCACTATAACTGACATTTTAAAAATTGAAAATGCAAGCAATTTCAGAATTTGCCAGACTTTGAATACTGTTTTAGCCACACATGCATCAACACAGTTCTAGGGCCAGAGAAAATTTCACAACACCCTTTTAGTTTTTGAAATTTATTCAGTATGTAAGAAACAGAATAGAAAGGTGAATAATAATTATGTAACCCAATGAAAAAAGCTGTTTTATCAGCAGAATATAGGCAGAGTTGGTTTTGCCACTGAATTGACAGTTTCGTGTTGGGGAGGTAACCGTAAATGGGTTGGATATGATGGGTTGGATAAGATTTGCCTTTCCTTTGGAAGGGATGATGCTTCTATCCAATTTCCATGGATCCTCCTCCACAAGTGTTCACATTCAATAGCTCCTGCTCTGATCCTCTAGGCAGCATTTTCAAGGTGGCTGGAGGAGCTATGTTGGGAGAAGGGCCCAGCAAAGTTTTTGCCCTCCTGGTTGCATGTATCTAAATCTGGATCCACCTCAATACAATAAAATCAATAAACTCTAGTCTAGTTACCCTTTGGCGCCTTGATTCTAGAGATCCTGGTTGTTTAATATTGTTGTGAAGTGGTTTAGCCAAAATGCAGTAATGTAGCATGGATTTATCTTATATCTATCTTTCTTCCATCATAGTACTTATGGTACCATATACAGAGCTAGACTGTCTCTCACCCAAGCAGTAGCCAGACCTAGATACCAATATCTAGGTCCAACCTACCTAAGGGATCGCCTCCTCCCATATAATCCGCCCCGCACCCTCTTTTGGGAGGGGTTTATTGCAACCAATGAGATTTAGATTAACATCAGCCTCCCAAAGATATTTTTCTGTTGCTGCTCCCAGAATATGGAATGCCCTGCCGGAAGAGATCTGTCAAGCAACTAGCTTGGAGAATTTCAAAAAAGCCATCAAAATGGATCTCTTCCAGCAGGCCTTCCCTGAATAGAACAGATGATTTTAATGGATGCTTCTCCCTCTTTTTATGTTTTTATGTTTATGTCTTTAAGTTTTGATTATATAGTTTTAAAGTTTTAGGGTAGTTATTTTATATCACTGGTGAATTTGCCAGTTATTTTGAATATATGCACTATTATATGTAATTTTAAGGAGGGGTAAATTGCTTTAAGTTATTACTATTGTTATGGATTTGTTTTTATATCCAATTGTTGTGAGCCACTTTGATTGCCTAATAGGCAAAAGGCGGGGTACAAAAAAAAAGTTGTTATTATTATTATTATTATTGTCATCATCATTATTATTATATGTGTGGCATCAGCAAGGTTGTGTGCCCCTAGCATGTAGCAGAACATATTAGGAGGATGGGAAGTATGATGGGTGTGCCCTAGAATTGATATTCTTTCAGAATTTCCCATGAATGAAAATTCTGTTTTCAATTTTGACAGATGTACCAAATGGATTCCATATTAACTTAAAGAAAACACCTGTGGAAGGAGAAACACTTGTGTTGTCCTGTTTAGCCAACAAGCTTCTATACAAAGACATTGCTTGGATATTGCCAAGAACAGTTAATCAAACAAGAATAAAAAAGCCGGCCACTAAGGAGTATTCCATCGACCTTACCCTCATCATTAAGAATGTTATGCTTGAACATTCAGGTACCTATGCCTGCCGAGCAAGGAACATATACACTGGAGAAGATGTGATTCAAGAGAAAGTCGTTACAGTCAGAGGTGAGCACTGTAACAAAAAGGCTCTTTTCTCACGGATCCACAAATTTAAGAGCGCAAGGAATGATTGTACAACACAACACAATATAAACCATTAAAGGACTCACTAAAAAATGACAGTTCTCTCGTATAATCTTGATTGATTACTACTGTACACTTTCAAACACGAGAGGTTTGGACACATAGAAGATGTAGCAATGCAAAAATGAACCAAAAAAGAGTGGGGGAAAAGTGAACAGTAAATCCCCAAACCTGGGCTTCCAATTTGGCTCAGAAAGATTATTTCTCCTTTGGCAAAGATGTGGAAGTTGGGATTTGGAAGACTTCCCCACCCTCTGGCATTGCATTTTGTGTGTTATGTTGTATTGTTCTTTGCAGTCTCCCACCAAGTGCTAATGAAAAACTTTGGACTCACCTTCTCTTCGGCTTTAATATTCAACCTCCTCCCAAGTGTCAAAGCTGGATAAACTGAAAACTTTTTTTTTTTTTTTTTTTTTAGAAAAATAGAAAAACTGCTGGCTTTGGTCACCATTGAACTTTTGATAAGTTAAACTTTAAAAGTGCAAGATAAGCCCAGCTCAGTTTGAAAGAATGGTTGGACTGTGGTGTGTTTTTTAAAAAACTTTAATTTGCTCTTTGTGGATTTATAAATATTGCCTGCTGAGCAAGTTCTTATGCTTATTTATTTGAAGTCATTTTTCTACACTAAATATATTAATCTTTTTTAAAATAAAAACAATTCTTCTCAGGGAAGGCTCTGAGGATGCAGAATAAGAAATAAACACATTGAAATAAGACACGTTGGTCTTGGGTTGTTTGCATAAATTAGACTATTTAAACCCACCAGAGTTGGATCCTCTTTCTTTGAAGAAATAAATTAAGGTTGATTTTGAAGTGGCCATCCCTTTGGTTCCATTAAAAAAAATAATAATGTAACTGTTAAAAGTGTGTTGACATCTGTGGGGAACTCTTTTTGACATTGTGACAGAGAAGCATGTAGTTCTTACAGTAAAAGGGAATCACCATATTCACTCCCTATTGATAAAATTTCAGTCAGCACAGAAAAATATTTAATGCATTTAAATTTCAGGCTGTTTCTGTGTGGGTACGGGCACATTTGTGTGTGCACTTACATATACCCTGCACACATCATTCCATTTTTATATTCAAATGATTGTAGGATTTGACATGGGAATTTTAAAAAAACTACAAAAAAAACTACTGATGGAAAATTAAAAGTAATTTATCATTACTTTTAAGCATTTCTTATTCTCTTTTGTTATTTTATTTCAAGGTGTTTCTCTGTATAATAAAAATCTGTATAAGAAAGAAGTTACTATTTTTAATAGATCTGATAACTTTATTTTTTTACAATGTGTATCTTTATTATATTTTGGAAGGGTGTTCATTTATGATTAATTATGATATAGAAATTTTAGCCAAGCATGTGAGGATCACAATAGCAAGAGCACAAGTGGGAACAAAAGGGGCTTTGCTATTAAAACAAGCGGGTGACAACACGACAATTTCTTGCGCCTGAGAACTCACCCACCCATTTCCTCCTTTAAGGTAGCAGGGCCGTGTCTCCAGCCAAGCTTGTCGTTCACGTGGGAATTGCTTTTGTCAAGTGTGAAAGGGTAAACAATAGCATTTCCCCATCATGCCAGTTTTGTGGAGCCTAAAATGCTCTGAAAACAATTAGCTACCTGGAAGTTATCAGAGTAAAGAAAAGAATGATTGTTCCTGTCTTGAAATTTCACCTATAGGCCTCTTGTATACAGTAGATTTTTTTCCTCATTATTACGGTGATGGCTTCCAGAAAGAATGTATGTTTCTGCAAAAGAACTTTCAGAAGCTGTTTCAAATATGGTTACAAAGTCAGTCCCACTATTGGTAACTTGCATTCCAGTGATAGCAAAGATTACTGTGTATTTGTGGAAGAAAACAGGAAAAGGTAGATATTATATTTGGGGGGGGGGATTTTATGGCAAGACATGGGCCGCAATGAAAAAGATTTTGTGAATTTCTAGTGGCTTGAAAACTAAAATGTAGGAGTTTGCTGAAGAGAACAAAGTTGCAAAGAGTGACTCTGGGCTAGCTCCACAGGATAAACAGGAAAAATGATCATGGGTTACAAACTGATCCTGGGAGAGAGAGAGAGATCCCTCACCCGTGGAATTCCATCCTTTTGTAGGTCGGTAAATTGAGTACCCAGCTTGTGGGGGCAATTAGCTAACGCACATTGGAAACTGTTTAATGCAGTGTAGATGTGTAAATAGCTATTGCTTAAAAAACAATTTGTAAGCCGCTCTGATAGCCTTGTGGCTGAAGAGCGGGGTATAAATAAATAAATAAATTAAAAAATAAATAAAATTAATGGGCATTATAGTGAGTCCTAGGAGAAGGAAGATAGCCTGGCCTCCATCACATGGAGTCGGCCAAAGCTTCAATAGCCATGAATTGCGGTGATATAAATTGTTGTTCTCATGATGTTGCCCATGTTGGAATGTTTGAAAGTATTGTGTAAGCTGAACAGCTTAGAGGACTGTCTTTTTCAGTATGATTGATACAAAGATCCCACTGCCAATATTGCTGCACAGACACTGGAAAGGGCTGAATATTCTTCTTTTCTGGGTGATTTATCATTTCAGTATATGTCACGGAGAATAATAATTATAACTTAAGTTTGTATTTCTTTTTTAAACTGCATGTTACCCGTTCAGTTGTGTATTTTACTGACTCATAATTGGTAATTGGTCAGATAATATAAGTTGCCTTATAATGACATACAAGTGTTAAATTAAAGGAACTGCAAAAAAGGGAGTTTAGAAATGTTGAACATTGTTTTTGTTGGTTATATTTATGTATAGGTGGGTTTTTTCCTGTCTCAGGGTTAATTTTCTTCTCTGTCTTGCTACTGAAAGCCTAGGATCAACAATATCACTGTAACAGAGGTATTGTCTACCCACTCTGTGGTTCCCTTCATGTTTCTGTGGTCAGAGGGTGCCAAAAGGCAGAAATGTCTCTTTTACATGAGAGTTACACAGAAGAAGTTCACTTTTGAGTATATTATGAATTGGCCAAATGATTGTTGCAAATAAAATAATACAGATATTTCTACCCAAGTGAAATGAAAAAAAGTTAAGCCATTCAAACATGCCTGTCAAAATCCCTGCCTGTTTAGCTCAGAAAACACAGAAGTAAGGGAAACCTTTACTTCTTCCTTTAACAAAGCATTTCAAAATTAGCTACTTATGGCAGCAGCCTTTTAAAAAATATGTGAAGAGTGATGCAAGTAAGACTTTTGAGTAAGAAAGTGTTTCTCAATATGGAAAAAAATGTGTATGGCTATAAACAAATTAAAATTAATCAGAAATAACAATCAGACTGTGTGACCTCTGGTTTTTTTCCCCTCCCATGTGTTCACTCTGTCTCAAAAACCTTGATTGTGCTGTTTACTATAAGAATCCTATGGAACACAAATGCACACAGATGACGGAGTTCATCAGCTTCTGTTGGCAGACCTATTTTCAAATATCATGTCTTCATAGACTGGTAATTTTGAAGGAAGGGAAATAAAATAAACAGTCTATGATTGATTATACATCAGTGTGCAGGAGAAAACATTTGGGGTTTTCCTGATCACTTTTTGGGCTGTGCTCTATAGCCACATTTCATATGGTCTGTTTTGAAAACATGTTGCTACACTACACCAAGTTTAGCACCTAGCTGGGTACAAAGATACTCTGTTAAATAACTGAAATTATTCTTTAAAACAACTCTTTAATTTAATTTTAAATATATTTAATAAAAGAGGCCAGATATAAAATGAGACAAAATGGATGTTCTCTCAAATGATTGCTGTAATTAGTGACGATAAGGCACCATCCGTTTTCCATAGTAGTCCACCTATCCTTACACAGAAAGGAAACTGCCATCACAACAGCGAGTGAGATGCTAGCCTTGATCCCACTGCATATCCCATGATATATTATTGCCAAAGTGAAAAGTCACCACCATACTACCCTGAATATCCCTCCTGTTGTGTGACTTTGAAAGCTAAAAAGGATTAAACCTGCTTAGCACTTAGATGGGAGACCACGAGCCAAAACCAGGGATCTCCAGGTAGACATATGAAGGAATTCTGGCTAAAAATATGGAGAGCTGCTCCCACTCTCATAGTTGACAATACTGGACTAGATAAACAATGGTCTAACTCAATATTAGCTTTCTATGTTTCTAATGAATTTCATGGAACATTCTATTCCACAAGATAAATGTTCCTTGTGATCATAATACACACTCATCCAGAAATCTTGAAGCACCTGAAAAGTAAAGTAAATGCAGCCAAACTGGACATTCCAAGAAATCTACAGCCCTTTAGTTCATAATGACCCCACCCATCCCCCGAAACTGGCTGTCATATTCTCAATCAGGACTGACCCAGCCATTAGGCAGAGTGAGAGGGATGCCTTAGGCAGCAGACTTTGGGTTTGATGGGAAAGCAACAAATTCTTCATTATTACTTTTATTTATCAATGTGTTTTAAAGGGCAAGGTAGGAGAGAGGTGCTTGTTGGGCTTCCCTACTTGAGATTAGACTAAATGACTTGACTCAGTACTATAAACATTGAGTTGGGGTTGGGTGAGATGGGGGCACCATTTGCTGTTCTGCCTCAGGCAGCAAAGTGTTTTATGCTACTGCTTTGTGCAACAAGTTACCTGAGATGCAGTTGCCTCAGTGAATAGGAATTGAAGTGAAAATTGGTTGTCCCAAAGGTCTGTACCCAGTGCTGAATCCTCTCAAGTGGAATAGCAAAATCCAACACAAATGGGTGGGAATAGATGATGATGCTCCCTTTCCACTGCAAACTCCATGAGCACTGTGAGCACTTGCTCAAGAGGGTTAAGAAGCCCCCTGGAACCAGTTTGGGGGCGGCGTTCAGGTTGCTGTGGGAAGTGTAAGGGACAGAAGATCCATGACATGCACCAATATCATATTGGATTTAGGCTACAGTTAGCACAATTATTTACTTAAGAAAACAGAAAAACCATGAATAGTGAGGGGAGTTAGGGTAAGATGGCAAGAACTTTTGAAACAGACAACCACTTTATCTGGCTGATGATTTAACATATTGGCCAATTTGTCTGAGAACATATTTATTTAATAAGGAAACCTTTTCATGCCCCACCTTCAGATGTGCAGGAAAAGATATAGCAATCAATTTCATCCTAAATTTGATTCATGTTGTATACAATTAAAGCGCTTGAACATGCTGGATGGCTTTTTATTAAAACACATTTAATCCAAATGGATTACTATAAGCAATGAAACATGGTAGCAGTAATCTGAGAAGTTTATATGGTGCAAAATTCCTGAAATACAATAAACTTCAACAATTCACATTGGATTGACTTGTTGACATGTCATGACACATGACATTTGGTTCCCCTCCTCTTGGCTCTTTGATGTCTAACTAACCAAACTCTCTCTCTCTCTCTCTCTCTATCTATCTCTCTCTCTCTCTCTCTCTCTATATATATATATATATATATATATATGGAGGGAGAGAGAGAGAGAGAGATTATACAATATTAATAACTGAAAGTGCGTTCCCAATAGAAATAGATTGTGGCCTTTTGTATCTCTCTATAGTAAAGAAAACATGGGGTGAATTAGTGATTTCTTCTGTAACTTCAGTGCATTTCCCCCAGGAATTAAAATGAGAATAAAATTTGTTTTTACATTTTAAGAAAAGCATCAGCAGAATAAGGCTGAATTAGCTATTTTGTGTGCTACTCCCTATTATTTTACGGTAAATTAATTATAGCTATTATTATCTAAAGAAGGAAGACCCAATTAGGCTATTTTCTCTCCCAAATTCTTAGTGAAAAGCATGTTTGCTCATCATCATCAGATTTGCATTTCTCATTCCCAAAGAGCAACGCTTCTTTACATCAAACAGTTGAAAAAGCTATAGCATGTATAAGACAAAGCATAGGACAAGCAATGAAGAACAAAGAAAGACCCTCACGACTGTAGGAATGTACTAACTAATCTGTCAATGTGTTTTATAGCTCAGGAAGCGCCATACCTTCTTCGGAACCTCACTGATCAGGTGGTCAACACCAGTCACTCTGTTAGTCTGGAGTGTCATGTTCATGGTGTGCCCGAGCCTCAGATATCCTGGTATAAAAACAACAGACAGATACTTCAAGAGCCAGGTGAGTCTAATACTTGCCATCTTTTCTTTCCTACTACACTGTTATTTCTGGATACCCTGTCCCAGCATCATCATTCATATCCCAATTCCATGTCTCTGAACAGGGATGGACAAAATTGCCAGGTGCTGTCACACCACCACTTCAATAACCCCTAGCCAGTGGTGAGGAATCATGGGAACAAAATCTGGAGGATGACACATTTCCCATTTCTTACATAAGGATGCTATAGCTACTGCCTACAGCAACCTGGCTATCTTTGTGATTGCTAATTGCTGATTAGATGGAAGTTGTGCTTATTTCTGGCATTGCAAGTTCATTTCAGCAGCAGAGCCAGCTGCATGATCTACACTTTCATATAGACTTTCATTACACTTTTTCATACAAACTAAAATTAAAAGTATAATAGACTGAATAAATGGATGTTGGATACTCTTACACTATATCCAAAAATAAGCCACTGGAATGAGTTGCTTCACTCTCCCTTGTGTTAGAGCTGGCTTTGAATCTAGCATAGTGACCATAGTGCCAAGCCAGCCATTGTTGCTTCAAAGCCCCACACTTTTTTTAAAAAAATGGTATTTATTTTTATTAAGTAGGCTTCTACCCCACCCTTCAAAGACAATTTTTCCAGGGTGGCTTACAGAGAACAAATGTTGAGGTACTTCCTGCTCCATAGGAAGGAACTGCCTTCTGGAAGTGCCTTAAATGTACTTCAAGGATGTTTAGATCAAATGTATTCTTGGCACATTTTTAAGAACCCTTCAGTATAAGCAACTTGTCAGGTTCTAGAACTCTAGCAGCATCCACCCACCCAATAAGTTTAATGCTATGCCCCAATCCTCCCGCACCCTTCTCCATTTTGCCTGGCATAGCTATCTTGAAAAAAGATATTTTTTTGGTCAAGTAATACAATGTGGTTTCCCTCCAACAGTATATCAGGGATTTGAGACCAATTAATTAAGGTATTAAATATGAATTCACAAAAGGCGGGGGTTGCAGGATTGAATGCCAGCTGTCCCACTCCCCATCAGAAATTCCCTGCTTATTGAGCACTAGCATATCTGTGACAAGAACTTCCCCCTCATATTTTAGTTTTATTGGTGCAGGGAAGTTTATGGCTTTTTTTTTTTTTTTTACATGTGGGAACATTCAAAAATGCAACCCATCCACTGACATTACAAGTGACAGTCTCAAGATTTCTGGGCATAGGGATCAACAATCATAACAGTAAGGAGGAAGTATGGCACACTTCCATGGGGTGGTGATAGAAATGGATTGCTCCCTTCGAGTTCTCAGGCTCAAGATAGGTCCATCACTAATAATGTAAATGGCTTGGGTTCCAAGAGTAAGCCAACATTAATGTGACACATTTAATAGAAGAGGCCACCATGACTTATGCAAGCAATGCAATATGATTTTTTTAAAAAAACAGAACTTCAGCAAGGCATGCTGGGGTTTTCTGTTTCTTTTTGAAAGGAAACCATAATATTAACATATAGAAGAGATGGGAACCATGTGGCCCACCTAATATTGAACTCCAGTAGCTGACAATTAGTATGGGGAATCATTTTGTTATTGCTTTGTAGAGCATCCTCATAATGACAGTCACATCTCTATCACAATCATATTTGGGTTTCAGACAGCGGGGTGGGGTGGGAGAAGAGACTGGTAACTTGTCTGAAAGAGTTTTTTCATGACACACTTCCTCATAGACTATCAGTGCTACATCAGTTGACATCCCCCTGCCTATTCTTAGCCATTTATTAACTTGTGAACTTAGCCATTCACGAACATTCACTGCAGCTTAAACAGTCCTCTTATGATCGAATATATACTTTTCGTACTATTCCAACCTCTCCATTTTCCCAAGATGTGAGAAGTTCCATAGAAAGCAACAGATGCAGGAAATAGTTGCCCTTCAGATGTTTTGAACTCCAGCATGGCCATTAGTAAAGGGATTATACCAATTGTAGTCTAACACATCTGGAAGGCCAAAGGTTTCCCATCCTTACACTATATAGCCAGATTGCTTGTCAGTAAGGAATGCCAGTTTTATGCCATTTATGTAGTATTTACTTACTCCTAAACTATGTTGAGCAGGAAGAAATAAGTACACAGTTCTAGACAGAGTGTACTACAGTACTCATAACTGACTTCAAGCTTATATTGTTTTTAAAGTAATATAGGCTTGAAGACCAGCTAGAAAATTACAAGTGTTTGTCTCCTTGCTGGCTAAATTCAAATTCCCTGTACCACCTAAATGGTGCTCAAGCATGACATCTCTAGTAGCCATCAGCCATCAAGCTGCCCTTTAACATTTTTGCCCATTAAAGAAATATTTTTCATTATTAACTATATAAAAGACTAGGGACTTTATCAGACGTTCCCCTGAGAACGTTCTTTTGCCGGTATATAAAAAAACAATTTTTATGCTGGCAAAAGAACTCCCCCCCCCCGCCTTACCTCCTTTCCTGGCAAAGGCTCCTCTGGTAATAAAGAGGAAGTGAATGGATCTCCATTCACTTCCTCCTTTGAAATCATGCAAGAAATTCAAACTTTAAAACCAAAATAAAACATTTTAAGTTACACTAAGCACCTAAACATAATTTAAAATCCCCAAATAACCCAGGGAAGGGGGGGGGAGACCGTCACTTAACTGAATGTCCCGATCTGACCCAGAAGTGTTCTGGCCAGTCCAGCCATTGTTGGGGTATGTCCAAAGGCTCAGTTAACATGGCAGTTTTTATTGTGATAATTTGTGCTTTAGTGCATTTTCTCACCAGTGCCGGGTAGTTTACATGATTTATTGGGAAATCGGTTGCTCTGTTTATTTTTTTGCTTTCTGGTTCAGACAGGCAAAGGTGGGGGAAGAGGAGATGGAGGGAAAGAGAGAGAGAGAAAGTGCTCAGATCATTCCCTGCTCTGAGGAATGCCTGCTAGTTTGCATGCCTTACCAAAGGCTAAGGAATACCTTAGGAATGCCTGCTAGTTTGCATGCCTCTTCTTCCAAAAGTGAGAAGGGTGGGAGGAAGGAGGTAACCTTTCAGCCACAGAGGAGCTATTCCCGCCATCAAGCCCCCCTTCCCCTCACCCTCTCTCCCTGTCTTTCTTGCTCTCTCTCTCACACACACAAATGCTATCAGAGGAGTGCAAGCAAGCGAACAGCTGGAGGAGCTGATCACTACTCAATCTCCCTCTGTCCCTCGCCCCCCCCTCTCTCTCTCTCTCTCTCTCTCTCACACACACACACACAGCCAAGCAAGCTGCAGACAGCTTGCTGGATTTTTTCTGTGGCTGAAAACAACAGGGGCTGGATGTTTTCATTTCAGGCTCCTCCATCTCTTGCAAGCCCACCCCCTCCTTGGACAGCCCAACCAATCACAGCGCAGCTCTGCTGTGACTGTATTGGGAAGGTTGCTGGTAGTTCACATAGCCCTTAGTGAAATGGTAGTTCACACAATTGATAATGCGCTAAGTCACACTACTTTTCAAAAAAGTTGGGAAAAGTACTGAAAGCCCTTATTATGCTACTTTTGAGTTTTTGAACTCCCTCCCCCCTTCTGAATGAGGCAATATTGTGGTGCGATGTGTGTGAACTATTAGGAATCTTAGCGAATTCTTCACAGACTTATTTTGCTGTGTAAACAGGCCCCAAGGTTTAAAGGGACAGAGGCTTAGCACGCCAGCAATGCCAGCAAAAAAGTGGCAGGGAGATCTATTGACAGCCTAAACCATCAATGAAAAGGTATGGGGTTTGGGCTGATTTTAACCATGAAAGGGTGACATCGTCTGATCTGCGTGCCCTTTTGCAGTTATGTGGCATCCTTATGATACCATATTTTCTGTGTCGATAAAGTCCTAGAAAACAAGTAATCCCTACATTTCACAAGCATACTTACAGCATATTCTTCCTGAAGAATACATAGCACTCTGTTTGAATGGTTTGCAGCTCAGATTTCCTTTAAAAGAAGATCCACTTGGACAAACAAAGCTTCACATTTATGCACTGTTCTAGTTCATTCAAATGTTTCTCATTTTACAGGTATAGTTCTAGGACCAGGAAGCCAGAGTCTGTTGATTGAAAGAGTACAAGAGAATGATGCTGGCCAATACCAGTGTGTAGCTAGTAACATGAAAGGGACAGTGGAGAGCTCGGCCTATGTCACCATTCAAGGTAAAACATTGCATGCTAGGAGTACTGTTAACAATAGATACTGTTTGGTTGATATAAGTTCCCAGTTGCCTTCCATACAGAATATCTTGGTCTTCCTAGAGAAACAGGTAAGTAGCTTGTTGATTGTGTGCAATATTTTTTTAAACAAAGTCTTAACAAGGGAAATGCACCAGGTCAAGAAGAAAGCCAAAGGGAAATGCTAGATGGGAATGTGTTTATACTGACCCGAAAATAAGCATTACTGCAACCCAACAAGCATAGGGTCAGGGTAGAAGTAGGGTGTATATTTAGCCTTGTTAGAGACATTGCCTTGCTTCATTTCCTGTTCCAGACTGCTAGGGGCCAGGATGAGATATATTTGTTATTTTTGTGTCTTTGATTTCTGTGCAGAGTGAATTGTGAGATTCAACTTGAGGTTTGCCCAATAACTGAAAATACATTTATAGATGTATTTGTTGTCTTCTTCCTGGTTACTAATATCCACCCTTAAAACAAAGCAGTTTTATAATTAGTTTTATAATATCACATATCACAAAATCTTGTGATAGGGTGCCTTAATTATAATGAAATATTTCTCCCTTTGCCTACTGTCTTTTTCTGAAGAAACTGGGACTCCTCTTTTGAGCAACCCCAAATAGCCTGTTGGATTTCCCTTTCCTGTATTTAAATACAGTACAGTTTCTGTGATGGATACAGTTTCAATGAGGTCCAGCAATGGATACAGTTTCAAGAATGGCCAATGATGGATACTGTTTCAATGATGTCCAGTGATGGATAAAGTTTCAATGATGTCTAGCAATATAAGGCAAGCATTTCATCCATACTCTACGAAGGAGGTGCTTCTGCACAAAAATAAATAACTGCATCTATGGCATAGATCTCCAGGTGCTACTTTCATCTCCAGGTGTGATTTTCATCAAAAAAAAAAAAAAAGTAAACTTCCCCTAGAACTTTTCATTGCTTATGAAGGTAGGGAATATGTAACATTATGCAGAGACCAGTTGGGTCATATAAATATGTGATAAAACCAATATTTTAGCTGAGCATGAAATAATGTATGCAACCTTCATGCAGAAGTAATCCTTGGAGACATTGGTGACTAAATGTCAGGAAGAGAGTGTCAGAAAGACACCCAGCATGTGAACAATTGTTTGCCAACTCACTTAGAAATAGGCAGTGCAGATCTTTGGGTTAGCCAAGAACTCACAAGAAAGATATTAATTGTTCCTTTCTCCTTTGCCAAGAGTGATGTGAGCTAGAGGCCTGAGCAACAAGAGGAGACTCAGGGAAATCACGTTCCGAACTCGTTCTTGCTGATCCCTTTTATCCCTGCTATCTCACTGTTGTTGTCATGTCCTGTGTCGAGATGACATTTAAAGAGAATGTCAGAAGAAGAAGACAAGAATGAGTCTGTGGAGAAGTTGTATAAAGTGTCATGACACAATTACAAGGACTGAAAATGTATTCTGCTTTGGAAATATTTTATGAGTATCAGAGGAGTCACAGAGGGGAAATATTTTGATGTTTCTGTTTTGGTGGAGAGTGCTGAGTGTTTGCTAATATTTTCCAGATTTAGATTTTTTCCCCTCTTTTGTCTGTGCTCCTCCTATGACAGATATGATTCCACCGCCCCCCCATCCACATATTTACTTCAGGTCATGACCTCATAGAACCTCTTATTAAAGGACTGTTGCTTTTGTGCTACACAGATGGGATCCAGCTTTTCCTGGTAGAGTGCTGTTTGAAACAGCAAGTAGCCAAAATGAGGTGTGAGGAAGGACACCAGTACAAAAAAGTGAATTGGGGTATTGCACTGGTATAACAGTATGCTGAAATGTTGGACTGGTCTCACAGTTCAGGACAGTGCAGTTTCTCCACCTGGGATGTCATATAGCTGCATCATGCAAGAATTTTGAACAGATTGTGAGTATGTTGGAGCCCTACCACTAACATGTGACTCTCTATAGATTACCCATGAGGCAGTATGCCTCAACAGAGGAAAGGCTGCCCACTTTTGCTTTACATGAGCAGTTGAATTTGGCTATTGATTCAGACATTGTTTTTAACCAGAATACAACCCTTTGTGTGTAGCACTTCCTTGAAATAAGGTAAGGGCAACACATTCTGGGTTATTTTGACAGAATGCAATGTTTATAGCACAAATGTTGTAAAACATATCATAGCCTACTGCAGCTTTCCATAGTGTTCTCCAGATGCTATGCACTATAACTTCTTCCATTTTTGGACACTAGTCAGATTAGATGGGGCTGATCAAAATGTCAGTCCAAAACAAGTTAGGGGCGGCTGTCTTACTGGATGAGTATCATGGAGCCATGGTTTCAGTAGTGTTATTTCCCTTTGCCTCCTGGTCTTCCTATTCAATAACTTTCCTCAGAAAATTAAAACACACATTGCTCAATACACACCCTGACTGATCCAAGCCATCAAGAATGTTGCCTTATAACCCCCACCTCCTACAGTTACAGTAATGCACAACTGGGTGGTAGTATACAGAGTTTAACTACCCAGCACCATATATTAAAGAAGAGAAGAAATTTATTTTAAAGAAATCACATGGCACATACAGGGCATGCAAAATAAATTAAGATTGCTCAGGCAAATGCCTTTGATACTGCCTACCAGCAAAAATCCAATATCAGGTCAGGTTCTCAAAATGTATATTCCAGGCATTCTTCCCCACCTCCACAAGCCAGTTCAAAGATGTCTAGGAGGGAAAAGACAGATAGCTGATCCTAGTATTGATCATGCTGTCCTCAGGCATGATGGACGATGCTATTTTGTGGACAGTATTGAAGTAACATGCAGTAGGGAGTCCAGTCACTTTCTGTAGGTGAAATTGGGGATAAGGCACCACATTGTTCTTTGCGTCAGGCAGCAAAATGTCTTGGGCCTCACCTGGCATTAATACCAAAACAAAAGAAGCAAAGGAGAAACCAGGAAACATGATCAGATTAGTGCTATCTGGGAAAAGCCTCTCTGGATTTCCTAGGTGCCGCCTTTAGGAGAGAAAGGTGGTTTGATAGGGAGAAAGGGCTGAGAACATACCTATATCTTATGTGCTAGCTCATCTGCCATCATGCCCTCAAGGCACCAGATCCCATTTGATCTTGAAAGCTAAGCAAAGTCAGCCCTAGTAAGTACTTGGATGGGAGACCACCACCCAAAACCAGGTGGTGTAGGCTATATTTCAGAGGAAGGAACTGGCAAATCCACCTCTGAGTATTTTTTGCCTAAAAACCCCTAGGAAATTCATGGGGTCACCATAAGTCTTGACCTGAAGACACATCCGCATACAATGGCAGGCTTATAACAGCCAATCACAAAAGCTGACATTTCTGTGCCTCATGCAAAGGAAGAGAAAATTGGAGTAAGTGCTGCCAAGTGTTGAGTGATTAATTAGACTGAGGAAAGATATAGTGATGCTTCACACCCTATGTGGCAGTCTGTCAGGAATTAGGAAATTCCTTTAACACAGGCCTAGTTTACCAGCCTCTCTGGCTGTTGTCAAGAGCAGTAGCATCTGGCCAGGAAGTAGGAGGGAAGCGAGGAAGCTCCTGTTGTCTGAGGCAGCCCAGGAATCCATAGGCATTTGGTGGTCTATAAGTTTGGGAGCAAAACTGAAAAGGGTTGCCTTTCTGAAAGTGGAAATGAATAATGTAAAGCTGTCCCAGTCTTAAGAGATTATCAGATGATTCCCTATTAAACATTCTTTTGCTGGCATAAAAAAAAACAAAAACATATTCATGCTGGCAAAAGAAAACTCCCTGCTGCACTTACCTCCTTTCCCGGCAAAGGCAGCACCAGCAATAAAGAGGAAGTGAATGGAGCCCCCATTCACTTCCTTGTTTGAAATCCCACAAGACTTCATTGCATGGGAAATTCAAAAATAAAAACAAAAACAAAGACTAAAAAGGTACACCAAGCACCTAGACACACTTAAAAAGTCCCAAGTAACCCAGGGAGGGTCATAAACAGAGCAAAACTTACCTGGATGTCCCAATCTCAACTGGAAGGGTTTGCGCCAGACTGACCTTTGATGCTACATTCCCAAGAGTTAAATTGCCTGAGGTTTTGCATGCCGGCAGTTCCAACACCAAATCACAGTGGGGGATTTATTGGCGGATTCAGCCATCAATAAAAAGAAATGCCAGAATAACACCAGCAGAATGCAAAAGGGTGACATCATCTGATATTGGTGTCCTTTTGCATTTTATCTTTGTTTGCGAAGATAAGCCAGAGAGGTGTTGTTATCATGCCACATTTGCTTCATCTGATAATTTTCTTGGAAATCTGGACAATAAAAGCCATTTTCATCAGTAAGAAGGAAACTGAAATAGTCTTGTGGATGGAATTCTGAGTGATGTTAAGAGGTAAGAAGTTGCTAAATGGATATACACCTGGACAAGTGATAGACATGCAGCTGGATGTCCCACAGATTTGTGATTATACCTCCATTCAGTAAGTAATGGTTGTAACGATGAGAAGAACTGCTGAATGAGAGCTATGCCATTCCCTTCTACTGTCCCAGTTTGGCAGGGACAGTCCTGAGTAATCTTCTGTCTCATGCTGCTTTTAAAATGTCCCAGTTTTTCTCTGTCCCTCCCACTTTCCTCCATTGTTCTTAGCATACTTCAATTGGTGCAGACAGAGTTAAAAGGTGAAAAGTAGTTTGCACTTAGTTAATTCAGTAGAGGGAGAGGACAGGGAGGTGGCAGAATCTTGCCCTTCCCTGTGGACTCTGGCAAACGCAAACTTCTGTGGCCTCTCCTAATTTGTGTGTTCCTCCCCTTTAATAATTTTTGCCATCCCAATTTCTACCATGTGCTATCATTTGGATGGTATACTTGATACTGCCTCTTCCACATTAATTTACTGTAGTACAGTGGGCCCTTGATATCTGCTGGGGTTTGGTTCCAAGACCTCCAATGGATACCAAAACCTATGGATGCTCAAGTCCCAATATATGAAATTGCATAGTAAAATGTCATCCCTTATATAAAATGGTGAACAGCAAGGTTTGCTTTTGGGGATTTTTTAAAAAATATTTCCGAGCTGTGGTTGGTTGAATCCATGGATGCAGAATTCGTGGAGATGGTGGGTCAACAGTATGTCCTATAGTTTGTGTTCAAGTGATTAGTCTTGAGTTTTCCAGTTACATGGGACAACATGATTTTGTGCTGTCCACAGTTGATTAGAAGGTATTTATGCAGAGGTCAAGAGGCATTAGGCTGAAAAGTATGAAGAAGCATAGCTTTAGGAGTTAGCTATGGTCTGGTGTGAAAATATTTCTGGCAGTAATCAGTAACCAGAACTCACAACTGCTACACTGTTGAGACCTTTTTTTTAAAACAAACAAACAAACTTTATTTCAATATTTATAGGCTGCCTTTCAAAGTTACCTCTTCCAAAGGGGTTCGCAACATACTTAAACTATTACAGCTATAACAATCATCACACTGAACACAACACATCTAAAATCAGAATAGCAGCAACAGCTAAAAACAGTATCAGCAGAATAGTCTCTTAGGATCATTCCAGTCTATGGACTTGATCACACTACACTGTTACAGTGTGATTATTCCACTTTAAATGCTAAGGCTGCCTCCTGTGGAACTCTGGGGTTTGTAGTTTAGTGAGGTGTTAGAGCTTTCTGGCTGAGAATGCTAAATGCCCCTCCCTAAACTGCAAATTCCAGGATTCCATAGGAGGCAGCCATAGCAGTTAAAGTGGAATAATAAAGTCCTTAGTATCACATGGCAGCTGAGAAGGAGAACTACTGCCAATCGAAGTCATCATAATACTGGGCTGCATGGACTGATGATGTGATTCCGTATGTACAGGTTGAGTATCCCTTATCCAGAAACCCCAAATACTCCCAAAATCCAAAATTGTCCACATGAGTGGCTGAGATAGTGACACCTTTGCTTTCTGATGGTTCAGTGTACACAAAATTTGTTTCAAGCACAAAATTATTTAAAAATATTATATAAAATTACCTTCAGGCTATGTGTATCAGGTGTATATTAAATGAATTTTGTGTTTAGGCTTGGATCCCATCTCCAAGACAGTTCATTATGTATATGCAAATACTGGTATTCCAAAATCCAAAATATTAAACACTTCTGGTCCCAAATATTTTGGGTAAGGGATACTCAACCTGTATAAAGCAGCTTCTGTTTTCCTGTGTTCTTAGTGCTGCGATATCTACTATACTGTATTTATCTATCTATCTATAGCCCAGAAAAGTTGGATATACTGTACAGGTGCACTATGTTACATGCAATAAGTAGGGATGAGAAATCAATGTTGGGTCCAATATTGGGGTTGTGGTGGCAGGAGTGGAATATAAATCAAATAAATTAATAGCATTTCAGTTAATTTTCAATTAGAATTTATTTAATTAGCACCTTCTGGGAAAGGATGGAGACCAGGACCCAGCTTCTCAGTGAAAGACCATAATTTTCTGATCTTAAAATTAAGTTCTTAAAAAGCAATTCTTACAATGCAAAACAAGAAAAAATACATTTGAAAAATGCATAGATTTGGAAAGTATACATGGAAAATGCAGAACTCATAAAAAATACACACCAACATAATTCAGTCACTAGGAGAAAACTAGGCAGAACTGAAAAACATGCCCTCAAATGTATTCATGTTGAAAAATGTGCACAGAAATACGCACAAATTTCCATGTGGGGAAAACAAAAGAAAAGAAATACTTGTCCCAAGTAGGAATGAGGTTCAATGTGAAAATTAGATAAGCTTGGTAAGCTTGCATTTTGTGGATTCACACATATTTGGTTACAGTCCAGGGGACAGTCATATTTTCCGCCGCTCTTACAGATTGTATTAAAAGTACTTGGAACTGTATTTTTCCTTCAGTATTCTAAGTTCCTGATTTTTACAAAAAGCAAAATTGCTGTTTATTAAAGATATTTGTTATTTGATTTTTTCCCCAGGAATTTCAGAGAGCTCAAACCTGGAGCTAATAACATTGACATGCACCTGTGTGGCTGCAACACTCTTCTGGCTTTTATTAACGCTCTTCATACGTAAGCTAAAAAGGGTAAGGACTAAGCCTCTTCCAGTTTTTAACTAGCATGTGACCACCAATAAATGCTCTAGCATAGCATTGTAGCATTTCTTGACCATAATTCATGGACATGAATGAGGCACACAAGTGTATATTTATTTATTTATTTGTTGGATTTATATTCCCCCTTTCTTCCAAGATGGGATTCAAGGTAGCCAGGGGGAGGCAGAATGAAGCCCCCCCCCATAAGAACTCTGTCACCCCATGATATTTTTATTCAGCCTGCAAAACTTACAAAGAGTGATTTACACATAGAGCTCAATTTGCTGTGTTTGCATTCCATCAATAACTTTGCCTGCCTCTTTTCTTTGGATGCCTAAACTATATCTCAGTTTTAAGTGACTGTACTGCTAGAAATTTGAGATCAGAAGAAAAAAAAGTGGAATTCTTATTTCCAGGGCAATGCTCTCATTTTGACGTGCACGCACGCACACGCACACACACTGTGCTTCGAGGTGCATCCCTGATGAGGTGGACTGTATACTTTATACAAGACCAAGTTTGGTGTGCCATTGCACACTACAAACTCAACTCCTGGATGACACTATAAAATGACATTTCAAGTACATTTGTGTATATATGGATGGCATTTATGGCATTTATCACCTCTTAGCCCATCAGAGCCCCAGAGGCGACGTACACTGAGTAAAAACATTTAAAACATTAAGTACATGACTGAAAACAATTAAAACCAAACTAAAACTTATCTTAAAAAATAGTTATAAAACCAGAGACAATTTTAAAAAACAGTGAAAAATAGCAAGAACCCTAATGGCAACAGAGGCCAAGCAAAATGGCACGATCTTCTCTGCCCACGGGAAATTCAGAAGGGGTGGGGCCACCTGACCTGCTTTGGGAGGAAATTCCACTGTCAGGGTTTTGCTACAGAGAAAGCCCTGTTACATATACCCACCAGCTTGGCCTTGTGAGATGGTACAACATGCAACAAGGCCTCTGCTGAGGATGTTAGATTTCTAGGCAGGCTCATATGAGAACAGGCAGTCTTTCAGATATCTTGGTCAGAAGGCATTTAGGGCCATTTCTTGTAGGTACAAACAGCTATGTAATGCTAGTGTCTTCCACCACCTTGAAGTCTAAGCTATTTATTGCACCAGGAGCTTTCATAAGCATGATATAAACTCAAGCATGATACAAACCAGGAGTGGATAATACATGTTCCTTGAGTTGTTACTGGACTACAGCTCCCATCATCTCTCATCATGGTAGCTAAGTCTGATAGGAATTGGAGTCCAACTACATCTGGAGAGCCATAGGTTGCCCACTCTTGATGTATACTGTCAATTTCAAGAATTTTTTGGAGCAGACCCTTGCCCATCTTTTAATAAGTCTTCAAGGTGTCATAAGAGTTTTCATTATTTTGTGTACAACAGTCTAACACCACTGTTTTAAAAGAGATGTGAATGTGTGGCAGTTGTCCCATGTGCACATGGTAATACCCAGTGCAACTGCCAGTTGACAAACTAAGCAAGTAACAGAGTTTGGAAGTTACTTTTTGTCTACAGTTCCCCAAATCCGCAATCAGCATGGATAGTGGCCATGCTGGCTTGGGAAATTCTAAGAGTTGTAGTCCAAAATGTAACTTTTGCAACCTCTGCCAGGGAGCATGGAATGAAAGGTAGGTGTGTGACTAAATACCTGTCACTGCACAGTATTGATGATGGAGGGACCACTATGATGTTATGGACTCCTGTTTAAAAAATATTGTTGTGTTTACTAGAAGAGTTATGGTAAAGTATGGTTAGGTATATAATGTATAGTAAAAGTAACACAGGAAGACTTAGTAAAGGATCTGTTGAGAACATTGAATGTTGTGAGTGACTAGTGATTGGCTGTGTGTTTGAATGGGATTTTCAAAAGGTTAGTGTGTATGATTGTGGGGAATATAAATTAGAGATGTTAGAAGAGTTATTCTAAGTGAGATTATTTACACTCAGGTCAGTTAGGATTAGGAGTGAGAAATGTTAGCTCATTAGGGTCAGTCAGGATTTAGTTGTAATTTGTAACTTTATTTTTACCTTCTGTTTAATAAATTATTTTCGTATTATACACTTGTACCTGTGAGAACACTAGATAGGGTTAATGGAATGCTTGAGTTCAGACATATGGTCTCAGTGGTGGCAGCAGTGTTTAGTGGTGGGATTGGACAAATAATGTCTTGCACAGGTATTTAGAAGGTTGCCATATTTGATGACATAGCAGTGGGACAAGATGAGGTCCTCAAAGTTGGTGGTGGGATAGGTAGAAAGCTCTCATAACCACAGCCTCATAGGACCACTCATAAGCCTCTCAACATAAGCCTCTCAACATGACTTGGGCACCGCTTGGTTGCTGAATACACATTGGACCATAGATGGAACCAAGCAGTCATACTGCTTTCCATTGCAAAATATGAAAAACATTTTCTGCATCCTAAGACTGGTTTGGTGGAGGTGAGACCTTTTCAAAACAACTCATGCTACAAATATTTTGTGGTCATATTGTATTTTCACTCGGATAGTTCTGAATTTTTTTTAATTGAAAAGAGGATAAAATTCCAAAGTTAATTTGCCTTGGCTTGAAGGAGTTTCCTAGCTAACGAAAGCTTCCTGATGACTTATTTGACTTGAATGTCTTGGAACAGCTGGAATCCTATTAGCACAGGATTCATCATTTCTCCTATTCAGCAGTCTGAAACTATGCATATTTACTCAGAAGTAAATCTCTCTGAGCTTAATGAGGCTTATTCCCAAGTAAGTATGTAGGACTTCAGCCTTAAACCTTCCAACGGCCTAACAATTCTAAATTACTTGTTAGGAATGACTATGGGGAAATAAAGAGTGCGTAGGCAAGAGCCTACAGGGAAGTATGAATTCCTGAACATTTGAAAAATGTGTACACAAAATGTTACTCATTAATGCCTTATAGATTACATGTAAGTCTTGCACAACTTTTAAAGCCACATTTGGCCATTTAAAAAACAAACAAACATCAGCAGCTGAATTCATCTGTTGCACATGCCAAATTTTTCTTTTTGTGTACAGTTGTCAGCCAAATCTATTTTTAGAGATTGTGGTTAGTCATTTTTCTGAAATACTCCCAACTAAAGGTATAGTCTCAAGTAATCTTTATCACATGGCTATATTTTGAGCAGTTCTTCATATGGATTTAATTGAAGCATTCAGTATATGAGCAAAGGTGGCGTAAATAGAGTTGTAATGAAAAAATACGTGGCAATGGTAAAAAAAAAAGAATCTTTAACAGATTGTATTTTGGAGCATAAAGATATACTCCATATGGCAAGAGGTGCAACCATCACATCTAATTAACCTACTATCTTCCTGATCAAAACCAGGAGAACTTGCTCAGCATTGTTGTACATTTTGTAGTGACCTGGGAATTTTAAAAATTGTTTTCTAGCCTTATTCTGCTGAAATAAAGACAGATTATTTATCAATCATAATGGATCCTGAAGAAGTCCCCCTAGGTGAACAATGTGAACGACTTCCTTATGAGGCCAGCAAATGGGAATTTGCCCGGGAAAGGCTTAAACTAGGTAATAATATTTTGGTTATTCTACAGCTGTATGGCATACTGAATTGATAATGATGAAACAGAGGTGTTTTTGTATTCTTTTCATTGCATTGAACAGTAGTTTAATTTACTAAAGGTCAGTCAGGACAAATTAACAGAGGCATATTTTAATGTGTGTGTGTGATGTGGGAGTGAGTGTCAGGACTTTTTCAAATGGGGGGGGGAAAGCTGGAGCCCTAAATCCTGTCTGCATTCTGGAGCCCTAAAGAGGAGTTTGGGGGAGACATGGACATACCCTAAATTAAGGAAGGGTACATTGCAAGTACCACATGCAGCTAGCTAAGGGCTGTTAGCATTTAGAGGAAAGGACTATGAGGCAGGCAGAATTCCATCAGGCCTGGGCCCAGAAGCAAGTAAAAGGCCCTCCCTCCAACCCAAATTCCACTGCACTGCCCTTGGAGAGAAGAAGAGGCAGGTAGAACTCCATCAGGCCTGGGCCCAGAAGCAAGTGAAAGGCCCTCCCTCCATCTCATCTGCCACCATGCTGCCCTTGGAGGGAGAGAAGAAGAGGCAGGCAGAACTCCATCAGGCCTGGGCTCAGAAGCAAGTGAAAGGCCCTCCCTCCAACCCAAATTCCACTGCCCTGCCCTTGGAGAGAGAGAAGAGGCAGGCAGACCATCATCAGGCCTGGGCCCAGAAGCAAGTGAAAGGCCCTCCCTCTAACCCAAATTCCACCGCCCTGCCCTTGGAGAGAGAGAAGAAGAGGTAGGCAGAACTCCATCAGGCCTGGGCCCAGAAGTGGGTGAAAGGCCCTCCCTCCATCCCAACTGCCACTGCCCTGACCTTGGAAGGAGAGAAGTACCAGCAATATCTGCTGGATTTAAACCCTAACCCCACTGCCATTCCCTTTCCCTTATGTGTCATGTCTTATTTAGATTGTAAGCCTGAGGGCAGGGAACTGTTAAATTGACCATTTGTAAACTGCCCTGATAGCCTTTGTGGCTTAATATGTGGGGTATAAATAAATAAATAAAAAATAAATAAGATTCCATCCTGCTTCCCCAAATTCATATGCCTACAGAGCTAGGCACAGAGGATGAGATGAATCATATCTGGCATAATATTTCCTTGAAGACTTTTTTCAAATGGGGGGGGGGAACCAAGGAGGTCGGGAGAAGAATGGGGCTGTTGCACTTACAGAGCCCTGTTTGAGACAGCCCCGTCCTGCTCCATCCTCCTTCTGACCTCCTCCCGACCTTCCCCCATGCTGTGGGCGCCACTTTTTATTGATGGAGGTCAATGAATTTGGGGAACCAGGATGGAATCCTCATAGTCCTTTCCACTAAATGCTAACAGCCCTTAGCTAGCTGCCTATGGTACTTGCAATATACCCATCCTTAATTTAGGGTATGTCCATGTATCTCCCAAACTCCTCTTTAGGGCTCCAGAATGCACACAGGATGCAAGATGCTTACTCAGTGAGTATATGGAGAGGAGAAGAGCAGAGATTCTATAAGGCGTGAGGTGGATGTGGTCCCTTTAGGCCATTTTTGCAGCCTCAGTGGCCTTCATTCACTGCCAGTTTCCATCAGGGTTGTACAAAAGGGTTTTTTTCCCCCATGCATATATATAAAGACTACTCTGCTTAATGCAATTTATATGTATACATTAAAGGTTTTTTTTAATCTGGCCTTTGCATTACGGGGGCTGTTATAGCATTTCTAGCTTCAACACTACCTGTGAATGTAACCTCAAAACCCTTGGCTGTTTGGGAAAAGTACACACTTTACTTCCCTTTCATATGCAATGTTACAATTTTTAGGAGTGTCAGTGGTAGCACGGGAAGAGGTTGAAACATGTGCACCTCTCATACAGTATTCCAGGGTGATGAACATGTACAGTTGTCCCTCCACATTCGCAGGGGTTAGGGGCGCAAGACACCTGCGAATGTGGAAAAACCACAAATAAAAATACACCTCCCCTCCGCCTGCCCTTCCAAAGTGGCTACGGGGTTTTTGAAGCCTCCTAGCCACTTCTCAGCCACCCCCTCACACTCCCAAAGCTGCGATGGGGCTCGAAAACCCCCATCACCACTTTGGAAAGGGCGAGGGGTGGGTGGGCAGGCAGCAGACAGGCTTTTCAGCCATTCCCCCCTGCCCTCCCAAAGGGGCGATGGGGCTCAAAAAGTCCCATCACTGCTTGGTAAGGGACAGGGGGTGGCAGGTGAGTGGCAGGGAGGCTGAGCGCACCATTTCAACTGGATTTTGCCCCTTTTGTATGAGGGGTAAAAGCTGAGTAAAGTGGGGTGCTCTGCCAGCAAACTGGCAGCAGTTTGGGGAGTGAGTGTCTCGTTTCAACCAGCTTTCGTCCCTCACATGGAAGGGGTGAAAGCCGATTGAAGTGAGGCACTCACTCAACAACCCCGCTTCGGTTTGCCGGCTGAGTGCCCCACTTCACTCGGCTTTTGCCCATTTCGTGAGAGGGGTGAAAGCTGAGTAATGTGGGGCACTCACTCAGCTTTCCTTGTGGTTGGCTCCACCCCGAAAACGCTTCCCTGGGGGGGGGGAGAAGCCGAGTTTTCGTGAATAGGCAGAACCGTGAGTGTCGGAACCACGAATGTGGAGGGACAACTGTAATCCTCAAGATGTTACATGACTGCAACTAACATCAGATGTAGCCAACATAGTAAGTGATGAGCAATGCTGGAAGCTGCAGTCCAGCAACAGCTGGAAGTGACACAGTCTCCATTCCTTCAATAGTGGTGGTGGTAGGAAACACCACTAACTTTGGACTAGGCTCTCTCTTCATAATCAAAGAGTGCTGAGAAGTTTCAAGTATATATCTCAGCCATGTAAAGCCCAAATTCGACAAATGTATGGATTGTTAAGCACATGCACTTGTATCTTTGAAATGCATTTGTCAGGGAACCATGCAGGGCTACAATCCACCACTGAGTACGCACTTATTGGCAAATCTGCTTCTGCTGTGTTACAGGTATATGGTATTCTTTACACCTCTGGCAGAAATGAGTTAATTGCGTTTCTTGAGTTCCAGCTTATGCTTGGGAGATGAAGCACAGCTCTGAAGTGGGAGCAGTGTAACTGTGTGTGTGCGCGCGGGTGCATGTGTGTGTGTTCGTGCGTGTAATGGGGGAGGGATGGAATGGCACAAACAAGGAAGGAATGTTGTGTTCATGAATGAAAAACAGATTCTGAAAAGTTGGCTGGGAGCAGCATGTTTGTCAAATCATCCCCTGCACAAGTCCCAGTTACATGGCAAACTCTCATTGACCTTGGCAGCTCATAGAGTTATTATCTTGCAAATGTAACATATTCTTGTGAAATCTCTCTCTCTTTTTGTCTGTCTCTTTATGTTTGTGTCTTTCTTCAGTCCTGCACATATTTTCTTTCTGTCTTCTCTTTCTACCTATCATTTTCTTTAGTAGATCTACTAATTATAATTTATAACAACAAATTAAAATATTAAATTCAACACTGCTAAGGAAAGTCCAGCCTATTTTCAGACATTTAGGAAATGTACACAGAAATGAAGATAGCAACTGCTGTCCTGCTTCATGAACTCCATCTATTCATTTGTGAATAATGAACATGTGGAGGAGCTAGTGTATTGTGCCCATCAAACCTACTTCCCATACTCTTTTCCTCATCTCCCTGCTGCTAATGGCTGAATAGCTTGTCTCCTTGAAGGATTGACAGCCTACCCTTTCTTCTTCCCTATTGTAGTCTGCAGCATCTGGCCCCTATTAAGAAACTCAGGATCACTCTTTTTCGATAGATACTTGAATAGATCATGGGTCAATGCCTGCAGTATGAGCTGCTACCATTGCTGCCATGCAATAGCAGGCACTGGAGGGAGGTGCCAATCCAAATTAATACTGAAGCAGAACATAAATGGTTTCAAATCTCTTCTTTGTGTCAATGCCCCAATCTAGGTTGTCCTTCTGTGCTGGCTGGATATTTCAGAAAGAAGAATTCTAACCTGGGCATGTTTAGCCTGGAGAACAGAAGGTTAAGAGGGGACATGATAGCCATGTTTAAAATTTGAAGGGATGTCATACAGAGGATGGAGCAAGTTTCTTTTCTGTGGCTCCAGGGACTAGGACACAGAGCAATGGGTTCAAACTACAGGAAAACAGATTCCACCTAAACATTAGGAAGAAATTCCTGACAGTAAATGCTGTTTGTCAGTGTGGAATGCACTGCCTTGTAGTGCGGTAGAGTCTCCTTCTTTGGAGGTTTTTAAACAGAGGCTGGATGGTCTTCTGTCAGGAATGCTTTGATTGTGTATTCCTACATAGCAGGGGGTTGGACTCTTCCTACTCTATGATTCTATGACCTCAAGTTAAAATCAACCATTTGATTGACCTATTGGTTCAGAATGCTTTCTGATGTTCCTACTTCATCTTCTGTTTCCTCCTTGGTACAGCTCTCTTCTTCTCTGACAGCCTCTTCCTGGTTGCTACAGCAGATATTCTGCACGTTCATGCCTGAATTAGACAGATGATCTTGCTGTAGCAGGCATTCCCATTGTGATAGAAAGCACAAGAGGGGCTATCCAAGAATGTGTGTGTATTTATGTATGTGTTTAAATCTTGCCATTTTCATTATCCCAAAACCCAGACTAGGGGCAGTTCGCAACAGGATTAAAAAAAACCAAAAACAAATAAAAACACCCAAAGCTGGAGCATTAAAATATAATTAAACTGCAACCTTAACAAGCAAAGAAGCTATAATGTTAAAATATAATTGAATTAAAAGCAATTGAAAAATGTTTGAATACACAAGCTAGCATTCAAGGTATGAAAGTCCATTCCTCAGCACTTTCTCCCATAAATCCTACTCACCCCAAACTGCTTTTTAGGTTATTGCATTTCTCTGTTCCTACTCCTATGCTACTCTGAACATGGCACATTGACACATCATTATTCATTGAGCACTTTCCTCTTTATGGAAGTGCCTGGAGAAGGCAAAACCCCTTGCCTGTGAATCAGACTGGGGTGCATTTACTCCACCATTTTGTTCCCCATAGTAGCCAACCAGAAGCCCGGGACACTCACAATAATTGTTTACCGGCAAAAGCCCTCTATAGCAAATGGTACTGAGTGGCATACTGCCTCTCCTCTGAACCTAGAGGTTGTGTATCGCCACCAGGACTAGTTACCAGTGACAGATGTATCCTCCAATGCCCCTTTAAAGGCTTCTGTGCTAGTGGCCATCCCATTACCAGTGACTGTGCTAGTGGCCACCTGGAAATGAATTTCATAACTTAATTCCTCCTTGTGCACTTTTTGTATCTGTCCCAAATGTTTTGCCCGGCAGTTTAATCATATGGGGAACATACACAGCTAGCACTAGTATAATGCTAGCCATCTGCTAACATGGGAGAAGATCTCCCAGAAGCTGCAAGTAGTCTCAGATGGCAGGGAACTGCATGATTTTTTGATTGAAGTCAAGACAGTTAGCTTTTATATGGGAAAATGTGTAACAAAAGTGGAGCATCTGCCTGTTACCATGCTATTAATGCTAATTAATTTAAACTTTCAATCAGGTGGGTTTTTTTTTCCTTTTTCTTTCCTCCAACTCTTCCATGAGCCCTGTCAAGATTGATCCTTTTTATCAGCCAATGCACTGTGGACAGCTGGCATTGTGGCAAATGAAGGGAAACAGGTCTATAGATACATCAGATACTGAAACATAATGGGAAAGCATTGTTGAATGAGCCACAGTTTTGTGTGCCAGAAGAGATTGGGAACATCTACTTCTGGTTTAAAACTAACCACAATTCCGTGTGACATCCAAACTTGGGAAGCTATAGTTTGTTTATTTTAAGCCAGGCAGTGGAAGGCCAAGTATACCCCTGTAGGATTGTGACTTAAGGTGGTTGTCTGTAGATATAAATGTCAGTGAGAGTTCTGTGATTGGTTTTGCTGGGATGTGGATTACACCTTACATTGTAACAACACTGCTCTGTATGTAATTATCTCTGAAGCTGCTGGAGGGATTTTATGTGCCTTGTAAAGCAAGGAGAATTTGGTCCAAGAATTAAAATATTCAAACATGCTTTCAAAGTGCTTAAGAGCCCATGTTTGGCATTAAAATGTAATTTGACTGAAAGCAGAATATTAGAATTTTTTAAAGAAAAAAAAAAGAGCTGTGAGGTTTATTAGAGTTTTCCATGAAACTGAGATTGTACAGATGGAAAGGATATCTGGAAAATGTATGAGTGTTCAAATACAACAATACCCCTGTGGTGTTTTACTGAGTACAGAGTGAGGTTTACAAGTTGCTTATTCTAGTGTGCTAAATGGGCTCTTATAGATAAAAAAGGATACAGCATCTTCCATCTAAATGATGAGTGCATGGAGGTCCTAAGGGCCCCATTGGCAAAATTAAGCTTCTGCCACAAGTTGGTTTATATTCACACATTTATACATTTAATCCTTTTATTTTTGTCCTGCCTTTTTTCCTGACATGGAACACTTTGTCATGATATTTATTTATATATGTCATTTTTAATACAGACTTTCATTTTGTTCATTTCATTCTGTTTAGAAATCCAGGGTGATATACTATGTTCCATTAAATCTCAACATAAAACATAGTTTATGTATTTTTATTTCATTACAATTACGTAGATTAAATGGATAAAATAATATAAAAATAGTTCCAAGGAGGCTTACAGTTAAGATTTTTTTTTTTAAAAAAAATATATTTTTAAGGAACCACTATAAACAATGGTCAAGATCCTGTACAGGAAAGATAGCTGAGATGACAAAACTACAATCCATCTCCTGAGCCAAACCCCCAAAACCTACCTTAAAAGCCAGGCAGCTGCACTAGCCAAACAAGTTCTGCAGCACTGGCAAGCAAAACAACGAAGGATGACACACCCAGCACCCTCCACTCAGCCAGCTGGGGTTGTGGCTTGTTGCACCCCAGCTTGCTAGCAGGAAGGGGCTGAACACGTCATCCTTCAGCACTCTGCTCACCTGTGCCACAGAACCCCTGTATTGCTTTAAAAGGTGAGAAGGGTTTTTTTGGGGGGAGGGAGATTCATGGTTGTGGCAATGGTGCCATGGCCATAAAATGTGAATAGCAAAATTTATGATGTTATATGTCTAACTTACCACATCATAAATACTGAACAGGATGCCAGTCAATATTAATAATGTGCACAGATCCATGGAGCAAACTTTTTTTCTGCTGTCTCATTGTGTAGGACCCTAATCAAGGTGCTCAAATTACAAGGAAGGAAATTTTGACTAAACATTAGGAAGAAGTTCTTTATAGTGAAACTTGGCAGTGAAACAGGCTCCCTTGGAAAGGTGGTAGACTGTCTTCCTTTTGAGATTCTTAAGCAGAGGCTGGATGAATGTGGATTTTCTACATCAGCTCAAGGTTGCACTAGATAACCCTTTTCATTGCTTAGAATTGTACTGTTCTGTACACCCACAGGGCAGTTGATGATAGTAGGACCTCGGAGAAAAGGAAGGAGCCTGTAGTGATCCTCACTGTAACCTGCTTCTTGCTCCCACAATTTTTCTAGTGATGACTGGTGGTCCCCATGTCAAGTGCAGTAGTGAGTCTGCTCTAGGTTTTACTCTGAACTTTAAAGGAGCCATCCAAGTGCTGAACCAGCTGTGGGGGGGGAGATATAATGTTTACCACCATAGATAGCTCCTTTAAAGCTCACACTAATACCTTGAGTGGATTCACAGCCACACTGACATGGGAACCACCAGCCATGACAGAATGCTTTCCACAAGGCAGCTGGTAGTTACCTTGGTGATAATGGCCTGGCTCTGTTCAACATCTTGCTGCTGTTCCATGCCAGCAGCCCAACTATATCAGCCCAAGGTGGCTGTTTCACTTTGCCTAATGGTAGGACCTTCCATGCTAATCACCACTAGCGTGTCTTGATCCCATCATGTAGAAATGCAGGATCAGAAGCAATTATGTGCTATAATGGCCCTTTCCCTGAAACTGCTAATATTTCTAACTTCACTCATACCTTGGTTCCATTTGGTTTGATCACTTAAGGTTCCATTCATATGGTAAACTGGTGTTAGCATGGCTCAGTGAAAATGGTGGTATAATACCAGGTGCTGTAGGCTATATTTCAGAGGAAGGACCTGGCAAAACTACCTCTGAGTATTCCTTGCCTAAGAAAACCCTATGAAATTCAAGGGTTTGTCATAACTTTGGAGGTTTTTAAACAGAGGCTGGATGACTATTTATCTGGAATTATTTGATGGTGCATCCCTGCATGGCAGGGGGTTGGACTGGATAGCCCTTGTGATCTCTTCCAACTCTGCAATTCTGTGATTCTATGATTCTAAATTGACAGGCAACTTGAAGGCACGTACACACAACAACAACAATTTTATAAATTCAGGAATCCCGTGTGGACTATTGTAGTTAGAGCACAGCTGGAACTTTAAAACGCAATGGAAAATTTAATATTATGAATTATTCAAAGAGTCTCTCTCTTAAAAACAACCACAACAAATCACCTATTCTTTATTTTTGATGCAGGAAAGACACTTGGGCGAGGCGCTTTTGGGAAAGTAGTACAGGCAGCTGCTTTTGGAATTAAAAAGTCTCCCACATACAAAGTAGTTGCTGTGAAAATGCTGAAAGGTACCATGTACAAGAAATCTATTCTTACTTAACAGTGTTCAAAGGATGTGAGAGAGGAGTTCCCAATTTAAGCTGTTCTGAATTTATAGTTAAATGTGTTCGGTTAAATGATTGCAAGACTGCATTTGTGTAATGATAACTTGTAGATTTCCAAAACAGCTCAGATATTGCATAAACTATTAACTACAGCCTCCTCTGTTCTTCTATGCAGGTCCATGAGATCCATGGTGCAGGTCCATATATCTAACGCAATAGTCATTATTGCATATTACAAATAAAACGTCTTGTCAGCCACTGACATCCTTTCATAAGGCTTACTGGCAGGATATAGTCAAAGAGCTAGGACTCACAGCCAGCTATATGGAGTTTGGAAAAATTACTCTTGTGGACTCCAGCATGTAGAATTTCCCAGCCAGGGTACTTCCTAGCTGAGGGCTCTGGGAATTGTAATCCAACAAAGTAACATTTCCAAGCTCTGCTATGAGTGTTTGCTAGGTTTCCCTGCACAACTGTCAAATCCAAAGCAAACCTTGGATAGAACAGTCCCTTGGGTCCAGGGCACCCATGGTCAGCATAACATTGATGCCATTTTGTGTGCCATTGCAAAACCTAGCAAAGGATAGTTGTTGGTTTTTATTTAGGAAAAAAAATAACATCAAACTGGAATTTAAAAACTAAAAAGAAATGTACGTAATAGCCACTGGATGGACACTCATTATTGTACGTGGTCAAACCCAAACAATCTGTAGAACTTTTGCGGTGGGGGGAGACAATACAGATACTTTCTGCTTCCCCTTCCCTACTGTTCACATTAGACCAGGCATAAGCAAGGTCTTAAGCAAACGATTTGTGGGCCACTTTTCTGCCCCAGAACTCAACATGGGTTGCACTAATCCCAGAGAAAAATAGGGAAAAGGCCAAAGTCTATTACTACTGGTTTTACAAAAACTCTTTTGGGGTTTTTTGGGGGGAGGGGGTTCTAGAAAATAAGGCAGAGTGGAGCCTGTGCCTTGTGTTGGAGTATGCTGACTGCTCCTGAAGGCTTCCAGGAAAGAGAGAGAAAAATCAAATTTTTGCCATAATATAGGGGAGATGCAGAACAGCTCAGCACCAACATAAAGACTCTGGGGCCACTTACAGGCCATGCACCACAGGAGTCCCATCACTGCTGTGAAACAACAGTAGGCACCATCTGGAGGGAGGTATTGCTCCCCCCGCAAAAAAAAAGAAAAAGAAAAAAAAAAGGCAGTCCTGGAAATGTTCTATATTCCTTGCCACTGCTGCTCAGCTGGATGTGTCAACATCAAAAACCTAGGCTTTTTTCCCACTATAAAGCAAGGTGTGTGCTTCCCACAACATGATAGTTCATGGAGTATAATTTCAATTGCAAACACAGTACATAGGCAGCTGCTTAGGTTGACAGATTTAGAGTTGTACAGGGTGAGGTCCCAACAAAAATGTCCAAAGGGACCCTGGTGAGCCCTGGTGGCACAGTGGTTAAATGCCAGTACTGCAAGTCACCACATTGCAAGTTTGATTCCAGAGGGCTCCAAGATTCACTCAGCCTTCCATCCTTTTGTAGGTCAGTAAAATGAGTACTCAGGTTGCGGGGGCAATTAGCTAACACACATTGGAAACTGTTTAATGCAGTGTAGATGTGTAAATAGCTATTGCTTAAAACAGTTTGTAAGCTGCTCTGATAGCCTTGTGGCTGAAGAGTGGGGTATAAATAACTAAAAAAAACGTGTTGTCCATGGGCCTTTGTTGCCCATCTCTCTTCTTGCTGGTACATTCAGCAAACATAATGTTATCTTCCAGTTGGGATCACACCTCAGGCTGATGAAAACATTGGACTTCCAAGATAATTAAATACATTCTAGGTTTCAGGTAGACAGGCTTCAAATAGGCAATGTGCAGAGAAATAGGATATGATTCTGAAGAGACAAACAGGATCCAGCAGCCAAGGTAATGCAGAGCAAACAGATCCAGCTTGGCAACACTAGCCCAGCTTCTAGAAATGGTGGTGTAAATTCTGTCCTGGGTTTTCAGTTAGTAAAAGAGTCTCAGCCACCAACAGGATGCTAGTAGTCTTCAGAAAGAAGTGATGTAGTAGCAGAGGATTCGGATAGATTGGAAAACAAATCCTCTAAGCTTAGCATAAAGCAAATAATTTCTTTTGGCCTTGCAGAAGGAGCCACTGCCAGTGAGTATAAAGCTCTCATGACTGAGCTGAAGATCCTAATACATATTGGCCATCATCTCAATGTTGTGAATTTGCTGGGAGCTTGCACAAAAAGTGGAGGTACTACATTCCATGGTGCCTTATTCATGTGTCTCTGTGTATTTAAAAATTGATCTTCCTTTTCTTTATCAATTAATTTGTTGGGGGCTGGAAGATGATTCTGAATGCAAAGATCAGCTGGCCTTTGTTACCGTAGAGTTCTCTGACCTTAACCCTATATTGATCCCATCGGGTATAAATACATTTTTGAGTCATGGACCTTAACAAAATTCAGCACAGATCAAATTTCCCTATCAACTAATGTAAAGAACAAGCAAAGGCTGGATTTGCAACTTCAATTATATTAACATTATTTCAAATAAAATTTATATTGATTAATTTTGCTATACCGTTCAAAAATGTTCACTTTTAAAGGACACAGTGCTCTTGAACCCTTCCTTTTTCCATTAAAAGTTACTTAGTTTGTTTTACAGGGCCACTAATGGTGATAGTTGAGTACTGCAAATATGGAAATTTATCAAGCTACCTGAAGAGCAAAAGGGATTTTTTTGCTACTAACAAGGTAAAGAACCAAATTCTGTATTTTATTTCTCCCGAGGAGTACATTACCTATTGAAATAAGTAACATGCATCTTGTGTTGCTACTCAAGACAAGAACTAAAAAAAGGGGAAAAAAAGTGAATAGGATCAGGTTTGCAAAAGTTCTTGCAAACATGCAAGGATGAGTAACCACAATATTAACAACCAACAATAAAATATAATTAATAAAAATCTAATCAAACCAGTAAACAGTCAGCAGAAAGATTCACTGCAGCAGCACCTAACCACTCATAAATGGCCAGATTTACAACAAACTAGTGCTGTATATGGTCATGGTGGTCAGAATGCTATCTGCACAAAAAACAGAAGGAGAAAGAAATTCCTACAACAGATGATTGGTTAATTAAATTGACAGATATGTGGTATTTGAAACAAGTTGACAAGATATGTTATAGAAGGAATTGTAGGATAGGAGGATTTAGAATGGTTAGAGATAGAAACAGGGAGAATAGAAAAGAGAATATGGAATATATTTTTTGATAATTTTACAAAAAAGGAAATTAAAGGAATTGAGAACCCATTTCTGCAAAATATATGGGAAATATGGTATAAATATAAGAGAGAATTTTTGCCTATTGATTCAGTATTAACACCGGTTATAATGGGGGGAAAATTCCCAAATAATTTGAAGGAAAAAATGGGAAAGGAATTAAAGAAACGAGGACTAGATAAAATAGAGGGATGGATAGGATGGATGAATGAGAAAGGGAGTATAAGAGAGAAATTATGTGGAATGAAAATTTCATGGTTTAATTGCATACAGTTAGAACAATGGATTAAAAATTGGAAAAAGAATCATAAAGAAATAAGGGAATTTACAAAATTTGAAAATTTGGTAAAAAAAGGTGAAAAGAGGGATGATAATGAAAGTATGAAAGGTATTACAAGTGAATTATATAAAATATTGATACAAAATAAGGGGAAAAAAGACAAAGGGGAATATTTAAGGAGAATATGGGAGGAAGATTTGAAACAAAAAATTGGAGATCATGAATGGGATAAGATATGGAAACAAAGACATCTAAAAAATATGTTGATACGGATAAAAGAAAATTATTATAAAATAATATGGAGATGGTATTTGACACCAGCAAGATTGCATAATATAGATAAGAATAACTCTAAATATTGTTGGAGAGGTTGTCAAGAAATAGGTACATATATGCATATGTGGTGGAATTGTAAATTTGTACAGCAGTTTTGGGAAATGGTTTTTATAGAAATAGAGAATATTCTGAATAGAAATATAGAAAGGAAGCCGAGCATAGCATTGATGTCAATTTATAATGAAGAGAATGGGAACCAAGCAGAAAAGGATTTAATAACAAATTTATTAACGGCAGCAAGATTAATTATAGCAAGACATTGGAAAATGCAAATAAATGTACAAGTGGAGGAGTGGTATAAAGAAGTGTGGAAGATGGCAATAAATGATAAGTTAACATGTTGACTCAAAGTAAGAAGAGGAAGTTGGAAAGAAAGTGACTTTGATAAAATATGGAATGTATTTGTTAAAAAAGTATTACAGACAAAAGATGGGAGGTTACCTCCACGAGAGGAAATGAGATTCTGGAAAGATTAGGTAAGGGATAATGGCTCTGGTGAAGGGGAGCACTGAGGTGGGGGGGGAGAATATATATATATATATATATATATATATAATATATATATAAATAAAAAGAAACAAGTTGACAAAGAATGGAAACCAATTAGAATATGTTGGAATAAGAGATGGCAAAACCTATATAATTCAAATGTATGAGACAATGGATGTATGAAATATATTGTAAATTAGCAGATGATAACAGTTATCAAAGTTTACAATGAAAGTGGAAGTTACAAAGATATATATAGTAGAATAGGAAAAACAATTAAGAGATAAGTCCAGCGAATCCCAGTTAAACTTGTTCAGAATAAGGAGAAATAATTCTCAAGGGAATTTTGGTCACAGTGTTTATTTTGATTGTATAGATATTTATGAGACGTACTTGTTCCCCAAAAGGAGGCTTTTTAGCTCTTGCTTGTTTGTTTGTTTTTTGTTTTTTATTACTTGTCTTGTATATTTTATTATTTGCTATGCAAGGGGGGAAATGTGTTTTCATATATAAGTATACAGAAGCATTTGATTTCATAGAAACTTGGTAGCTATGTATTCTATAACAAATAATTGTATACCTACCTAATCTGAAGTGTGTGAGAATAGAGCATTTACTGAGAATAACTATTATAGCCTTTGTAAAAAAAAATAAGTAAATCCAGATAAACGAAAGAGTCTTAAGTTGGGGCTCTTTCATATTGGTCAAAGGAAGCATGAGTTTTGAGACATAACTCCTTGGGTTTTGCCAGATTATGTTGCCTTTACTTTCACTTGTTCCATTGTGGGGTTTTTTTTGGGGGGGGAGCTGTTTGTAGTGATTTCTGGGACCCGCACTAAGACTCTACCCAACTGGGACATGGTCTCCTTTCTGAATTTGTTTTTCTTAGAATTGCTGTAGTACAAAAATGACATTTCATTGGCATGCTGATGCTGTATAGCACTATGATGCCAACAAAAATAAAAAGAGAAAGGAGGAGAAAGAGAAGGATACTTTTTTTTTTGTTCTGATGTGTCTTAGAATTAAAAAGAAACCTACATGAGAGTGGGAATAAAATGTTGCAGCTGGTGCTGGCAGTTGTCAAAAATTAGTCCAGGACAACAGAAACATCATTTGGATTTTTAAAAAAACAAACCCAAGAACTACAACAAATACAGCACCTCCTGAAACATTTGCCCCAACTGGAGGAGCCCTTGGAGCCAAAAAAGGTTGATGAAATTAGGGAAGGACATTCCAGAGTCAAGGCGCAATCACTCAGAAGCCTGTATCTCAGGTCACCACTGAAACTACCTCTCCTAATGGTGAGGATGGGCTTCCCTCCTCCCCCATATATAAAATCCATATATAGGTTGGTAAAGGGTTAGTATAAGTAGAGCAACCACTATTATGTGCCACCAAATTGGCTTTGACTTATGAATGAGAGGCCTTCAAGAGATGCTGTTGCTCAGGTCTCCCAAACTCAGGGCTATGGTTTCCTTTCTAGAGCCAATCCAACTGTAAGTGACCTTCCTCTTTCCTTACTGCCTTCAGTTTTCCCCAGCATTGTTGTCTTTTACATTGAGTCACGTTTCCTCATCATGTGCCCAAAGTACGAGAGTCCCAGGCTTGATTTGCTCTTGGATCCATGTATATGTCTTGTTGGCAGTCCGTGGCACCCACAGAACTCTCCTCTGGCATCCCATTTAAAATGAGTTTTTTTTCCCCCTGCCAGTTTTCTAACTTGCCCAGCTTTCACATTCATAAAAAGAAATTGGAAATACCATGATCATGAATTATCCTTCCTGACTCAGGGATAGTCAGCTGAAGCTATGCATTTTAAAATCAGATTGGGTACATTCAGACTCCATCATACATAGAGTACACCCACTGAAGTTAATGGGACTTAAGCGGTCATAACTAAGTCCAGATCTAGCTCATTGATTATAATGGGTGATATAAAAGGAATGCTTAATTTTCCTACAGAAATACATGGGATTAACTTTAGTGGAATCTTCTTCTTCTTCTTTTCCACCTTGTATTACTTTGCCAATTTTCTTCTTTTATTTATAGGATATATCCATTCAAGGAGAGCTGATGACAGAGGAGAAGGATGTTGAGCCAATCAGCAGTAGAAAAAAAAGACTGGAGAGCATCCCAAGTCGAGAGAGCTTAGCAAGCTCTGGGTTTCAGGAAGATAAAAATTTAAGTGATGTGGAGGAGGAAGAGGAGGGTATGTATGAATTCCTTCCTCTTTCTGCAGACTGTGATATTTTTACAGCCATGCTCTGCATCTTTGACATTTTCTTTCTCCATTTATCATTCTCATAAACATCCGTGGGAGATACTGAGATCCAAGAAAAGATGGTTTAAAATGAGTTTATTTACAGTGTTACTCAATCTGACAGGAAGATGTTGTGATTGTTTTTTGTGATCTTTTCCTTATTCTTGGGGGAAGTGCCCAGCATATCACAAGTATTGTTTTTGTTCCTACTAAACTACAAAACTAGCCTAAACATCAATCTGTTCAGAGTAAATTGACTACAAGCAATACAAATGTCATGTTAACCTTGTATGTGCTGAATTGATTTCAGACTCTGGTGATTTTTACAAGTGGCCACTCACTATGGAAGATCTCATGTCTTACAGTTTTCAGGTGGCCAGAGGCATGGAGTTCTTGTCATCTCAAAAGGTTAGATTTTCTTCTGTGCATTTTTCCATCATCATTATCTTGATGTCCCAGACTATCCTAGCAGTTGTCTAGACAGTGAAAATATTCCTCCTAGAATTTGTCCCAATGGATCAATTTGCCATATTCAGAAGAAGGGGGGCCAAAAATACCATATACTCTGCGGGAAAAGCCTTTGCGCATTCCTGCTCGTTGGGACAATTGGTTCACTTTGCTGTGCTTTCCCAATAAGAGTGAAGTGGAAAGCTGATTGGTCGGACATGTGCAGGGGGTGGAGCTTGCTGGCAAGGCAGTGCCCAGAACCGCCATGTTAGATTTTTGCTGAAGCAATCGTATGCTGAGGCATCCTTTTTGGAGGGTCTATTTATTTAAGTGGAAGGTCTCACGTCCACACCTTGGATTTTTTTTTTGTTTGTTTTTTAAAAAAATACTGTTTGGTGGCGGCAACTTGTGAGAATAAAAACACAAGTAATTCACTCACATCCGCCATCTTGATTTGCAGGCATGCCCATTTGAACATCAAATACAGATAGTGTGACATGCCTGCAATCTTGAAAAAAAAAGTGGCGACAAATGAAAGCTGTTGCAAATTGGTGTTAATGCACACCAATCCACATTTTATTGCCTCATATAGACAACCACCTAGAAATCTTAGAAAACTTTCTTTTTGAGGTGCTATCTATCACAGGTTATCAGTTTTTGGCTTTCAGGTGTTTTGGACTTTATCACCCAGAAGTCTCAACCAGTCTCACCAGTAGCTAAGTATTAAAGGACTGAAGTTCAAAACATCTCTACTGAAAGTTGGTGGCTTCCATGTTAGGGGTGTGGCGAATCCATTCTGGATCCAGACTTTAAAGGAATTATCCAGGTGTTGAACCTATTTTGAGGATAGGGTTTGGCACTTTGGATAGCTCCTTTTTAGTTTTAGTCCAGATTTTTGTTCAATTTCAGTAGGGTTCCCTAAAGATAGCTTTGGTTTATTGAATTCTAGCTACATGTATTGGAAATAGCTCTGTGTGTGCGCGCGTGTGTGTGAATGCAATGCCCTGTTTAATATTATTATATCTTTCAAACAATATTACAAAGTCTAAAACAGTGTGGTGCATCCCTCAGTAATAGCTAATAAATTTACAACAGAACTCTGTTCATGTGTACTTAGAAACAGAATGCAATCCTATGCATGCTTATCTTGGAATATGTCCCATTGAACTCAGTGGGCCATATTTCTTGATAGACATCTATAGCATTATACTTAAAAGATTCCTATGTTTAGATTCTGAAAAGGCTCAAATATCATTGTAGGTCTATGTTAACTGTACCAAACTTCATGAAAAACAGGTATTAAAACATGAAAATGTATAGATTAAAAAAGACACAGAAAAGATTGCAGAGATTTTATGTGTAGGATTCCATATCATGAACTGGAATGATACTGCACAACTATTTTCTTGTAGTGCATCCATCGTGACTTAGCAGCGAGAAATGTACTTTTATCTGAAAACAATGTTGTGAAGATCTGTGATTTTGGTCTTGCAAGAGACATTTATAAGAATCCTGATTATGTGAGAAAAGGCGATGTAAGTCAGCACCCTGCCTATTATTTGTCTCGTTGTTTATGATGTTGAATGGGTCACAAAAATGTTCTCTAAATGTTTACATTCTCTGCACTTAAAAGGCCCTTGAAAGTGATTATACATTTTTTTAATGTGAAGATGAGCAATCCAGATGAGTTGTATACACTGTGACGACTTGTATCCTCCACAACAATGCTCGGAAATGCTCACCAGCCCTGTTTTTTAAATAGTTTACATGTTGATATTTGTTTCTTGGCTAACCTCACCAGATGAGCGAGTGAAAGGCTTTAAGCTAATGCACAAAAGAAAAAGAAACAAGACGTCTGCTTTTCTACACTGGGGCTGGAATAGGACTGAAATAGTGATGTGGCTCATCATAGTTTAGAGACAAGTTTCAAAGTGCTTAACAGATGGCTATGTTATTGTAGAGAAAGCCCAAAGCATTTTGGCCTATATGTATATTTATGTCCTTCTTCAGGGGCTACGTAAAAACATAAATATAAAAAGGACACCACATAATTATATGATAAAATATACATAATATAACTTAAGAAAATTCATTTTATTTTTTGTACACTGCCTAGGATGTCATTTTCAGTAATTTCTGCAGTCAGATTTCAAATCAGTATGTACAGACCCTAGGCAGTATATAAAGATTAAGATGAATTTTCTTATGTTATATTGTGTATGTTTTATCATGTAATTATGTGTTGTTCTTTTATATTTATGTTTATATTTATGTCTTTATGTAGCCCCTGAAGAAGGCCATGAAGATATATATACGTATATAGGCCAAAACACATTGGACTTTCTCTACAACAAAGCAGCCATCTATCAAACACTTTCAGACTTGTCCTCAGGGTTTTTGTTTGTTTGTTTGTTTTTTGGTAGATTCTACTGGGTGCTCCCCGGGTTTTGTCACTTTTGCTTCATCATAGTTTACCCACACAGTCTGTTAGTGGTACACCCAAATGATCAGTTTGCTCAAGAACTGTTAGGGCTCAGCCCTGAAATATAACGTTACTTTCTTCAAGAGGAGCATCATCAAAAGATTTTAAAGATTCTGGAGAATATGCAAAGTGTTAAACAGCAACTGTTTAGGGCACCAAAAGTGTTGTTTCTTTAATAAAGTGGAAATCATTGGTAGTGGAGATGAAATCATTGGGACCCTATCATATTGTTTCTGTTGTGTACCTTCAAGTAATTTCCAACTTATGGAGACCCTAAAGCAAAACTATCACGGAAGTTTCTTGACAAGATTTATTCAGAGGGGGTTTGCCTTTGCCTTCCTCTGAGGCCGAAAGAGTGTGATTTGCCCAAGGTCACCTAGTAGGTTTCCATGGCTGAGTGGGGTGAGGGGATTCAAGCTCTGGTTTTCAGAGTCATAGTCCTACCCTCAAACTACTACACCACACTGGGTCTCATGTTTTAGGACTATCCATATTCTGTTTTTTTTCAAAAATGCAGGAAAATCACAGAATCAATCTTTTGCCTGTGCAAGGACCAGGGAAATTCTCTCCTATAAGTCTAGGGCTGAGATGGGGATGTGGGGGGAGAGAGCAGATTTCCAAAGCCAACACAACTGTGGCAATAATAGTAATGCTTGTTATTGCTGTTGCTAATTCAAGGTATACCTTGCTGTTCCTGATAAGAACCCAAAGCAGCTAAAGATCTACATAAAAATACACTGTTAATATTACTCATTACAAATATCTAAAATAATAACTATATGCTAGAGCCTCAGGGTCCCGTTGGCATGCTCATCAAATGACAATGTAATATACGCTATGGCTCTTGCCTGTGTCTACTTGGCTCCCATAAGAATTAATGTAGGCAGTAGAGGTTGGCCATGTGATCAGAAGGCAATCACATTACTAGAGCAGGCTGAGAAGAATTCACTTCACAGGTACTCATACCACTGGGGTAAATGGTAGGAATGGCCCATAAGATGCACCATCTAAATCAGGACCGAGGAACTTGTAGACATTGGATTGCAATGCCTATCAGCTCTAGCCAGCATAGCCACTATTGAGGGGTGATGGAACACCATCAGTATCTGTTAGTAGGTTGGTTAGATGATTGTTAAAGGAGAAACAATGCCTTCCCTTAACCATCTTGAATTCTTCCCCCCATCAACTTGTATTGCAACCCAGATCAGTCTACAAATCCACATTCTCCATTCTCACTGAGAATAATGGGATTTTTATGTATCTGGGGGAGGGTGATTGAGGAAAGCTTTGGATAGACATGGCAGTCAATTTCAGTTCAGTAGATGCAGACTCAACAGAAGCAGTTGCAAATAAAAACCTAGCAGGCAGCCTCCATGTTTTGCTGTATTGGGTCAGATTCAAAGACACTTGAGTAGAAAGACAATAGCTACTTGTGGTGTTCTACAAATGTTGGTGCAAGAGTTTGTGGTACATATAAGATGTAGGTTCTGTAGTGCTAGAGGCTGCATAAACATGACATATTTGAATTTAGTTTCACTTTTGTGCACAGCTGTCTAGGTCTTTCCTGAGCAGAAGACAGCTTCTGACCCTGGATGGACGTCTTAATGGATCCATTCCATTATGTCTTCAGCTCAATCTAGTCCGTTTTCCTTTTTTCCAGTGGAAGCAATGAAGGTTGTCTTTGTTTGAGAACTGCAGCCTTAAAAATGGAAACTATTTCTGTAAAACACATAATTTACGGCTAACTTTTATTATAGGTACGTCTCCCACTCAAATGGATGGCACCAGAATCAATATTTGATAAAATCTATAGTACCAAAAGTGATGTTTGGTCATATGGCGTGCTGCTGTGGGAAATATTTTCCTTAGGTAAGTTGCTGTATTTTTAAGAAACCACCATAGCCTAAAGCCTCTGAAAACGATAATTTAAAAATGGAGTAAAACTATTAACAGTGTAATCCTATACATGTTTACTGAGAAATATCACTGAGTTCAGTAAATAAGTAAATATGACTTACTTTCAAGTAAGTTTACTGTCTGAGTGTAAGTGCAATCCTATACATGTATATGTAGTGTAATCCTATACATGCCTGCTCGGACATATGTGCAACTGAGTTCTATAGGACATATTGCCAATTTGGTAAGTACAAAATTTCACTGTTATTATCACTAATAAAATTGGAGCCTGAATATTATATATTAAGGGGGAATAACTTCAGTCTTGGATTATGTGTTTATATAAGTATTCTATTACAAGCCTTAAGAGCCACCAATATGTTTTCAATATACAAAGCAAGAGTTTCTACTCAGGATGTTATAATTTTGTATTTGCAAGAATTTCAGCAACAAGCACAAAGTGGACCATAAAAATAAATCAGCCCCTGCGGTATACAGGTTGACTCTCTCTTATCCGAAATGCTTGGGACCAGACGTATTTTGGATTTTGGAATGTTTTGGATTTTGGAATACTTGCATATACATAATGAGATATCTTGGCGGTGGCACCCAAGTCTAAACACAAAATTTATTTATGTTTCATGTTATACACATAGCCTGAAGGTAATTTTGTACACAATATTTTTAATAATTTTGTGTGTGAATCAAAATTTGTGTACACTGAACCATCAGAAAACACATAAAACATAAAAAGCCCTGTCATGTTACTGATTTTGGAATTCCAGATAAGGGAGATTCAACCTGTATTATGTATATTATAACAGACTCCACAAAGTCGTACCTCCTCATTGTAACATAGATTTGACCCTAGGCCCAAACTTTTAAAGGATATGGCAATGGGATGCAAGCTCTGGCAAGTTCTACCAAGGTAGAAAGGCTCTGACTGCATGCCTACTCTCCCAGGATCACCCTAGCTAAGTACAGAGAGCAGCATCTCTAGACAGCTGGACATCAGTTAATGAATTGGCCTTAGCAATTATGAACAAGATGATGGGGTAAAATCTACATGATACAGGGTCCATCCACAACAATGAAATCAAGATAGTCAAGGTATTATATGTTTTACCTCCTCTTGTAGAAGAAAGAGATACAGTAGCTAGGAAAAACTGAAATAGTAATGACCAAGCAAGCATTCTTCTTCTTCTTTGTGGTCTCTGTGACTCACACAAATGGGTTATGCATCTGTGAGGTGCATCTGTGATACCGCTTTGCCTCAGGGTCTGCTCGTGCACATCCTCTGAGGACTCTGCTGCCCCTGTGAGAAGCAATCTTGGGGTTCCTTGGCCTGCCACCATCCTTTGAATTCTACATCCCCTTACAACACAGTCCAAAGGGAGACTGTGGGGTTTTCTTCTCTACAGTACTTTCTGCCACTTGCAGAGATTACCTCTCCTCTCCCTTCTGTCCCAAAAAGAAGAGAAATGAAGCAGAGTTCATAACATACAGACAATTCTCATGGAAAGCTCCTCCTTCCCAGGTACATTCTTAAAAGTTACAGACGTAGTAAAGCATTCAGTTAAGCATTCAGCCAAGTGGGAAAATAACATAATTCCCTATCTAATACATTCCTGATCTACTCATTCACTGACATGAAGTTCAGTCTGTTGAGTTAAGGGTTGGCTGTGAGCCACATGTCTGTTTCAGACCAGTCTCAAACAGCCTTCCTCCAGGGTCCCGTTGTTTTCTTTGTTCATCTCCCTCATCTCATCTTTCTGCCTCATGGCCCCAAGGCAGTATTTATTACCTCTTTTTGGAAGTCTCTGGAAGATAGCCACTCTGTAAGTCTTGACTGGTCATTTGTCCCTGCTGACCTGTGACATCTGTGATGATGCTGACCCAAAAGGTGTTACCTTTCTCAAGACCCTACTTAACCCTTTGTTACCTGATTGCTGAGCTGGCAGATAATGGGAAATGGAGTCTCCCATTATCACAGCATTTTTCGGGATCTTCTAGAGCTTTACATAAGTGTTTTGGCGGTAGCCCCACCCACATCCAGTGCCACCATATAGAGGCTTTCCCGCCAAAACTGCCAGTTCCTTTTTGTGTGTCACTTCAGCAGCATCAATAGGAACATCTTCACCAATGGATGATGTATGAGCATTCGTAGATCAGATGCTGAGGGTGGCAAGGACACTGGAGCTGTTGGTGACACAGTCACAGATGTAAATTGATGATCCCATTTTCCATTGGGTCCAAACTCAGACCCCAGTCCTGGCTACTTTGCCTATGCTTCTGTACCTTCTTCAGGTCATCTGCAAACCATGGGTAAACACTTCCTCCATACTGTCCACTTCCAGTAAGATAGAGGCTTTATATAAAGCACAAGACTCTGACATTGTCTGGCTAGGACAACATCTGAATCTGAACTGAATTATTGTTGACACAGCTCAAATATCAGGTGTCCTAATGATTACACTTGATGCCAGCTGATAAAGAAGGCAAAAAGTTGGATTCTATGGGCAGAAAATTCTATTCTTCCACTCCCCTCACCTGTAAGATCTCCAACTACCTTGCATGTATGGGCACATACTAGCAGCTGCTCTGGGAGAAGTTGACTCCTTTCCTGAACAATCTAGAATAAGTGAACTGAGTGGCATTATTGCTCCAGTCCAAGGCTCATAAAATGGCTGGGCAACAAATTACTACATTGCACCACATTGCCAACTGTGGAGGGAAGGCTCTTGCTTGCACTGTCTCTCTTTGAAGGCATTCTTGGCTCAAGTCTTTGGGACTTTTGCTTTCAGGACTTCCCAAAGATCCTTTGTTTGTTACTCTTCAGTGAGGAAAGGACCTCCTGTTTCCTCTCAGTGTTTTTCAAAGTGGGTAATTTTGGCTATCCACCTCATCAATGAACTGGCCCATAAGGACCCTTTGGTTCAGATTCAGGCCCATTCCACACAGGATGTGGTGACTGCTTCATCTGCCTTTCTGTCTGGTGTGCCACTTGAGGACATTTGTCAGGTGCCACTTTGTTGCAGCCTTTGACTTTTATCACTCATTACAGAGTGGACTCCAGGTCCAGGGCTGATACTGCCTTTGGGAGATTTGTACTTTACTTTTCTGTAACTGATTGTATTGTTGGTGTTTCAGGTTCATTCTGTTTTCTGAAACTTGCCCTGTATTTGAATTTCTTCATCTGTAGCAAGAGTGTTATGCTCATGCTTGCACGTATGTGCTTGCATTGATTGATGTTCAGTAAACTTCTGATTGGTTTGCAATGACACTCTCGCCTCCTGCTTGTGTAGCTTGCTAGTTACCCATTTGGGTGAGTTCATAGATGGCCACTCGAAGAACTACAGTTACAGGTATGCAAACCTGTTCTTATCCTCTGTGTGGCAGGGGACTCTTGGCGTCCCAGATGTTTTGGACTACAGCTCCCATAATTGCTTAGAATTGGCCATGCTAGATGGGACTTTTGGGAGTTGAAATCCAAAACACCCACAGGGCTGCAAGTTCCCTCACTCTGTTGTGCTATCTTGAAAAGGGCTTTTCCTTTCTTTTCTTCCATCCATCAGCCCACCTCTACCCCTGTAACCTTGCAAGTTGCCTTTTTAATATGATGAATTTTAAGACAGTGGCGGTGATGGTTTTGGGATGAGGTTTTGATCAGGAGGGCTTTAAACTGAGTCATATGGGGGGGAGATAGTATTCCTGGCTTTTTAAAATTATGTATATATTTGTTTTTAATGTGTTTTAGTTAGAAGGTTTTAATTTTATAGTGTTTAATGTCTTTTTATGGGGGAGGGCAGGGGTGGGTGGTGTTTTTAGTCATTATTATAATGTTTTAATTGTTGGAAGCCACCCCAATTGTTTTTAGCAGAGGGGCGGGGTACAAATAAATATTATTATTATTATTATTATTCTGGAAGGCAAAAGGGCTGGAGAAAATATCCAAACTGTCATAGAGGGAACAAGGCAAACAATCCAAGGACCCAACAGTGGGAGGCAAAAAAACTTGCACAGGCAACAAGCAAAGGGGACACATGGTCTTAGATGTCTTTACACTAATGCACAGAACATGGGAAACAAGCAAGGTGAACTTGAACTCCTAGCACAACAAAGCAAATATGATATAATAGGTATTACTGAAATCTGGTGGGTTGAGACTCATGATTGGAATTTAGGAATAGAGGGGTATAACCTTTATAAGAGAAACAGGCCAAACAGGAAAGGAGGAGGAATAGCATTATATGTCAAGGATATTTACACCAGTGAAGACATCCATGACATCAATACTGGAAGCCAGGTGGAGAGCATCTGGATAAAAATTAAAGGGGAGGGAAACAACAGGGATGTTATTGGGGGACTCTACTACAGACCCCCAAGTCAGATGGAGGAATTAGATGATGCCTTTCTAGAACAGATGAACACACACGCAGAAAGGAGAGATGTAGTAGTGATGGGTGACTTCAACTATCCTGATATTTGCTGGAAATGGAACTCAATCAAAACTTCAAGGTCTAGCAAATTCCTTACATGCCTGGAAGACAATTTCATGGTCCAAAGGTGGAAGAGGCAACAAGGGGGTCAGCTATTTTAGATCTGATCCTAACCAACAGGGATGACCTGGTTAATGGGGTGCAAGTGGTGGGATCCTTAGGTGAGAGTGATCATGGTCTCCTGGAGTTTGTTATACAATGGAAAGGAGAAGCCAGGCATAGTCAGACACACATTCTAGACTTTAGGACAGCTGATTTCAATAAACTCAGAGAAATACTGGGGTGATCCCATGGTCAGGAATACTAAAAGAGAAGGGACTTCAAGATGGATGGGACTTTCTCAAAAGGGAGATACTGAAGGCACAATTTCAAACAGTACCAATGAGGAAGAAAAATGGGAGGTGTCTCAAGAAACCAGGATGGATGACTAAAGAACTTTCAATGGAGATAAGTTTTAAACGGAACATGTATAGGAAATGGAAAAAGGGGGAAATCACAAAAAAAGAATTCAAAAAGATAGCGAACACATGTAGGAGTAAAGTCAGAAAACCTAAAGTGCAGAATGAACACAGGCTCGCTAGAGAGATTAAGAACAATAAAAAGGGTTTTTTGGGGTACGCCCGCAGCAAAAGGAAGAAGGAGGAAATGGTAGGGCCACTACATGGAGCAGATGGCAAAATGCTAACAGGGGACAGAGAAAAGGCAGAATTACTCAACACCTTCTTTGCCTCAGTGTTTTCAGAAAAGCAAAAGGGTGATCAACCTGAGGATAATGGAACAGAGGACACAACAGGGGAAATCCAGAACAGAATAGGTAAAGAGGTAGTACAGAAATACCTGAATGAATTTAAATCCCCAGGACCAGACGAATTACATCCAAGGGTATTAAAAGAGCTGGCAAATGTAATCTCGGAGCCATTGGCAATAATTGAGAACTCCTGGAGAACAGAAGTCCCAGCAGACTGGAGGAGGGCAAACATTGTCCCCATCTTCAAAAAAGGGGGAAAAAGAGGATCCCAACAATGATCGTCCAGTTAGTCTGACATCAATACCAGGGAAGATTCTAGAGCAGATAATTAAACAGAGAGTCTGTGAACATATAGAAGGCAATGCCATATTCACAAAAAGTCAACATGGGTTTCAGAGAAACAAGTCATGCCAGACTAATCTGATCTCTTTTTTTGATAAAATTACCAGTTTGGTAGATGAAGGGAATGCTGTGAATATTGCATACCTTGATTTCAGTAAAGCCTTTGACAAGGTTCTCCATAACATTCTTGCAAACAAGCTTTTAAAATGTGGGCTAGACACATTAACTGTTAAATGGATTTTTAATTGGTTGACTGGCCGAACCCAAAGGGTGCTCAGCAGTGGCTCTTCTTCGTCTTGGAAAGATGTGACCAGTGGGGTGCCACAGGGTTCTGTCCTGGGCCCAGTGCTATTCAACATCATTATCAATGACTTGGAGGATGGAATTAGGGGCGTAATTTGCAGATTACACCAAATTAGGAGGAGTAGCTAATACCCTAGAGGACAGGATCAAAATTCATTAGGAGGAGTAGCTAATATCCTAGAGGACAGGATCAACATTCAAAATGACCTGAATAGACTAGAAAGCTGGGCCAAAGCTAACAAAATGAAATTTGATATGGAGAAATGTAAGGTACTGCACTTAGGGTAGAAAAATGAAATGCATAGATATAGGATGGGGGAGACCTGGCTGAACAAGACTACGTGCGAAAGGGATCTAGGAGTCCTAGTAGACCACAAGTTGAACATGAGTCAACAGTGTGATGTGGCAGCTAAAAAGGCCAATGTGATTTGGGGCTGCATCAATAGAAGTACTGTATAGTGTCTAGATCAAAGGAAGTCTAGTGCCACTCTATTCTGCCTTGGTCAGACCTCACCTAGTATACTGTGTCCAGTTCTGGGCACCACAATTCAAAAAGGATATTGACAAATTGGAGCGTGTCCAGAGGAGGGTGACTACAGTGGTGAAAGGTCTGGAAACCATGCCTTATGAGGAAATACTTAGGGTGCTGGGTATTTTTAGCCTGGAAAAAAGACAGTTAAGGGGTGATATGATAGCCCTGTTTCAGTATTTGAAGGGGCGTCATGTTGAGGATGAAGCAGGCTTGTTTTCTGCTGCTCCAGAGACTAGAACACGGAACAATGGATGCAAGCTCCAGGAACAGAGATTCCACCTCAACATTAGGAAGAACTTTCTGACAGTAAGAGCTGTTCAGCAGTGGGACACACTCCCTTGGAGCGTGGTAGGGTCTCCTTCCTTGGAGGAAACAGAGGCTGGATGGCCATCTGTAAGGGATGCTTTGATCGTGATTTTCTGCATGGCAAGGGGTTGGACTGGATGGCCCTTGTGGTCTCTTCCAACTCTACAATTCTATGATTCTGATTCTATGAAAGAAAACAAGGAAAAAATTATGTATTTATGAAAGAGCAGATTCTTGGGTTTCTTACATTTTATCTGCTCTAATGTAGTTTGGAACAGAACCATAATGCATCTGCATTTTATCTGTTTGATATCCATAACTAATACTTTACACAGAATGTGGTCATTATTGAATATAAATGTAAAATCTGTCACCATGGATCACATGACTCTTCAGAAATGGGAACAGACTGTTAACATACCAAAGGGAAAGGAGCTTCAAAAATATTTGTGTGAGCATGAACTTTTCTCTGGAGAGAGCTGCATTAAAGTTAATAACCCCATGATCTATTAAAATGATTTCAGGGCCAAGAAAAAAAGTGTTAGAGGAGGGTGGATCTCACGCCATAGTTATATGAAGCTCACAATTTACAGGCAATACCATTACATTTATCAGTTCTTTCCCTGAAGTGACAAGAGGTGTATATGTTTGTTTGGTAATTATGCCTTGTATGATTGCGATTAAGACTGATACAAATAAATGAACAAATTTACATACACCCATAGGTCAAGTCAAGTCTTGGAAAAGGTATCTTTTGGGGCTATAACTTCTAGAAACTCTTAACCAGAGTGTCCACTGGCTATGTTGCCTGGAAGCTTCTGGGAGTTCTAGAACAAAAACATAACTTTTTGAGGCTGTGGTAGTGGGTATGAGAGACCACAGCCACTCACTATTGTCCTCTAGGTCACACAGTGCCTGGTGTTGCCATTCCAGCTGCTTCCTCCTTGAATTGATCAGTAGGACTCATAACAAATGCTCAAATATCCCAGGGCAATTGCATGCAAGAGGAAAATGCTGAGCAATGCATTAAAAAAAGAAGTGGAAAATGCAGGATACAAAATTCATCCTAGAAAGGAAACATCAATTTCATTCATCAAAGAAGAATGGCAGAAGAGACAGACACAACAGCAGAGGAAATCAGTCCATGCATACAGTTCCTTAGACAGTCTTTTGGTCCGCTAGTATAGGCTGCTTTGTTAGTTCTTGCCTTTGAATTAACCCTTGTGATTCTGGAAAAGGATAGTGAGTTGGAAATCTAAGCTCAGGGAAGAACATATAGAAAATATAAGGCTGCAATACTATATCTGCTTACCTGGAAATAAGCCCCGTTGAACTCAGATATGAGCAGATATGTGTACAATTCCGCGGAAAGGGCTCTACAGGTCCAGTTTGTTTATCTTAATTGAGAAAGGAATGAAATTCTGAGATGGACAGTGGAACTGTCACCCTTGATTAAATGTTCCTGCTAGAATTGGCTGGAGCTGGCTGAATACATGCTTGTGCTAGGGACTCTGTCCAAAACACTGCTTAGAAAGCATACTTTTTTGGACTACATCTACCAGAAACTCCAAATCAACATGGCCAAATTACTTTTTTAGCTTAAAGGTCCATATTTTACATTGCCTTTTTAGTTATGTGTGCCAGCAGAACACACTTCCATCTCTTGCATGTATAACTAAGTAACATCTTCTGACTTGACCCTCTCCCAGGCATACTTTCCAAGGCTTCAGCCCCTCTGAGAGATAGAGATCTGTTCTGCTTGTGATTGTGGGTGGGTGGGTGGTACTCAAGGAGCCTTTGACAAGGAATAGTAACAGGAGTCCTACTTCTGATTGTCACAGCTTTGCTCGCAGGGTGGGGTGTAAACTCCATCTTCCTCCTTGTACCCAGATGTCCATCTCTCAGAGCAGCAATGAGCTGATAAGGTGGGCTGAGGGCTGGCTGGCTGTTAAGATGCTGTAATTACATAGGATTAGTGAATACAAAGCAGTCACAGAATGTCAGCCATAGTTTGCAGAATCCCTCAGCCCACATTGCTACTGACCTTGTTGACTGGGAAATTCTGAGAGTGGTAACCCAAAAAGGGATCTTTTAAAAGATGTAGTTATAATCCAGTGTAGCCAAGGTCCTGCATCAAGAGATGGGGCATAAAATTCTACCCAGGTGGAACTACACCCCATCATCAGTCTCTGCTACACATACGCTTCTGTTTTACACACACACACACCAACAGAGCCATTTAGTGGCCAGTGGAGAATGGGGGAGATAAAGTGGCAGTGATGCCTCCAGCTGTGTGCCTATATGTAGCTGGACACAGAGCAAAGACGTAATCTTCCTCTGGACACCCCCAGGAGGTCCTGGAGGATGTCTTTTCTGTAACTAACTGGATGCAGGCCATAGTGTCGTAATCCAAAAAGTAACCTTTCCAAGCAGGATAGAAGAATAGACAAGAGAGGGGAATCTCAAAATTACTTTAAACTAGGTGCTCCCTCAAAAGAGAGTGCAACTGTTCAGAAATATTTGTATGCTTACTTTGTTGTTGTCTCCTGTCCAAGTTTTTTTTTAATTATTATTATTCCTTTTTAGGTGCATCCCCATATCCAGGTGTTCAAATCGATGAAGACTTTTTCAGCAAATTAAAAGAAGGCATAAGAATGAAAGCCCCAGATTTTGGAACCCCAGAAATGTATGGGTGCTTGTACTGTTATACAGTATCATTTTAAGAGTCTTCACATATTATATTTAAGACATGTACAGTCTGTGTACATGTATACAGTGCAGTGGTGTATTCAAGTCATTTACCTCCAAGTCTCAAGTCGAGTATCAAGTCTCTACCTTCAAATCTCAAGTTGAGTCTCAAGTCCTTGCAAGATACTTTCAAGTCGAGTCTCAAGTCTGGGAGTTAACTTTAACATAAAAAAGGAGGTGGTGTGTGGGGGTGAAGGGGGAAGTTCCACTAACTAGAAAATCAAGAAGATGTGCACAAAGTTAGGTAAAAAAAATTATCACAGGCAAGTTCAACAAGGCTTTATTTAAACAAAGTTGTGCTGTTAATCAAATTGGTCAAGATTGCATTTTAGAAAAACTTTTTTCCCCAAAAGACTGGCCTCCAGCCCGTTGTTTGCTGTTCCCTTCAGAGAAACTCTTCTGGAAGCAAGTCTTGCATGCTGTTGCTCTTAGGAAATGCTCTAGAAGGCTCCTCTGATGTCCAGTTGCCATTGGGCTTGAGGCAGGGGCTTAGATCTACTTAGAAGCCAGCCTGTTCTTGCTGCACATCAGAGGAGCCTTCTAAAGCATTTCCTAAGAGCAGCAGCCTACAAGACCTGCTCTCAAGACTTGTTCCCAGAAGCATTGGGCTAACATCTGAACACCCTGGCTGATTGCGGGGGGGGGGGGCAGGCTGCAAAATCCAGGGAGGGAGCTGGCGAAGCATCAGCAACAGCAAGACAAAGGAAAGGGGGAGGAGGAGGAGGAGAGGTGGCAGGCTGGCTGTGGAGGCACTAACTTAATTTGGGTGGAGGAAGAATATGAAGGATATGAGAGCAACTGGGAACACTAAACTAGAGGCTGGGCTTGAGGCAGAGGTTGGGGTCTGCTTGGCAGCCTGTGAGAAACACTTCCCGTGAGGCTGCCGAGCAGACCTTGCCTGCTGCTTAGGAAAAGGCAAAGTTTAGAGGATTCTTCCACCTCAAGCCTGTTGCTGAACTCATTTGCTGTGTTCCCCTCAAAGAAACATTTCCCAGGATCTTGGGGTGAGTGTTGCCTCCTGCTAGGAAATACTTGAGAACGCCCCTCCTCCAAGGCCAGCAAGTCAGTAGCTAAAAATATACAAGTTTCCAGTGAGTCAGTGCTTGATTTATGGCAGAGTCAAATCCAAGTCAAGTCACTCAAGCAACTTGAGTCAATCAACTTGAGTCTACATCACTGGTAAAGTGTTCCTAGATTGTGGACCTGTACCTGGGCACAGGAGTTTCTGAGTTTACATTAGGGATGCCCACGTGTTACACTGTACATGTGTTCACATTGTTCAAATGCTTGTGAGAATCTCTGGGCCCATCTAAACGGTGAAAATACCCCTCAGGGAATTTGCTGGGAATCCTACCTGTCTAAACAGGATCCAGTGCCAATCCACACTATTTGGAAGGAGGGAGGGGCCAAAATGGCAAAAAAAAGGGGGGGGTAAAAGCCTTCGCAAATTTCCCCAGAGTTTTTCACAAACCATGAGGCAGGTGCGCATTCCTGCTCATTTGGACTATAAAACAATAAAAAACTTGAAGGGAAGCACAAAGCTGATTAGCCAGGTGAGAGCGGGGGTGGGGCCTGTTAGAACTGCCCACTGCAAGCACCCACTGCTGCCATGTTGGGTTTTTGCCTTAGTGATCACTCGCTAAGGTAATAAAAAGGATCAATATTTTCTGTTTTGCTTTCTTATAAAATTGGAGAATTGCTCTATCGCACCAGCACACCTTGGGATGACTTTTTAAAAAAACCAAGTAAATCACTCATGGCCATCATCAGGAATGTGAGGCTTATGGGGGCTTCTGAGGCCAGAAAACCCATTTAGACATGTCACTGCTACTGCAAGATGCCAATACTATGAGATATTTTAGATTTTCTCCCCTCATGTAGATGTGCCATGCTCTGTTTTGAGCCTAGTGTAAGGGTGCAGAGCCTTTTTTTTTTCTTTTTTTTTTTTTGCTTGCTTGAGGAGCTGCATAATTGACATCAGGGCAACCTCTAGGGGTTCATATCCACAGCAAGCATGGCCAGAGCCCAGAGTGAGTGCGGCCATCCTGTTTCTCTCACACAACTTTCACACAGACATGTGCACACAACTGTGTTTTAATTTTCAGAGAACAGTCTGCCCTCTGTTTAAAGGTATCCTCGACTGGAAAAACGATCAAATCCAATTAAAAGCCTAAGAATCCTATCAAAAGTTCACACCTGGGGCCTTTTTTCACTACACAATTATAGTGCTATGATTCTACTTTAAATGCTGTGGCAACATCCTATGGAATCCTGGTATTTGCCATTTACAGAGGGGCATTTGGAATTCTCAGCCAGAGAGTTCTAGTGCCTCAGTAAACTATAAGACCCAACATCCCATAGGATGCAGCCATGGCAGTTACAGTGGAATCATAGTGCTATCATTGTGTAGTGTGAAAGGGCCCCTGGACAGCAAACTGAGGAAGCATGCAGATCACTTAGTCACAGTCTTCTCCACTGTGGTGATTTCATAGAATCATAGAATCATAGAATTGCAGAGTTGGAAGAGACCACGAGGGCCATCCAGTCCAACCCCCTGCCATGCAGGAAATCACGATCAAAGCATCCCCGACAGATGGCCATCCAGCCTCTTGTATTGCCTTTAAATTATTGAAATTATTTCCATATTGGCAACTAACACTAAACATTAACATAAGCAAATTTTATTGTTTACTTTTTCATTACATTTCTATCAGACGAGGCTCCTCACCCCCACCCCCACCTAGCCTTTCCTCATTCATTAAATATTACAGAAGCTTCAGGCATAGCTGTCTTCATCCTCCTCTGTCCCCTACTCATAGTCCTCTCTTGTGCTTTCACCATTTCTTCCTTCCACCCACTCACCCCTTTGCCATAGAAAATCCTTTAGGAGAAATAGGCAGAGTAGCTGCCCAGGGCCTTCTAAATCATCGTGTAAGGTGCCTTCCATATGGAAATGCTCCCATTGTTACTGACAATGGATTAGAGGGGCATATCTTCTCTTTTTGCTTCTCCTGTTGATACTGTAGATCCTACATCATGTAAGGGAAGGAGTGTGATCAGCATTGAGGGAGAATTAGGATTAGTTTATTTTTTATGGCAGAGGACATCAGGGACAGACAGAATTGTGGGTGCAAGTAGGCGATAGTCTTCTGCTTAAATTTGTATCTGAACAGAGGGTTTCTTTGGCCTCTAAAGTTTGGTTCCAAGCCTTAGGCAGAAGAACTCGCCAGCAGTATGAATGTGAAGCACATGCTTTACTTCATAAATATGATAGTCCCTCCTTCCCCTTCATTCTTGGATGTTTTACATATTTTTGTACTTCCCTGAAGTCAGTTATAACTCAAAAGATGTCATAGCTGGGAAGAATAAAACTCTCAGTAATGAGACTAAAAAATGTTGTGAAGGTTAAAATTAGAAGTCAACCCTAATGTGAACCCTCCCTCCTGCTGCTTCACACATCACTCCTTGCTTCAATCCAACTTCAGAGATTCCATCAAATGTTGCCCACAGAGCTTTAATCTGATCTTGACAAGCCTACAGGGGCCTGTTAGAAGAGAAAGCTGGTATCTAAAGAGATAGGAAACACTGCCCATGTGCACAAGATTCACAGGCTCGCCAGCATCCTGTTCCAGCTTCAGTGTGTCCTGCCAACACAAATGCCTTGAAGGATTTACGGGCAGCCTGATAGGATGGTGAAACTACTGGGTGAAACTTTCTGGTCTGGCTCTTGGGGTGGGGGTTGGTCAACAGAAGGGGGGCTGAATCAGTGGAGACCATCAAAGGTTATCAGGGACTGTGACTGAGAGATCTGTGAATAGTTAAGGATGTCACAGAAATTAAGTCTCCAGCAGAGAAAGCTGTTGTAGAAGCTAGATAACAGGTCTTCATGTAGAACGTGCACGAAAGCTTAATAGTTAAAGCAGTGTTTGGGAAAGTAGGGATAATGGGCTTACATTGAGGTAGGAAAGATTTTAAATGTTAAGGCAGCAGGGATTATTCTAGCTCCAAGATTAATCAGTCAAAGGAGCAATTAAGCCACAGAGCCTTGCGAGGAGCTTAAGTAAAGATGTCTTGATAATTTGTATGTTGAAGGAGAAAGAATGTGAAGAGCTTTCAACATAGGTCCTACAGCTTTTTCTTTAGTTGATTATTTCCATATTTAATTCCATGTTTACAAGAAATTGTCAATTTACTTTACTGTAGTTACTTTACTCCACAATTACATTAGGTTAGCTTCATACATCCACATCTTCACCCCATTCAGAACCCATTCAGAACCTAAATAATATGAAAACTATCTAAATCAATCAATTAATGTCTAAATAAATTGGCATACTAGATTTTATAGTTTGACACATCTTCCCCAATCTAGGAGCCTTCCAGATGATGGAAGTTATAGTGCCCCAGGAAAGCATCAAGTTGGGAATAGGTTCCTTCAGTCAATACAAATCCTTGAAATTCTTCCTCAGATCCTTGATGTATTTTCCAAAGTGTTCTACAAATGCACCACACCTACCAAGCTGTGATTGAAGGGAGCCCCAGTAACACTATTAGCATTTTCTTATATTGGGAGAGGTGATAGCTTTTGTTTTAAAGATTTTTTTAAAAGAAGAAATAGAGAAAAAACAAAAAGAGAAGAGAAAGATGGACATGTATGGATATATTCTATGTTGTGGGTCAGATTAAAGGTGGATTCCAGATGTGAGAAGGAAAACAACTGTTCTGATGTCTCCCTAAATTAAAAGAAGAAAGACTGTGATATACTTTCTTTTCACCATGGTCTTTTCACTTTTGCCAGCTACCAGATCATGCTGGACTGTTGGCAGGGAGATCCAAATGAAAGGCCAAGGTTTTCAGAGCTGGTGGAGAGATTAGGGGACCTACTTCAAGCAAATGTGGAACAGGTAAGCAGTAAAATTAAATATTCATCAAGCTTCTTCATAGTAAATCATCATCATCATCATCTAGACCTACATACATGCATACCGTTTTTGCTTAGAGAGCTTACATTTTTGTAAAGTGGTGACCATGCTGATACTACAAACTGGGTGCAGAATCAGGGACTACACAGCATGTTCCACAATTTATACAGAGAAAGTTCCCATTAATGCTAATTGTATTGGATAAAACTCATTGATGACTTGATCTGCAACTCAGTACCTGGACTAATAAATCAGTCTGGAAGCACTTTCAGTTGAGATGCTAAGGCTATTGATATATCAGTTGAAAGCAGTATGGTTTGTTCACCACTTTCTCTGTGAGAAGATCACAATTTCTTTGCCTTATCTGTATTTATCTAGAGTTCCTTGGAGTTTACCATTTTGGTCACCTTAGCTCTCAAGGTTGTTAACCACAGTATTGTCCAGTAGCCAGATCAACATCAATATTTCCCATACCACAGTGCAAATCTACAGATCCAGGTGTTTTTTTTTGTTTTTGAAGCTGCAAAGTCTATATCATGTGTGCTCTGGACAGCATTGGTACTGTAGATTTCATTAGTAGGGGTGAGGTAGTAGTAGCAGCGTAGCAGCAATACTTAAGAGCAGCAAGCCAGGTACAGGATCATCTTACGATGTGCCCTTTCTGCAAAATGAAAGCATGTCCTGAAATACATGCTGTCCTTGTCTAATGCTAGTAGAGCAATATAAAATGAAGCTGCTAGGTGGGGTGAATTGCAGCCCCAACATGAAGAGCTGAACTCTCTTTAACAGGCTCATATCAGTATTAGCCTCTCTCCATAGGATTTGTCTACATACTTTCAACCATGTCCCACTCTTGATTGCATTTGAAACTGATTCTTCATTTAGAATAATCAATTGATACAGTTTTGAGAGTATAGTATCATTTCATCCTCCAAGTGGGAGGTTGCATATTGTTCTGAAATGTAATTAATGCTTTATTTTTCTGAAATGTACCAGGTGCTGTAGGCTATATTTCAGAGGAAGGAACTGGCAAAATCACCTCGTATTCCTTGCCTAAGAAAACCCTATAAAATTCATGGGGTCGCCATGAGTCGACAGGGAACTTGAAAGCACATGGACACACACACATGGCCCATGTGTAGAAAAATAGCATTATCTGGAGGAGAACTAAACTAGAGAAAATGTGTAAAAAAAAACCAGACTATCAGGCCACATGTAAGGGGATGGGACTAAGCCTTTTAAACAACTTCAGACCTGTTATTTGAGTTGATGTTGTCGTAGGTTCCTTTGTAGCAGCTACTCAGAACAGAGCATTCAGCATATTCAGTTTTCCCCACTGTTTGGAATATTCTGCCCCTGCTATTAAGGCATGTACTCACTAAGAGATTTATTTTCAAGCTAGGAACAGTTTTCTCCACTCAAGCTTTCCCATATTAGTTTTTTTTTAAAAAAATCATATATACTGCTTTTTTTAAAAAAAAATATAAACACATGTAACATGGATTTTTTTTTTAAAAAAAATATGATATACTTTTCAGAGCTAACAAGTCAGAGCAATGTAATTACCTCTAACAAGTGTTTCTTTGTAACAAGGGTGCAATAAGGAAAGTAAATTTTGAAGTGAGTGGAAAGGTTAAGGATGAAATTATTTTGTAGTGCAAAATAATATTCCATGCAAGTTTGGAGGCACCTAGAATATATTTCTGAAGAAGTCTTCTCCACCCATGATTCTTTGATTGATAATATGGTTTCACTGCCAATACAACAATAACAATGAGTAAACAGGGGGGGAAACATCATCCAATCTATATATATAAAACTCTTGGGCATGTTGCCTTTCCCAGTGGGCTGATTGGCTGCTCAGGAAACACATCTAACCAATCACCACCCACATGCAAATTCCCTCTGCTCCTCACAGTTCACTCCTGCCACTGAGTCTGCACTCAGTCTGCATCCCCCAGCCCCACAAGGGCCTCTCCCTCCCCTCATTCCCTCAGCCACTCAGCAGTCATGGGCTGCAACAGGACCCAGACAGTCAACTGATGGCTGCTGCCACTGTGATAAAACCCAGACGGTCAACTGGCAACAGCAGTGGGCCACCTACAACCGGACCCAGGCAGTCAACTTGTCGTGAGGTCTACCGGGTGTTTTGGGGGGAGTTTTTTTAATGGTTTATGTTATGTCAGGTACAGCTAGTGTTAACATAAATGGATTAGGGTTGGATTTTTTTTTTTACCTTACTGAAAATGAATGAGATATGCTAAGCCTTTCTAGTAATGGTTCAAACTCTAGTTCTTTACTGTTTCAACATACACACACCTATATTTTCTATCCTAGACCAGTTTGATAAAATGTTATCTGTTTAGTGGTATAACAGTTAATTTATTATAAATAAAGATGGAAATTTTAGATCAGTTCTAGATTGCAGCTTTTCCCTGAGTTTTTAAAAAACAGTGGGGGGAATGAGCATCCCCACTCATTGGAACAAGCAACATGAATTGTTTTCCCATACACCTGGAAGTGCAAAGTTGATTGGCCAGATGAGCATGGGGGGTGGAGCTTGCTAAGAAGGCAAGCACCTGGAGCCACCATGTTGGATTTTCGCCATGGCAAACAAGCACTAAGGTGATAAAATGGGGTAGTTTTTTTTCTTTTTCATGAAGGCGAAATATTGCTCTATCGCACCTTTGGAAATAGGTTTTTTAAAAAGTTCAGTGGCGGCAAATTGCAGTAAGTAAAAACACGAGTAATTTACTCATGGCTGCCATCTGGATCCACAGGCATGCAAAGCTTATGCCTACAAAAAAAACCCAACAAGACAAATTGCAGCTGCTGTGAATTACCATTACTGCATTCTTTCCCCCTTGTATAGACAACCCCTAGTTAAGTATAACTTAGCTACCTGAACTCTTGGGCCAACCCCCCCCCCAATCCTGCCATACTAGACAGCTGCTGTTGTGAGCAATGGAGATCCATTCTACTGTCCATCAGGGAACAGCATATTGATGTTTCCACAACCTCCCTTCAGAGATCTTCACAGTGATAATCCAAAGATTTATCCCAGAGATCACCATGGGAGGAAGAGTAAAAACATCAGCCTGCTGCGTCCTGAATAACAGAAGAACAGACCCCAGTTAGGGAGGATTGGGGGACTTTTATGATCCCTACATATTCTCTACTTTATTATCACAATGGTGAATATGAAGGGATTGTGAATACAAATCAGTTATAGATGTGTAACTCTTGGTTATATATTCATAACTGTGATTATGAATTCCAGCCAAAATCAATAAAGTAATCCTGATAGATAATCCTGAAATGTTTTCTGAAGTGGCATAGTCCTGTTTGGGCTGTAGAATGTGATGGTTCTTAGTGTAGTCACTCTAAGCTAAAGGGCTGAACTAGCTTAAACCCTACCACTGCAGCTGGAGTGTGATGGATCAGACTTAATGTCAACTAATTTTGAAAATCTCCTTCATTCTAGAAGCATATGTGTGATCTGTATTGTGAGAAACCTATACAGCTTCTGATGTCTCTGGCTACAGTTCCCAGAATCCCTGGCTGTCAGCCATGATGGCTAGGGCTAATGGGAATTAGAGTTCATCAACATCTGAGGGGCAATGAATATTCCCCCCTCTGGTTTTCATGCTATTTCTGAGTATTTCTTGATGAATTTGTACTGTAGGATGGCAAAGACTACATCCCCTTGAATAATATTTTGTCAGCGGATCCTGGATTTGACTGCTCCTCTTTGACTTCTTCTAATCCTCACAAGATGGAAAACGATTCAGAAACAGCCTTGAATTGTTTTGCTTCTGAAAATATTGGGTAAGATGGAATACCAAGATGCTTTACATACAGCAAGTAGATGAATAGCAGTATGATTTTGATGCTGGACACAAAAAAATGCCATAAAGTGATTGTTGTAGTTGTTGTTAAGAATATAAGAAGAAAGTGACTCAGTGATTTGCCATCTATTTCACTAACTGAAGCTGAGCTAGGGAAAAGCCTCAGCTATTTGCCTTATTTATGTAGCTTAAGTATGGTGTTGCATGTGGTGAGAACAGGAACTAAACTAATTTTAACCCAGGTCCTGCTCCAACAATGCAAAAGTGTGATAAAGACATGTTCACAAGGAATAGTGGAATATGTGGTTTTCCCTTTTGTGTACCAGAAAGGCAGAGTGAGCAAAGTGCAGGACTCCAGATGTTGTTGAACTGAAACTGTGTCCCATCAGCCCTAGCCAACAATGGCAATGGCGGTTTCAATGCAGCAGGGGTTTCAAACGGAGTTGAGGCAGGCTGGTTAGGGAAGAGGTGGGGTCAAAAAAAAATCTTGAAGGCCAAAGGTTCCCCACATCTGGATTACATGAAGTCCTTTGCTGGATTACAGCAAAAAACCATCAATGCAAGGTTTCTGTTTCCAATAACATCCAAGGCAGCCGGGAAGCTCCCATGTGGGTTAAGAAAATGACCAAGCCATGGCTTTTTACCTTTGGAACCTAATAGTTTTACATGCATCCACACACATGGTGGTTTTAAATTGTCTTTAACTGTTTTAACTGTTGGTTTTTTTAAAAAAAAAATATTTAAACTACAAAATACAAAAACTTGAAAAGTTACCATGTAACCCTAACTCAATATACATAAAATAAAAGCATCCAGTTGATGCTGTTATGTATTTTCACTGTTTTTAACCTGTCTTCTTTTAACTTGATAAATTGGATAATACGTGTTTAACTTTAAAATTATTTTTTAGAATTGTTTACATTGCTTTAAATTTTTCAAGTTGATTTTATGGTATACTGCTCTGAGATCTCTAGACAGAGAGTGGGATAGAAGTCTTTTAATAAATAAATAAATGGTAGGATTGATCTGTGTAGACAACAAACATGCAGCACCAATAAAAGTAGTTGGTCTAAATACTCCACAGGTACCAGATCCTGTCTGATCTTGAAAGCTAAGCAGGGTCAGCTCTGGTTAATACTTGGATGGGAGACCACCAACAAATACCAGGTGCTGTAAGCTATATTTCAGAGGAAGAAATTGGCAAAATCACCTCTGAATATTCTTGCCTAAGAAAACCTTTTGAAATTCATGGGATCATCATAAGTTGACAGGCGACTTGAAGGCACATACATACACACAGTAAAAGTAAAGCATTCAGATGTAGTCTGGGACACTTCTGTCCCTCTCAAGCAAAGGATGAAGCATCTTCATGCTCTTCATGTTCATGCATTCACAAGTAGTTTGTTACGTGTGTGTGTGTGTGATTTATTTTGCATTTATCCAACAAGATCCCCCTGCCTTCTTCCTGCACTTTAAGAAGACACATTAATGTTTTTAGAATGAAGCCACCACAGAGGGTCAAGACCTTTGAGGAACTTTCACCCAAGGACAAATGTGAACATGATGTAAGTTATTTATTTATTTGATTTACATGCCATCTTTCTCCCAGAATGTGACCCAAGGTGGCTCACAACAGTCAACCTCCTAAAAACATAGAATCATAGAGCTGGGGGGTACTGTAAAGTCCAAGTCCTGCCACACCAGAATACACAACTAAAGCACTCTTGAAAGATGGGATTCTGCTTGCTCTTTTCAGTTCAGTTCTGCATCAGTGAGGTGAAGAAATAAAGGACGTATGAAGAAATCTTTAGTGGTCATTTCCCTTCAGTCTAGGCTACTGTTGAACAATGGACTATTCTGTAGTATGGGAAAATTTATACACTGGCCTCTTGATGACATAGCATGATCAGCACATTTGAAAATAGTATTATGGTTTACAGCAGAGCTAGTGTGGTGTTGTGGTTAGACTGGGACTCTGGGAGACTAGAGATAAAATCCCTGCTCAGTCATGACCTTGTTATGACCTTGGGCAAGTCACACTCTCTCAACCTCAGAGGAAGGCTATGGCAAAACCCCCTGCGAAAAAATCTTGCCAAGAAAACCCTGTGATAGGGTTGTCATAGTTTAGAATTTAGAAATGACTTGAAGGCCCATCACCACCACCACTGCAACAACAAATTATATCTTGCTAATTAACAAAATGTTCAACATGGGTAAGTACTTTCACTCCCCTCTCTAGCTGTGGATGCAGCATTGCTCCCACTGCTCACATTGAAGATGTGAGTTCAAGAATTGCATGTGATGTGATTATGAAGCAAAAGACTGGGTTAGTAGAAATAAAGGAAGTAAGCTTTACTACAGGAGTTCCATCTAAGGATAATATGGAAAATAGGATACTATGCTAAACTTGCTACATGTTAGGGAGGATGCTAGAAGAGGATTGGCTAGAAAAGGCTGTGAAGTCACACACACACACCAAGAGTATCAGTCAACATCCCAGAGGTTGACAGAACAGATGCATAAGAGTGAAAATATACTGGTCACCCTAACTATCTGATTCAACCACTACAGTTCTCTGCAGGCTTATTGGTTTCTTTGTGCAAAGCTTTTTTGCACCAATCTCCTCTTCCAACATCTATCACAATACCTAGTAATTTTTATTTAAAGAAAAGAGGAAATTCAGGGGGAAGGAAAGATATGGGGATTTGTGGTGGGGCTAAGCTGGATGAAGTGGGAATTTCTCTCTGACCCAGATTTCAGTCTGAGCCACAGAACAATTTGGGTGCATATAAACTTACTAGAGACAATGATTTGAGCCCCTTAAAATCTATATCTTTGTATGAATTAAGAAAACTCTGCTGGTATTGTGTAGCAACCACGTATCGGTTTGTTATGTCATAACACAACGAAAAAGTCACACAATAAGAATGAAAGAATGAATGGAATGCCTACTGAACAGCATTTATCAGCTTTTGACAACGAATTTGGTTTTGCTCCACAAAACAATGATAATTGCCTGACAGAACTGATACAGGCACCTTTCTCGTGAGCAACATATTGGAGCTGGGTTACCATCTCCTCCCCCATCTCTGCACCATGTCAGCTCAGGGGCCTATGAACCCCCTTGAAATTCCACAGAGGCCATATAGATGAGAAGGGGCCTGAGTTAGGTTTGGCCTGTGCCAAACACAACAGAGTTATTAGAGCTGGATTTTCTTTCAGGATTATCAAGCAGACAGTGGGATCGTGCTGCCTTCAGAAGAGCCGAAACGTTTTACATGGACAGGAAGCAAACAAAAGCACTCTTTCTTTGGGTAAGTCACGTCATATCACATTCAATTGCACATACAAGCAAACAGGAGTGGCCAGTCTCTTGTTACAGGTGGGGCACTGCCCGGAAAGGAATGGCCCTCATACCCCCTACACCAGAATTCTATTAATAATTAAGAAAACAAAAGGGGCACTGCATGTAGCATCTTCCTAGTATTCAGCAGAGTTGCATTTTTATTTATTTGTTACATTTATTTGCTTCAATGCTTTTATCACCTGTTGGAAAAGAAAAACCTGAAAAAACAGTATTTTATGTTTTATTTGTTTCATTTGTATGCCACCTTTCTCCCAAGATGGGACCCAAGTCAGCTTCCATAAAACAACAGATTAAAATACAATATACTAGCTGGACCCAGTGTACCATACACTGTTGAAAAACTCCCCCCAAAATGTCTGGTAGACCTCATGACAATTCTGTAAGGTAGGTTGGTGGATTTTTAAATTCCTCCTCCCCCTTCTCAGTGTTCCACACTTCTCCCAGAATTCCTGAGGGTGACTCGCTCTGTTGCTCTGCTGCCGCTGCGGCTGCTGCCGCCACCAATTAACTGCCTGGGTCACGTCACAGTGGCAGCAGTAGCATCCACTGTTGCCACTGGCGGTTGACTGTCTGGGTCCCAAGCTGGGCCACAGATTGATTGGCAGAAGTGGATTGTGAGGTGGAGAGGGAATTTGCATGTGGGTGGTGATTGGCTGGGTGTGTTTCCTGAGCAGTCAATCAGCACACTGGGAAAGGCAACATACCCAAGAGAATTAGATAGATGATAGATGATAGATAGAATTAAAATATTTTTTTAAAAAACAGATTAAAATGTATAAAATATTAACACATATAAATTCTAGAACATACCAAATAAAACAAGTCCTACTGCTTATAATTAAAAGCCTGCTTGAAAAGAAATCAGGGAGGCCAGCCTAGTCTCCCAGGGAAGGGCATTCCAGAGGGTGGGAGCAGCCACTGAGAAGGCTCTGTCTCTTGAGTCCTCACCAAGCGAGCTTGTGATGAAGGCAGGACTGAGAGAAAGTCTCCTCCTGATGACCTTAGGGCTCTGGCAGGATCATATCAGGAGATCCGGTCTTTCGGTACTATGTATCTGTGTTATTTGACTTTGTTCAGAAGGTCCTTAGATTGGGAGGGACCCCCCCCTCTCACCCCTTCCCCACTTTCAGTGGAGGAGATAAACTTAGATGGATCCCTAGAGTGCAGACCCAAGCTGGAGCCATGCTGGAGTCTTGGCTCTGCCTCCATCCCTGCCTTCTGGCTATTTCACGCTTCCCTGTGTATACCCAAGGAAGAGAGATAGATAGCCGCAGTTTGAATATTTTATTTTATTTTTTAAAAAACTTGTGCTGGCTATGCCTTACTCACAATAATCCATTTTTCTGAGCCTGGTGAATTTGTGTGTGTTGAGTGTAGGGTGGAATGAGATCACCAGAACTGTTAGGTGATGGAGGTGATGGCAATGGGGGTCTGGAAACCATTGTTCCCAGTCCAGCAATGGGAATGGGAATGCCCAGTATTACTGGGATGGAGCAGAAGCTAAAGCCCTCTTCAACCCCATGATCTGCAAGAACAAGCTGGGCCTGGTTGCTTGAATGGGCTCCTCAACCAGAGCTTCTAATTGTTTTATTTTTTAACAGCAGGTAAAAGGGCACCCCAAATCTGAAATGCATAGATACAGGATGGGTGACACCTGGCTTGACGGCAGTACATGTGGAAGGGATCTAGGAGTCTTAGTGGATCACAAACTGAACATGAGTCAGCAGTGTGATACAGCAGCAAGAGGGAGGGTTAAACCTTTCCTCCTCCAGGACTAAAATAATAGACAATGTTCCCCCTACCTTCTAGCTGATATCCAATTCTTTAAAACCAAAAAGGGAGATCCAAATACAGATCTCCCATTATCACATCTAGGCCAAGAGCCTGCATTAGGAGATAGGGCATGAAGTTCTGTTCAGGCTGAAGTACACCCAGGAGTTGTCTAAATGGCAAAAATTCTCAAGGAATGTGAGGAGAATCCTATCTGTCTTAATGGCATTCCACATTGTTTCAAAATGTCAAAACTCTGCAGGAAAAGCCTTCACAGCTTTTCCTTGAGTTTTTTTTTTTTTTTTTTTTTTTTAGTGAGGGAAATGTGCATTCCTGCTTGTTACAAGCAATTCAATATGAATCGCTTTCCCATAGGAGAGGAAGTACAAAGCTGATTGGCCGGGCGAGGTGAGGGCGGACCTTGCTAACAAGGCAAGTGCTCACTGCCACCCTGTTGGATATTTGCCTTACTGAGCAAGCACCAAGGCTAGAAACCGGGATGGTGGCATTTATTTATTTATTTATCTTCTCTGTTAAATCGAAAAATTGCTCTATCGCACCTTGGATGTCATTTTTTTTAAAAGTTCAACCGTGGCAAATTGAGGTAGGCACAAACATGAATAAATCACTTGCAGCCACCATCCTGCATGCAAAGTTTATGGGGGCAAAAACATTGTTAAGACAAGTCACAGCTGCTGTGAAATGCCATTACTATGAGGCACTCCGGGTTTCTTTTTGGCCTCGTATAGACAAGCCCCCTGTCTCCTCTTTCCTCAAAGCCTCCCTGTCTCATTTTAGTGCCCTGATGCCTTTGCCATTGTGTGCCTGGCTATATGGGCATAGCCAGATGTGCTTCTGATGCCCCCTTCTCTCTGCCAGCCACTAAATGTCTATGTTTAGGGACCCCCTACATGAGACAGGGTTTTTTTAAGGAGATGATATTTGTTGCACAAGAGAAGTAGTGAATACCTTCCTCTGCAATGACTGAAATAAGCCATAGGCTAGCATTATGCTGGGGTATGTCACAAACAGGATGCCAGCCCTAGTTTGGCCCTAAGCAGGGCTGAGATGTACTACTTTAAAAGATTTCATGTCAGCATTAGCAGCCCCTCTTACACAGTGGTATGTAAACTCACAGTATAATGCTAGTGTACCACACGGCGAGAAATGAACCTATGTTTCTGTAGAACAAACATTGGGGGAGCAGCCAGTTTAAGGCAACATGCAAGGTATGGCAACAATGTAACATTTGATAGGAGCAAAATTTGCTCTCGATGACAGAGCTGTATTCTGCAGACACACAGCAAAGAGAACAGCACCTAAGGATGCATGTTTCCCCCTTCCCATTCATGACTCGGCGAGACATATGCATCTTGAGACTCAAGAGCTCAGGATATTAAAATGGCAAAATGACAATGGAGGGATGTGGAAGCGTCATTCCTCTTCCTGCTCTCTGCTGTTTCATATTAGCCACTTTCCTCTGCTTGGCTCCTTTCTAAAGAATAAGGACTTGCTAGGGCAAAATGTCCTAACATGAATTATTTCTGAGAGGTAAATGGACATTAAGGAAGTTCAGTCTTAAGGAAGTTGACAGTCTTAAAAAAGCATGCATGATTCTTGCTTTGGGTGGGAGAGACCCTGTGGCTTCCACTTACCACAGGAGGACATTCTCAGCAAGAAAGAGGGAGATCCAGCTTTCTGGGAGGAGGACTGGGCTATCAGCAGATCAGAGAAGCTGAATGGAAACTCTTTGAAGAAAGATTGTATTTTATCGCTGCTAGACAGGGGCTCTTCCTTGCCTTCATGACATTCTCATGACCTTCCAAAAGCATGTAGCTGACTCCTTGTGACTTGCCAGAGGCATCTAGCATGGCTAGAGTCCTCTTGGTGATTTATGCTAGTGGTTTCAGTGGTCTATGTACTTTTCCCAACACCTTGCAAGGAGCTATCTGCCAGTACCCCCTTGTGCAATGCTTTTGTTCAGGTTTGTCAGATGCTATCTGGGAACAGCTCCACCCTTGACCCAAATAGCCTCCTGCGTAAACATGCTGGTGGGACTACACTGCATCAGCATCAAATAGCATCTTTGTGTCTCAGACTATACAACAGTGTGCTGCATCTCACTTGTGATCAGTAAAGAAGGGCCTAAATACCTTAAAGGCACCAGATCCTGTCTGATCTTGGAAGCTAAGTGGATCAGCCCTGGTTAGTACTTGGTTGGGAGACTGCAATGAATGCCAGGTGCTGTAGGCTATATTTCAGAGGAAGGAACTGGCAAAACCACCTGAATATTCCTGCCCTAATAAAACATTGTGAGATTCATGGGGTCATCATAAGTTGACAGGCATGTTGAAGGCACACACAGACACAAAAAGCACACTAAAAGGGTAGTAAATTATATCGATTGCACAATGGGTCCACAGAATTAGGAAAATCCTTAATTTTAGGTGAGAGAATAAAAAGAGTTGTGGTGGATCATCCCCAAAGCCTATTTGTTCCAGCACTGAGTTCACACAGTGGCCAACCAGCTGCCCAGTGGGAAAATGAAAAGCAGAACCCAAGCACAAACATACCTTCCCACCACGTTTCCCTGCTGCTGAGAGTTATAGCACCTCTGATACTTTGGGTTATTTATAGCCATCTAGAGAGTCAGTATGGTGTAGTGGTTTTAACATTGGAGTCTGAAGACAGGCTGACTGGATCGATACTTTATTTTTTAGAAAAAGTAAAACAAATGGCCAAGAACTTGCCATCCCTATTTAACATTCCTCTCAAGAGTGTCTGTCTTTGCTTACAGCCTTTACTCTTCCAAGAGAAGCAAAGAATCTCTCCTTTCCATTGCCACCAAGCGAGACTTCTACAGCTTCAGTTGTGGTCATATCAGCGATGTGACCCTTCCGTTTACGCATGACAGGACAACCTGGGAAGGAAAACATGGTTTCCCTCCATCCAGCTATAATTCTGTGGTTCGGTATTCAACTCCACCAGTTTAGCAATGGACCTTTAACTATTCAAAACAGCTGCTCCAGTCTAGTGTAGTCAATTCTATTCAAAATGGAGCTGCATTTTTCCTCTATCTATCACCATTTGCCTACTGATGCAACACTACCTATGTACAGTTTTGATGACTATTTCTGTGAAGCACCAGAAATGAATGCTTCCACTTCTACTGCGGCATCAGCTCCCCACCTAACAATGAAAACTTGATAATGAAAAAGATGCCTGCTGGTGGAAGAGCCTCTGCAGTTTGTTTCCTCACTATGCAATTCTTTATTACACATTCTCATGCTAGTCTCATGAACCCCAATGGTGAGGAAGTTGAATTGATTGAACTAGAAAGCTGCTTCCAGTCTAGTGTAGTCAATTCTACTCTCAGCTGAAACTTTGCATCTCTATTTGATGCACATTGGAGTAGCTGTGTATCCATTATTTCAGATATTTTTTAAAAAAATTAATTGCTAAAAGTCATTCTGGCAGTGCTCTGGTTTTAGTGGTAATGGTGGGAGAAGAATGCAAAATTGGCATGAAGCAATTCTGCCCATCAGACCCAAATGTGGATGTTTTTTATATCTGGGTTTCTGGGGATTAGCTTACACTTCTCAAAGAAAACCTTGCTGTCCATGCAAATAGCGGAGTTACAACCAGAGCTTGGAAACTTTAGCATTAGCATTGACATTAAACTGAAATTAAATTTTAGGGTAACCGTTTTAGTGCAAATTATAAAACTGACACATTTGTATAAAATTCAAAGGAACAATTAAAAAGCTGAAAATTAAAAAAAAATGGCCATTCCCTAGATAAATGAATTAAAATAATATGTAATGTTGTGCATTGTTCAAACTTATCAAGGTCACTGATGTTATAAAAATTAAAATAATGACTTCTAAAATACAGGTTGAGTATCCGTTGTCCGGAAATCCTAAATACTCCAAAATCAAAAATTGTCCACATGGGTGGCTGAGATAGTGGCACCTTTGCTTTCTGATGGTTCAATGTCCACAAACTTTGTTTTAGGTGCAAAATTATTTTAAAATATTCTGTGTAAAATTACCTTCAGGCTATGTGTATATGGAATATAAATGAATTTCATGTTTAGACTTGGGTCCCATCTCAAAGATATCTCATTATGTATATGCAAATATTCCAGAATCTGAAAAAAAATCCAAAATCCAAAACACTTCTGGTCCCAAGTGTTTCAGATAAGGGATACTCAAGCTGTCGTTGTTTAAAAATTATGGGTAACTAATTAAGTTTTACGTTCCAAGCTCTGGGCACAGGCGTGAACACTGTTGAGTTAATTGGGTGCAAAACTTTTCCATTTTGAACTCAGCATGCAGCAACTGAAGTAAGCTGGGGACAAAAGGAACAAGTGGGATGAGGAGAAAGAACTTGGGGCATTTTAAAAGCAGCTGAAAAAGTGGGACAGTAGAGGATTAATCGGGACTGTCCCTGCCAAGTTGGGACAGTTGGAGGATATGCATAAGTGGCTGGAATCCTGTCACTATGTTGGCAAAGGTGGTGGCAATAGGAGACAGTGCTGCAGCTGTAAAGGAATGAAGGTACATGAGAACTGGGCTGTCCAGAACTAACAGGTTGTGGTTAGGCTGCTGCAGCTTATGCACTTGTGAGTGCAGCTTGTGTGCCCAAGTCCCTTTTTAGATGGGAGTGCAGAGAACTATTCTCTTTCCAACACACTTTGTCCAAAAACCTCCCACTGCCTGGCAGCTGTCAAAGGGCCCCTGCTGCTGTTTCTTACCAATGGGGATATGAGGGAAGCAATTCAGACTATGAGGATCTGGCTGCCCTGAGCTCCCAGGGGAAGGAAAAGGTGAGTCAAGACCAATTACTTTTCCATAGTTTCAGTGGCCTCCTTCCAGTGAGCAACAGCAGCCAGGACCCCTCCTGGGGTTTGGCAGCTACTGGATGGTGGAAGGATGAGGAAGAATGATAGGCAGATGTAGGATTGCAGCCTTTGTCCACTTTCCATTGCCACCACGGTACATCCATTACAGCAGTGCACCAAAAGGATTCTGGCATTTTGTTTACAGCAGCCACATGGCAGATCCCTGAAAAAAGCACAAGAATTTGGCTGGTGCTGGAGTTGGAGTCATATCAGGACCCACTGTCCTATCTCAGAATAAAGCGCCAGCACACCAGTATGCCACAGCACTGGCACATGCCACTGAAAATTATCACCACTGTCCACCAACAATCGCCATTGTTGGTCCAGCCAGTGTCACTGAACCAGAAAAAAGAAAATGAGGGCCCAGTTGTTGTTGAGTAACATGTACAGAAAGTGTCCAAAACCCCACTCTATCAGCAGTCTTCTATGGACACCACCATGTTGGCCTCACACTGTTGCAATGTGACATTTGACCCTGTGGTAGAATTTCCTGCTACTGTTACACATATGCACACAGGCACGCACTTCTAGTCTTTATGGTAATAGGAGCACATGAATATTTGTACACAACAGTTAAATTGTCTAAACCACAAGGTGGCAGCTGAGCAGGGTTGCCCTGGATTTTCAGCATCTCACTTAACTCTTTACTTTATAGTTGACTGCCCAGTGTATATGCTGCTTTAAAGTAAATAGCCACAGCATTCTTTGTTGATGCTTTTCTTGGTGCACTTTTGGGAATCCCTAACACATCTTATTTTGTTGTTGTTTTAACTAAGAGACTACAAAATTCTGTATGTATATCCAGTTATATTATATTTACCTTTGATACTCTAATTCCAAGTAACAGCACAGAGTGATTCACACTAAGTCCCTGCAGCTGGTTGATGGTGAAACCAGTGTTTCCTGCTACAACTGTGCATATAGAATTGGAAAGCCAGTCAAGTTCGGTCTGAAATACTGCTGAATGTAATGTTACTGCTGCTATTTACAACTATAACATTTATTTAGTGCTAACAGCATGCTGCTAGGTTCATTTATGCTAAAGGGTGGATAGTATTTTTGTGAACCATTATTTTAGTTCACGAGTAGACCACCAAGAAAATTAGGTAACAACGGCCATGCTAAAGTTTTTGTGAAAGCAATGAAACTTTTAAGAAATACTTAAACAGGGTTTTTCATGGGACTTTATCACAACTAATGTCAGCTGGCCAAGATCAATAGATTTATGCCATTACATACTTGTTTATCTGGTATTAAGTGCCACTGAACTTGGCATTTACTTCTGAGCAGACATTTGTAGGATTCCACTATCAAAAGATTTTCTCTGAGGATGCCAGCCACAGATGCAGGTGAAACATCAGAAAGAAACTATTCCAGAACATGGCCTCATAGCCCGAAAAAACCCAAAGGAAAATCTATGGATGCTGGCCATGAAAGCCTTCGACTTCACAATCTTTGTGAATCATTTATTAGACACTGAAGAGATACAGAATGGGAACATTGGTGTCATCTTCAAGTAGGATACTAATAGCTGTAAATATCGTTTTTGAAATTAAAACTGAATGCTTTAATAAACTCACTGGAATTTTAAAACCTTTCTTTAAATGAATTTTGCTAAGGACAAGTGCATGTAAATAACTCATACCTATGCCTAGACTTTTAAATCTGTTTTCACGTACATTTTCTACATTTTCACAATAAAATTGATATCCAAGCTTTGTTTGAGAGACTATCGTTTTGCTTGTGTTAATAATCCATTGACGTGCTACAGTAGTATCTGGTAGAATTAACTACTCTCAGTTTGAAGAAATTTCAGATAGTGTTTCTATATAATATCCACAATGTGTCAGAAGACCCAGACTTTGCATGAAGGGGTGATTAATTCATGGTAAGCTGCTGGTGGCATTGCCATGATAAGCTTATTTGTTCTGTGAATTGTTGGGTCTCTGCTAAGGATGAGTCACACATCCATGTTATTCTCCACCATCCCTATTCAGGGCATTATTTAGAATGTTCTAGACCTGTGGCTGTCCATATATTGTTGTACTGCCACTCCCATCCTCTTTAACCAGTAACCAGGCCAGCTGGAAGTGATGGGATGCAGAGTCCAACAACACCCGGAAGGCCACAGGTTCCTGATCCCCTATCCTGGGCTCTGTAAAAATCTAGCACAACAGCCAATGGTGAAGAAAACTGTGGCTCTTTTAACCAGACTTTTATAGCACCCCTCCAAACCTTTTAATTTCCCATTTTTAAAATAAATAAATAAATAAATGGGCAACACAGGTGACAATCATCTGAAAATCATGCCCAAAGATCCCTAAACATGCGAAAAAGCACACTCCCATATTTTCACCTCTCCCACATCCCCTCGAAAATGGCAACAAGAACTGACACTGCATCACTTCTGTCTCTATTTTGGGGGCAAAAAGAAGGTGGCTTTCAGCCTTCTCTTAGGGGAGAGGTACAGCCCACAGAAGGGCTTGGGGAAACTGCCCCTGTCCTTCACAGTTGCACACTCCTGACTTAGTTAGGCCTATGGGTTTTTCTGTCAGGATATGCCCCCTGGGTGCAATAGACATCCCCCAAGGGCAGACCCCATCTGCTCCTGCCCCAGATTTCAGCAATGACATCAATAGGAAAACTAGCTTCAGTCAAGCTAGGTCTCTTTCAGTTCCCATGTCCCCCCCCCTTTTTGTTTATTTCTTCCATTTCTTTTAGATTGCACCTGGGCATCTTATGGCTCAATGGCTTTTTAAAGATATATTGAGTGCAAAACAAAAAACTACCAACAACTCAAGGATGCTGAACACTGCCTCCTCCCCCCCCCTTTTTTTTTTGGAGATATGCTCATTGTCCAACACGTACCAAAATCAGGACTACCAAAAATGCTCCACTCCCTTGCACACAAAGACATAGCCATGTTAGTCTGGATCAGTATGCAAAGGGATCTTGTAGCACTTTTGAGACTGAGAGAAAGAAAGAAGTTGGTAGCATAAGTAGCATATGTTTTCGTAGACTTAAGTCTACTTCCTCAGATGCATCTTATGCTGCTGACTTCTTTCTTTGTCTGAGTTTGTCTCAAAAAGTGCTACAAGATCCCTTTGCTTCCTTGCACCCAGTGAGTGCTCTCAGGGCCAGTACCAGTTATGGAACTCCAGAATGCAACAGCTCAAAGTTTCTGTGCAGTACTCTGCTTTTGTTGTACTGAGGAGCATGGTTCAAATTGTGCATTATTATTATTCAGTTAATTGTTTAGTAGTAGACTTCATCCTTATCCAACATCCAACAAGGCAGCATAGAAATATACTAAAATGATAAAGTATAATTAAAACAAAAAATTTAAAGCATATCAATATCAATGAACGACACATACACACCTCCAGACCAAATCAGCCAGTTAAAATTCCTTGGCTAACAAAAGGGGTTTCAGCTTGTGCTGAGGCCTTTGCAATGTGGTGCCAGTGACACCTCCATGGGGAGGATTGTATGCCACCTTCCTCCCAAGATGGGACCCAGGTGGACAGCAATTCCCTCTCACTTGCTGATAGATGACCACACCCAAGGTAAGTGCAGAAGAGCCCAGTGATTAAGTAATGGAAAGATTGAAATAAGGAGAGCTATTCCTGCACATATTTGGGTTCCTGGACAGGCCTTTAATGGTAAGCACTGGCAGGCACACTGAACTGGTCTTAGAACCAAACAGCCAATGCAGCTCCTTTGGAATTGGTATTTATATATACCTAGCCTCCAGTGTTGTTTTCTAAGATTCTTAGGAGGGCATGACTATTTTCAGCTTGAAGTATTAACCTTTGACCTATCCTCTAGATCATGGATGTTCACTAGGCACATAGCAGTTAATAATCACTTCCCTTGTTTACCTAGAATTACTATCTACAAATGAATTGTTGTGGCTTCCTCAAGTATCTAGCTCTCCGAAAGGTGCTCATCAACACATACAAAAAAGAAACCCTGCAATTCCTAGTGGAAGCAGTTTGTATGAACAATCACATACTTCACCCTATTTCCATCATCATTCTTGATGGTCATAGCTTACTCTTTTATGATTCTGGAGTCCTCTCCCTGATTTCATCTTTTTGTCTGATTTCTCTCTTCATCCTTGAGTTTCAAGTCCCACTGTTCATTCACTCACTTGATAATATTTTATAAAGATTTGGTTAACCTTCAACATTTCCATTCTGGAGGCCCCCTTCTTTGCAGTCTCTATATGTACTTTTGTTCTAGTTTATGGGCTGCCCTTTGATCATTTCACCTCCTGTTAACTTAACGTATTCTTGTTAGCAGCCTTTTGCATCTGTTTGTCATGGCTATGGAACTGGTAACTCTTATGTTCTATACCACTACCCATATTCTTCTGTGCTAAGGCTGTCCTAAAGGTGTGATATGGACAGGTTGCTTACCTGTAACTGTAGTTTTTCAAGTGGTCATCTGTGAACTTGCACAATGGGTAATTCTTGTGCCTGTGCAGAGCACTTCAAAACCTTCTACAACCTCATCATACTGATTTTTGGTGGTAGCTCCACCCACCATCCCCTGACCTATATAAGCTTCCTTCCTGCCTAAACACCTAGTTCCCAATAGCCATGTATAGCAGCAGCTTAGAACCAAGAAGGCAGGACACTAGAGGGGAGGATGGGCAGGTTTGTGTGAATTCACAGATGACCACTCGACGAACTACAGTTACAGGTAAGCAACCTGTCCTTCTTCATCATCTCTGTGAATCCACACAATGGGTAGACTAGCAAGCTTGCATATGAAGACCTGGTGCAATAACCCCAGACACAAGAAAGACACAAGCCAGATAACTCCAACAATAATATACTGAGGCAGAAAAGCAACATCACAGAGAAGCAACATCACAGAGAACACATCATGCAACGCCTGAAAATGGAACAGCCCTCCCCAGAGCAGTATCAGCATGTAAGGCAGAGTCCACCTTATAGTTCTTAACAAAAGTCAGGGGCAACGGCCAGGTAGCCGCCTGACAAATGTCTTTTATGGAGACACCACTAAGAAAAGCTATAGAGGCCGCAGCCGTCCTAGTAGAATGGCTGTGCACAGTTTCAGGAACAAGTTTATTCATCAGCTGGTAGGATAGGCAAATAGCCAGCACAACCCACTTACAAAAAACGCTGTGATGACACAGGGGAACCTTTTCATTGCCCCGCATAACAGACAAACAGGTGGGTAGAACGCCGAAATGCCACACAGTCCTGTCCATGTAAAAGGCGAGAGCCCACCGAACATCTAAGAAATGCAAGGAGCGTTCCAGGTCCGAAGAGGGGCTTTGGAAAAAGGCTGGCAGAACAATGTCCTGATTAAAGTGAAAAGAGGACATCACCTTAGGAAGGGAGGCCACATCGGGTCAGAGCACTGCCTTGCCATGATGAAATTGGGTATATGGTGGACCAACCCTTAATGCACACAGCTTACTTGCTCTACACGTGGCTGTGATGGTGACAAAGAAGGCAGTCTTGATAGAGAGGAGGCGCAAGTCACATGTAGCCATGGGCTCAAATGGAGACCTGGACAATGCAGCGAGGACCAACTCCAAACTCCAACTGGGAGTAGGTCTGTTCATAGGAGGGTGCAAGTTTTTGTACCCCCTGCAGGAAACCACACATGGGAGGATCCTTAAAGCAAGATGGGAAGCCCATGAGCTGCAAATACCATGAGACAGCTGCCACATATCCACAGACAGAGGAGAGCGAGAAGCCACATGCAGAAAAGGGTGGTGAGAAAATCTAGGAGCAGAGGTCGACTTTTGACGAGAGGCAGAGCCCTGAGGATGGTCACCCCGTCGCTCACAGGATCATTCCTGCTGAGGAGAGTGGTCTCAATGGTCATCCCGTCACTCACAGGACCATCCCCAGTGAGGAGAGCGGTCTCACGCTTCCTTAGAGACCTTCTTCTTAAGCTTCTTGCGAGGAGGCTCCCTAGAGGCAGGCTCCTGGGAGGCCGACGCAGTCCCAGTGGTAGCAGAGGAACCCTCCCTGGAGGCCAAAGAAGAGGTGGCAAGACAGACAGCTTTGTGGTAGTCCCTTGCTAACAGCACAGGCTCCTCAGCAGGCCCCGGAGTGGTATTGTGAGTGGTATCATGGGCGGGATCGCGGGAGGTATTGCGAGTGGTACCGGACTTCCACACGGTAATCAAAGCAGACCCCTGACACCCAGAGCCCTGAGAAGATGACAGAGTTGTAGCCAATGTCCCTGGCAAGCATGGGGCTTTGGTCACAGTACCCATCCCTGGCAACTTAGCTGGAGGGAGAGGGGTGGCAGACAAAGCATGCTCATATAGAATAGCCCGGTTCCGCCAAGCCTGGGGTGTGTGAAAGCCTTACAATGGCGACAAGATCGGGCATCGTGCTTTTCACCCAAGCAGAGGAGGCACTTGGAGTGGCCATCCACCTCAGGCATCCTTCCCGAACAGACCAAACAGGTCTTAAAGAACCCTGTGGAAGCCATTTCACAAAAGGCCTACAGGAAGCCGAAGCCAACCAAGCAACAGCACAGAAAGCAACTGCACAGGGATCCAATAATAACACTAACAGTCAAGGAGCAAACAAACCATAGTCAAAGAGCAGTCTGAGGTCAAAGTAAAGAGAGTAATCGATACGAAGTCAAGCCAGTCCAAAGGTCAAACCGTGAGGTAGAAAATGAGGTTCACAAATGTTCCTTGATGCTGCTAATGCAACAGGGAAAAAAGGAACTGGGGCATTTAGGCAGGAAGGGAGCTTATAAAGGTCAGGGGATGGTGGGCGGAGCTACTGCCAAAATCAGTATAATAAGGTTCTAGAAGGTTCCGAAGTGTTCTGCACAGGTGTAGGAATTACCCATTGTGTGGATTCAGAGACTACAAAGAAATTCTCCTTAGCCAAGATCATTTCAAAATTCCATCTTAAATCAAAATGGCCAGAATCCTGTTGGGCAGCTACAAATGTGTAACCTAGCGTTACAGACTAGTGACCATTTCATATTCACGATCTCAATGTAGCCCCCTGTTTAGGGGATATATAGGGACTGTATATGTTCCACAATCCCCACTTACTGGGCAGCAGCAGCTGCCATCAAAAGGGCTCCATTCCCCTATCATTCAGGAAGCAGCTGGTTGATGGTCCCACCCACCACTTGCACAAGTGATCTCAAGTATGAGGGGGAATTGCGACAGGGTTCCTGCTTCTGTCTGTCACACTGGAGATTGCTCATGTGATGGGGTAGAAATGTGAGTTGCTTCCTGATTGACAGTGGAACACAAGATCCCCATCGATTGCAGAAGCTGCTGCCCAGAAAGTGGGAATCGGGGAAGCGGGACAGGATTCACTGCATAGTATCATAGTTATGGTGCTTACACACTTCTAACTCCCTCACAGGATTCTGGCCAATGTTGTTCACCACAATAGCCGTGGCTTCATTGGATGTTTCACCTGGAATGTTTGAGCTTGTCTTGAAAGCAACATTTGTAAGAGCCATTCTCCAGTTTTTGACCCACAAGGGATAAACATGCTTCTAGGCAGATTTGCTATTTCATGTATGTACTTACAGATACCACAATGGAGGACAGAATGCTTACCTGTAACTCAAATTCTTTAAGTGGTCATCTGTACAGCTGTCTCATCTCCTTACTTCAGGCAATTATTGTAGCACTGTGATGTTATTTTGAATCTAGCAGAAAGGTGTAGGGACTGCTTCTTTGACCATGTGTATTTGACTCAGGAAACATACCCTTCTGCTAATGTTCACTAAGCTTAAGCTTTAGAAGGTTCCAAATGATGCTTTGTAAAGATACTGCATCCCACAGGAGCAGCTGTATAGATGGCAACTTGGACTTCAGCTACAGACAAGCAGCCTGCACTTCATTTGAGACAATTTATGGCTAAGTGTTATTGGCAACAAATAAATATAAAAATCGGATTGCTTCAAATATTAGTTTTTACATGGAGACACTTCACATTTAAATGGAAATCACCAAGCAAGAACTCACTGAAAAGGAAAGAACATATGTGGACCATTCCACTGCATCGGAAAGTGGTGGAGTCTCCTTTGGAGGTTTTTAAACAGAGGCTGGATGGCCATCCGTTGGGAGCATTTTGACTGTGTATTCCTACATGGCAGGGGGTTGGACTGGATGCTCCTCATGGTCATGATTCTACTCATGAATGAATTAGCTAGGCACTATGGCCCAGAATTGTTTATTTTAAGAGGGCTGTCAGCCTGGTAAAAGGGAGGCAGAATAGTAACAGGTGACGGAATATTTTAACACACGTGAACCAAACAGCTTCCAAATAACTGTAAGACTTGATTTTGACTCTTCAACTATTTCTCCTTGCCAGAAAACCAGAAAATACAAGAAAATTAAGTGGATGATTATCTGCCTTGTAAGCTCATTATTGCTTACCCCATCAGAAATTAATAAGCCTTGATCTGTTTGCTATCCAACATACAGTAACATCCCAGTACCTATTAATTTGCTGACGGTGGATTCAATTATCCGCAGTTGGTGATGGCGGGAGGGAAGGGACAGGGGCGGGATCACACCTGTCCCCATTCCCTCAGGGAAGCTCCAGTTGCAGCAGGACCATGGGGGGGGAGGGGGGAGGTAGGCGGGATCGTGCTTCCCCCCTCCCTTCCCTTGGGAGGGCTCCGGTTGAGACGGTGCCATGGTGGGAGTGAAGGGGGAAGGGAGGGGGAAGGGATAGCGTCTGCCCCCATCCCCCTGGGAAAGCTCCAGTTGCAGCAGGGCCATGGTGGGGGAGAAGTGGGAAGGGAGGGGGAAGGAGGGATTGTGCCTACTCCCTTCCCCCAGGAGAGCTCTGGTTGCAATGGGGCCATGGCAGGGGCAAAGGGAGGGGGCAGAAGGATCATGCCCACCCCCTCCCTTCCCTTGGGAGAGCTCCGGTTGCAGCAAGGCCATGGCAGGAGCGAGGAGGGAAGGGAGGGGGCAGGAGAAATCGGGTCTCCCCTTTTCCCTGGGAGGGCTCCTGCGGTGGTGGTGGTGGATGGCGTTCACTATTATATGCGGATTTCACCATCCACAGGGTGGTGGGGTGGAACCAATCCCCCATGGGTACAGGGGTGCTACTGTACAATAGTTCTTGCACTTAATATGAAGTATGTGCTTCTTAAGACAGCCCTATTCAGGCAGTGTTCTCTTTGAGCTATTAGAACTGCATGTATTACACTGGTGTTGGGGAAGAGGGAATGACTACATTGTAAAGAGCAGTGTAGGCTCTTTATGGGATTTAGCAGGCTAGGGATACAAAACAGGGAGGTAGAGCTAGCCAGCACATTTGCTCTCCACTATTCTACAGTCATTCCATTACAGAGTAAATTCCATGGCCAAGTTTATTTCACAAATGATGTGAACTTTCCACATTTATTGGTCTATGCAGGTGTAGGCAACCTGATGCCCTTCAGATGTTTTGGACTAGAACTCCCATTCAATGGTTAGGGGTGATGGGAGCTGTAGCCCATCATTTGGCCTAGTGGAATTAAAACAGATGCATACTTTTCCAGATTTCACCCCTATGATAACCAGCCTGATTTGGCTGCAAGAACAAAAGACACAATTTGATTTAGTATAACATAGAAAGAGAAATGGAGTGAGTTTTTAGATATGTATTAATAAAGGGGAGAGGGAACAAACCTGCATTGGAAACAACAGAATTCTGGAAAGAGGGATGAATGCAAGGTTGAGGACCCAGGGTGGAGAGAATCACTTATATGTTAATAAGTGTAATTGTTGTATTGGTTGTGTTTATAATTTATATGTTTTAAAATTTATTAAAAATAGTATAACATAGAAAAGTGGTGCTTTCCACTACTGAAATTATACAATTAATTTACTATTAGATCCCTGCTTTTGTATATATCTAGCATAGTAATGTAACTATGGAAGATTGTTGTTTCCCACAATTCATGGAGTCACTGTAATTCTAAACCCCTTCACTCCTTCAGGGTATATGCCACTGTCTTAGGATACTTCAAATCAATCTTCAAGCTTGAACAAGACGATGGCATCTATATACGCTACCGTACTGATGGTAGCTTGTTTAACTTAAGCCGTCTGAGGGCTCACACTAAGACTCTAAACTATCTAGTCCGCGAGCTGCTCTTCGCTGATGATGCTGCCCTTGTTGCCCACACAGAAGCAGCTCTGCAGCGCTTAACATCCTGCTTCGCAACAGCTGCAGAGCTGTTTGGGCTGGAAGTCAACCTGAAGAAAATGGAAGTTCTTTACCAGCCTGCACCACAGGATGAACACCACCATCCCCACATTGCCGTCGGCAACACTGTGCTTAAGTCCGTTCAGCAGTTCACCTACCTGGGAAGCATCATCTCCTCAGATGCCAAGACTGACAAAGAGATCGATCACAGATTAGCAAAGGCATATAGTGCATTTGGAAGACTTCACAAAAGAGTCTGGAGCAATAAACAATAAACACCTGAGGCAAAGCACAAAAATCAGTGTGTATAGAGCCATTGTACTGTCTATCCTCCTTTATGGATCTGAAACATGGGTCACCTATCGCCACCACCTACGATTCCTCAAACACTTTCATCAGCGCTGTCTACGCACAATCCTAAATATATACTGGACTGACAATGTGACTAATGTTGCTGTCCTTGAGCAAGCAGGGACCACCAGCACTGAGGCCATGATACTGAGATCACAACTGCGCTGGGCAGGGCACGTTACTAGGATGGAGGACCATCACCTCCCAAAAATACTACTCTACGGTGAACTCGCCACAGGTCAGCGTAAGAGGGGTGCTCCAAAAAAGCGATACAAAGACTCCCTGAAACAACATCTCAGGCTCGGCCAAACTGATCACCAACAGTGGTCCACCCTGGCCTCACATCGGGAGGCATGGAGACGCACTATCCACAATGCTGCAGCCTTATTTGAGAACTCACGCCGAACAAGTCTTGAAGAGAAACGACAACGCAGAAAGAATCATGACCCAAAAACATCACCCAAGGAGACCTTCTGCTGTGCGTTTTGCAACCGGACTTGTTTATCTCAGATTGGCCTTTTTAGTCATCAGCGCGCTTGCAGAAAGCGCGGGATGAGTCCTTCCTGAATCTTCATTTGTGAAGAAAAGCCAGAGAGAGAGAGAGAAATCAATCTTAAATAAATGTTAGTCTATTATGTTTACGTGTCTTCTTGATGTTGTTTTTAAACTTGTGTTTTTTTAAGTAGAAATTTAGTTTAATTATGCTTTAACTTTCACACTAAGAATTTATTTAAACTGTATTATGCTTTCAACATTGCATGCCATCATAGATCCCATGTGGGGAGAAAGGCAGGATATAAATAAAGCAAAATGATTGTTGTTATTGACATGACTGCTGCCACGCTGCTGCTCTTTCAACAAAACTCTCATATTTGGTGGGGGCTTGAGACCCAACATGCAGAAAGATAGAACTTGGTACAGGTTGCACTTTTTGGTTTCAAACTGACTGTGTGAACAATTTCCCCACAGACTGTCTCTCCAAATTTGGAATCTAAATTTGACATGCAAGTACATGACAGCTGTCTTGCAGAATTTGTATTACAGCAGCAAATGTGTACTTGTCATCATGTGTTTTTGCAGCAAGGAGATGCAGGCATTTTTTTCCCTGGCGTCTGGGACTGGATGACGTACAGTGTTGCAAGCATGCTTTTACTGTGCAGGTGCATTATGTTTTAGAATAAGACAGGCTTCTTTATAGGCGCATGGGAAAATAGGATGTATGATGAATGCCACATAGAAGATGGAGTGAGCTAGTTTTCTGGTGTTCCAAAGACCAGAAGACAAACCAATGGATTCCAATTACAAGAAAAGAGATTCTACCGAAACATTGAGAATAATCTATTCAATGCAAGAGTGGAATAGACTACCTCAGAGGATGGTGGATTCTCTGTTTTTGGAGGTCTTTAAACAGAAGTTGAATGGGCATCTTTGAGGAGTGCTTTCCTATATGGCACAGGGTTGGATTAGATGGCTCTTACAGTCCCTTCTAACTCTCAGATTCTATTTTATGATTCTATGGAGTTCTCCTGTAGGCATACTCTCAGTTTCAGAGAAAAAAGGCAGAAAAATTTGCAATACAGTGATGAAATGCATATGTTTTCAAAAGGCTTTTAAATGAAGATTCATCTTCCAAGGTTTATTTTTTAAAAAAAAAAAATAGTTAGGCATCTCTTTTGCCCTCTGGCTGCCTGAGAAAAGTGTACCAACCAAATCAGCTGTAATTTTATTTTATTCTTTTTGGAAAATAATCTTTCTAAGGCAAAGTGCATTCTAAGAGACAAGGTGGTCCAGGTTAATTTATACAAGAAAATCATAATATTGGCAATTTTTATGTAATCAGTGTACAAATACTATATAAAGTTGCAGACTTTTTACACTCTCTATAAAGATTATTACAAAGAGTGAGAGGATACAAAGGCCTCAGCTTCACGCTATTTTTGTAGTTAACAGTTCAAAACAATTAAATATGGGTATGGAAAATTTTATAAACTATGTATAATTTTCCAGGAAACAAATCACATCTTGCAAGTATGACAAGGGCACTCAAACAAAACTTGAAGTTACTTTAAAACAGTTTTTGAGGGAATTCACGCTACACCAAATAGGAAAAGATCTTCTGTGAGTGGGATATACCGAGGTTGCTCAAGGGCTGCAGGACAGTGAAGCAAAGTAAGACACAAGAAAAACAAAAACCCTACAATGCAGTTTAAAACAGCTACACAAGGAGGAATGGAATACCCACACCTTTACAACTTCAAAAAACAGTCTTTGTTATTTCTGGAATTCTTTATTAAAAATACTGCTGTACACATGAAAAGAATGAAAAACAGGTTTAAAAGGTAACACATCATGGGATCATGACATCAGAATGTAACATATTGGTGCTTTTTAGGGGAAGCTGTTTACATCTAAAATATTACTGGAACAAGGACAAAAAAAAAGCAAAAAAAAAAAAAAAGAGAGAGAGAGAGAGAGAGAGAGAGAGAGAGAAAGAGAGAGGACTCCCCAAAGTATTTACAGTGTAGGCAAAAGAACAAAAAACAAAACAAAAAAACCCCCCCAAAAACAAGCAACCTAAAACAGGTAAGAAAATTTAAATGGACTAACATCACATGATTTCAAAAGGTTGTCCTTTCTGTGCTTTCAGCTGTAAAGATAGGAAGGTCAGAATTGTTTTCCATGTGGAAAAAGGGTGCCTTGCAAGGTTTGTTTACATTGCTGCTCTAGTTTAGGGATTACATAACTCTTCCTATGAATGGAACATGCTATTACTGGACAGCCTTCTAAATGGAATTATGTTGGAGTAGAAGGGTTCTCCCCCCAAAAAACACCAAAGCAGAAACTTCAAAAACATGGACCAAAGAAAATAAACAAAATTCCACATTATTTTATGTATTACCCAACAGCAAATATTTCCTGGATGGCATTTACTTATGGAAACTTATCAGATCTCTGCTCTTTTTTTTTTAAATATACTTTAAACCAAGTCCTGAGATTACTGGGGCTAAAGCAATGGACATGTGTGTGGACAGAAGTTTTGCAAAATGCAACTTGTCTTTTAAGAGGTGGATCTTGCTGGTATAAGCGAGGATGAGACTGAAGCCCTGCATTACCCCTGCCTTTGCTTTTCCCAAAATATTGGTCCACAAAATAATCTGTCAAAAGTTCCCAATTTCTGCAACTAAAGAGATGATCCCCTTTCATTTTCAAAGAAAACAATATTGGGAAAAAGAAAAGAAAAACAAAAGCCTCAGCCCGCTTATAAATTAAGCATTCAATATTTCTTCTAGAATACAAGTACTACTTTTTTGTACAAAAGAATTACAATATGATTTTTCAAAAACATATAAAAGACAGCTGCTCTTCCTCAAATACATGAGCTAACGATAAAAGACTGGTTTGCCATATTCATATCCCAAAGTCTCTGTTCCTCTTGACATTTAAAAAAGAACAATATTATGGCAACTGTAATCCTCTGAATATTAAACATTATGTTCCATTTAAAATTTTTCCAGATCAAACAATAATTAATTTTATTTAATTACGCTCATCAGCTGATGCTACTAACTGCAGGCTCCACCATGTCTCCTGAACAGTGTCATAGGTGTCCCTCATCTTTCAAAGCCTTGAAGAGCACTGCTTCTCTTGAGGCAAATCTAAAGTAGGAGTGTCATCATTAAAGCTTATAAAACTGGAGAGAATTATTAAAAATTTGTCTGAAATTACAAATATTCGGAATTAATAAAATCGATGCCAGTAACATCAGCTGCAAGTGCTTTGAGTCAGTCCAACACCTTTTGAAGAGAGTTTCCACAATTTTTTTCTTCATAGTGAGCACCCAGTGCTATTAAACATTCAGTGCTGGAAAAGGATGTAGGTTATACACAGTCTTCACTACTGTATTAAGAAAGAAAGAAAAAATAGTCCTACTTATTTGGCAGTCTTCAGTATCAAAGTGGAGGTGTCTACTACAAATTCCTTTGAATACCCAAGCTTGCAGACAACAGCGGGTCCAGGATCAGAAAACTATGTGCGGGCAAAAAATAATAATAATCAAACAAAATAACATAAAAATCCAGACTTGAAGACTGAATATTCATGTGTTGGGTATTATCAAAAGTAATATTACTTTGGGCTAAGCAGTAACTGCAAAGGCACAGCAGACCACCAATTCCTCCAGAATCAGGCTATAAAACTTCAAAAGCTCTTGATGCCAGACAACTGCTGTGTATATAGTTAATCTTCTGAACAGTGTCTTTGTATCTGTATCCAGTGTAAAGTACCATAATAAAGCTGTGGTTCAAAGAATAGAACTTTATACAAAAACAAAAAAGATACCATAAGTAACTTAAAGGAATACACTCCTGAAACCTCAGGCCTGTAACACAATGTCATTTTAAAAATTCTATTAAAAATTGCATAAATGTAAATGCATTTGATTAGGAAGAAAATATACAAACTAGTATTTTATTTAAAAGGCGCTGGTTATGTTTAGAGCAACTTGGATATGCTCCTGAAATTACAGATCTCAGATGGTGCTTCAACCAAATAAAAGGGGATTTTTACATGTGATGTCTCTACAATATCTTACTTGATTTTTTTTTTCATTTTTAAATGTGCATCTTCTAGTTTGATTAGTTAACCTAACAGTGGGTGGCATATGACAAAGTTTTACAGAGGTTACAAGATACATTTTAATTTACAGAACACAATTTTTATGAAATTATTCACCTGGTCCTTTATAATATTCTGGGGTGCAAATAATATAAAAATGATTAAATCCTGCAGTGGTTAAAAAAAAAAAAACAAGAAAGAGAAAGAAAAAAAGTTTATCCCAGAAATGTCCTTGTAAAGAGATTCCCTTAGTAAGTATCCAATGTGGCAAAACTTCAGAGATCAGTCTTTTAAAAAATTAAAATTAGTGCATATACGAGTGGAAAAAATAAAAGCAGGAACATCACGCCCCTGATGTGTTCCTTGTTTTAAAATAAATTCTTCACAGATAAAGCCTCCAATGGCAGCCAGAGCTCAAGGGTAAGCAAAACCATTCTTCCCTTCAAGTAACAGTGTACCTGACTGAAGTGCAACACATCTCCTGCTGTTTTGTTTCCCAAAGTGTGAAATGAGATGACGACAATCAGCTGTAGTGCAATTTGCTACTGGTAACTTTCCTCAGCAATGTCCTGCATGCTTTCAACAAGTACTACAACTGACCATTTGCAGCTGCAATCAGTTCTTGAAAAGTATTTTCAAAGCAGCGTTTTAGGTCGCTATACGTTACCACAAGTACACTCTTCTCATCTCTGGAAATGAGGCTTATTTTTTCTGGCACACCAGCATCTAACTGAAAACAACAACACAGGAAACCTGATGCAGATTTATGTAAATGAGACTCACTATCAGAAGTAATAATAGTGCGTTGAACAGCATTTTTGAAAAGGGCTATAAAATTGTTCTTTCATCTTCACAAAATTCTGCTGAGAAACAATCATTATTTTCCCATTGCACAGAAGGAATAGTCCAGGTCTAAGAGATTCTTTAGCGATGGTTAAGAAAATGCTTATTGTGGAAACACACGAATAAGTTGTGTCACTTTGATAAAAGCAAACAAACATCTGATTCAATACCAACAATCAGAAAAGAGAACAAACTTAATCTAAAATTCTTGGACACTGGGAGAAAATATTCCAAATTTGCAGGCCAATTTTTATAGGGAAAATGAATCTTCAGCAAAATCCCAACATCTATGAAGGCATACTGTACAGTCCTTTGGGAAAGGTGGGAGGTCTACATTATCTCACAGGACACACTTTCATTTGTTTGAACTCCTCCCCAAGTCCTTATCCCCCAACACACAGAAAGCTTAAACTGATCCTTCATGAAGCAGCTTTCTGTGTACAGGGATATTCTGATATGGATGAATAGTTAAAGCAAGCAATCCATCATGTGCCTAATGGAATGGTACAGGCCCAACTGCAAACTGTATGACTTTAGAAATGACATAAGTGGAATTAGCTTTAATGTTCAAGAAGAAAGATTGCCCTAGATTTCCAACATGGAACATTTTGCTCCTTAAAGTCTAAACTCAGTGAAGGAATAGTTAAAGCAAGCAATCCATCATGTGCCTATGCAACATCATGTAATGGCCTCATGCATTTAGTGCTGAGAGGTAAAATTTTGTTTAACAAGATATATTAATTTTTCAACTGAACATAAAATATAGGGCCCAGTTTAGACACAATGCTAAATCTATTGTTCAGGTCTACAGGAAAAAGCCAGGATGAATGTTTGGCTTGCACTCTACTTCTTCCTCCTCTACCACAGCCACAAGTATCCACTGGAAGTATCCACTTTTAAATGAAGACTTTTTGTTGTTAGAACTGACAAGGATAGGTTGTGTCTGGTTCAAAGTGGTCTACTGAAATAAGCCAGAATCAGAAACCATGGTTTGATCCTGGCTTGTTTTAATAGCAGAACACCTGAATAAGGTCAATGCCTCACATATGCGGCCATTTCTTTTGATGTAGCTGCTGAAACACACACTTGGCCACTGACCTATACAACATTTGACAGTGCCATGCATAGCCTGATACAGTTACAAACCAGTTTAGAATCCTACCTGTTTTAAGAGGCAACCTGCTTGCATTCCAATTAAAAAGTTAAGCGGAAAGATAACAGACACCACATGTTAACTGGCAAAGAAACAGAGAAACATAATAACATGCTGATATCATGAATAAATGAGCAATAGTAGGATGATATTCTGGGTTTAGTAAACGAGTTTAAACTAGGCACAGTCTGTCCTTGTCAGTTGTAATACCATTAATTCTTTCTAAAAGTAACTTTCTAACCCCTGGAAAATGCAATAGTTCCAGTTTACCTTGTTAAGACAAGAGATAATGTGACTGAGGTCTATCCAGGGAGTACCCGCTTCTGTCACCTGATGGAAAAGATGATCCCTAAAGAGCTTCAGGAGATACCGGTCTCCAGTTTCTGACCATGTTGGGTCCTTCTGAAATCTATTGTAAAACAGAATGGTTGTGTTTCTTATTAACAGCACAAGTTCATAATTATCTCAGGGTAAGTAATATCTGAAGATATTTTGGCTTTATAACAATTCTACCACCCTCCATAAAATACAATTTAAGAAAAAGTAAAAAGCAAAGTATCATCCTTCAGGTCATCGAGTTTAGAATGATAAAAAGTCTTCATGGGTCCAAAAGCATGCTAAGTTATCTATGCTGGACGTTCCTTGAATATCATAATTTGACTGATCTGAAAACCAAGTTAGTGAGGTTTTCATGTGAGCTTGTGTAGCTTCCCACACTCAGCATGAAATGCTGTATTACTTCATTTTATGTTTGGTATTGTTAGTTATTGTGGTCAGACTTACAGTGTCCAGGAGAATGCAATCTCTACAAATATCAATTACTGTTCCCAGTTTCCAGAATTGGCACTGTAGCACTGTCTGCACTTGGAGGACATTTGCTGCTGTTGGGAGAAAAAACTGAAATACCTTCCCAAAAACATACTAACAGCTTAGAGTTTAAAAATTAAATCTTTCAAATATGTCAGAATATGTCAAATCTGTTATGAAACACCATCTTGCATTAATTATTCTCTGCCTCCAGACAAGCCTCAAACCAGGACGATATTATCCTTCTAAGCCATGAGTATATATGTACTGTCTGTCTGTGTGTGTGTGTGCATGTATATATATATTCACACATTAGGAAGTTCTAGTCTGTGTGCTACAAAATTGAGCAAAGTGGCCTAAGCTGATCTTTCAAAGGCTTCTCTATACTTTGCAAGTCCATCATCACATGTGAACAATTCAGACTCTCTTTCTGGTGCCCCTTTACAAAACGCTGTGAGGGAGAAAATGCTCAGTTCCTTACTCTGGCCTCTCATTGATTGTTCCCAGTTTTGCAAGAAGCCGAAATAATCTTCCATTCTGAACCTCCTAGAAGACAAGATTAAGAGAAAATAACAACTGGACCATAATGACATGGACACATACCACAATCATAAAAACAACTATTTATATGGACATATACCACAGTCATAAAACCAAATAAAAAATAAGTTAAATTTAATTACTAGAACAAGTTGAAACTTACTTCATCTTAATCAGCTATGTGCTGTTGCTTGGTTCTCCTCTGTGTTATCTTTGTGTTTTTAATAAATTTTATACTGTCTAGAAAACTCTTGCTTATCAATAAGTTTTCCCAATGATTTAAAAGGGACCTAAGAGCAACCAGAGTTTGGAACAGTTGTACGCAGCTGCCATACTAGAACTGGGGGATTCTGGGAGATATAGTCCAAAAAAAGTTTTTAAAATTTCAAACTCTGTTATCAACCAATGCAGGCTATAATGCTATAGTCTGTGAGAGGATGTCCCAGCTAATATAGGTTACAGTGGATTTCCCTGTCTGCACCCTGGTAAATGGGGAAGCCTCTGTAGTCTTTGCTTCTCCAGAATTGGTAACTTAGCCCATAACCATTCAGGACTTTAAAGGGAGAACCAATATAGAAGCAAATAAAGAGCCAATAATGTTGGATTGTGTGCTGCAACCTCTGAGCACTAGGCAAAAACCTGGTTGCTGCATTTTGAATCAGCTGAAGCTTTTGGACTAGTCTGTAACTAACTGAGACATTGGAAGACTGAAGTTCCCACCTCTAGTGAAGACTGCATTTGGCCAAAGCTGATCCAAGGCATTCTTAGGGACCACCATCACTGGAGCATCCAGGGAAAGCAATAGGCCACTGAAAACCAACAGGTTACTGACCTGTTTCTTCAACCTCCCAGAATAAGTTGCACCAGTACATATAAAGATACAGCACAAGGGGGCAAACCGAATGGAACACTTGTCTCTAAAAACAACAATGACTTTGGGTATATTTCAAGAAATAATCAATTAAAAATATAACCCAGCTTTCTTTATTTCTGACTAATTAAAGTGCACCTAGCACTAACTGGGCCCAAACCTAATACTCCCCAAAGGGTTCCATGGGATATCCTGCTTTCTTGCTTCCCCAACCCCTTTTACCTCAGAAACCCTACCAGCAGTAGCTCAGACAACCCTCTTTTCTTTTCTTGTCCTCTATTAATCTCAGGAACTTTAGCTGCAGTGCTTTAACTCATCTTTTCTGCCTTTTTTCCTGCTTCAGAAATTTTAGAAGCAGTGTTTCAGAAAACCTCTGCCTATTCCCCCATGAATTATACCAGGCACTTTTTTTTACTCCTAAGAGGTCTGCTGCTTGGGATTTCTACTTGAAACTGGCCACTGTACTTTGGGAAACAACTCTCCAAAAGCTGTCAGATTTGGAAACATTTACCAAAATTTCCCACTGAGTTATGGGAAGTCCCTCTTTTTTGCTTCTAGGATGCCCCCAATTTGGAGTTTCACCTTTTCAACTTGGAACTGGACACTGTAAACTGGAGAAGAGCAAAAAAACACTCTACATTTTTTAGAGTCTACAACAAATTTCTGATAGCTGACCCACCCTTCTGCTTCTAGCAAGCCTGTCACTTAAAATTTTGACAGCCAAAACTATTCTGTCAGTGTTTGAGGTGTCTAACATGATCTCTTGATGAGTAAATGTTTGGTAAATGTGGTTGCCAAAGACGCACAGAGACTCTCTTTTATCATTATGGATAAAGGATTCATCCATTTCAAAAACATGTTTCCCAGCCAGGACAGTTATTTCTTTACAAAGTTAAGAGAGACTTGCTAATCAGCTTTTTATCTCAAAAATGACTACTCAACCAATCCTACTTCTTTCCTGCATAATCAGTAGAAAAGCAATCAGTTTTTAATTCTTTATTTTCTAAGTAGTATGTCTGTTCTCATTTTTAGAAGGCTATAGTATAACAAGAACACAGAATCTTACCATATCTTCAAGATCTATTCTTACCTGCAATCTGAACAATTATTTCAACTGAATATAAATAAGAGATGCATGTGTACTACCTTCACACATTTGTCATGGTGAATAGCCACTAGTTTCAGATTTCTAGTAGAAATGAAAGATGGAAGTTCTAGCTTTTATCTTTATATAGTAAACATAAATCAGCAAGTTCAGTTAAGATGATAATCATAGAATCATAAGAGTTGGAAGAGGCCAGAAGGGCCATCCAGTCCAACCGCCTGCCATGTAGGAATACACAATCAAATCATTCCCAACAGATAGCCATCCAGCCTCAAAGACCTAAAACTACCAAAGTTGTTGACATGAAAATCCTCAGTAAAATCAGTTATAAAGGTGTCAATAACAAGTGCAGAAAGACAGCTGACTTTACAAACTGAAGTATGAAACATTTGATAGAACAGAATAATTTACCTTTGCAAGATCTTCTTCTATGACATCATTCCTCATTTGGGCAGCATCCAACTGAGTATAGAATCTTGCACCAATCATAGGCATGATATCATTTACACTTCGAAGCCTGTTTTGGTCGGTCAGCAAATATCTACAAAAGGCAATTTTTATATGCCAGTTCAAAAAATTGACTTCTAAAGAAGAACATTTCCGTCAGTATAAAGTTTATTTTATTTATCTACAAAGCAAGAATATGGAACAAAACTTTTTTATATGCTGCTTGGAAGATGAACTAATTTTCAAGTTCAATTATGCCCATTAAGAATAATTAACATGTTTGCATTCAGTATCATGGAATAATGTGATATAATACTATTTATTTAAGTATCATTCTGCAATTTTACCTTGGTAACTGTTGTAATAACCATGGTACACTAAACACCAATTCTAAAAACATTTTATAGCTTCATCACGGAAAAGTGTGGTACCATTAACAGAATGTAATGTCAACCTTCCACAAGTATATCCATATTCTAGTACAACAGCACCATTTCATTGTTTTCTCTTACTGGGATTCCCCTCCCCCCGCTAAATACATTTTTCAGTTAGATAAAACATATAACACTCTGATATTCTCCAGTTTTTTATCTAAAATGTTGGTGTCAACTAGTGCTCTGAACAATTGTTGGTGTCAACTAGTGCTCTGAACATCACTGCTGTTATGTTAACAACAGCACTTCTGCAGCATGATTCTGGGATGACATTATGCTATTATGCTAAATTGTTGGAATATGTAGTTTGCAATCCAATAAATTGAGATGCTTAACTGCTGAAAGGGTTAACTGACAGAAGCAAACAGAATCTGTGATGTAATTTCCTACTGAGTTGTGATTGGCTTTCCAGAGGGGAAAGGTGTGTCCAAGTCCATTCTTTATCTCTGCGGAGTCAGCCACGAGGCCACACTCACCATGATGTTTCTAGGATTAGGAGCCACCATGCAGGGGCCCCTACATATTTTTGTTTTTAGCATGTAGTTTTTAGTTGTATTTTACTACTTTAGCCTTCACTTGTTGATAGGCTACTGATATTCACTGAGATATGCATACTGACTGTAAGTAAAGATGTTTTTATACTTTTAAACTACTTTTACGTGTTTTGAGGCTTTAATGCTTGAGAATATAAACTGGGGATGAATCTTGTGTGGATGGCTATCTTAAACTTACATGCTTGGGATTAATGCGTGTCTGCTGCATATGTATTTTAAACAGAAAACTCTGCTGATAAGTTCTGTGCTTTCAAAGGGAGTTAAAGCCATCCATTTTATGATGCCTGTTCTGCAAAGGTACTTCCAGTAAAGCACAGGGGGTAACATTTTATTAACACCCCATTAGTGATTGCAATTTATAATTTGAAAGGTTTTATTTGATTGTAAACTACTCTCCCTCCAAAAAGCTCAAGCCACATACTTTGTTTCCTCCTTTTAATCTCACAACAAGGTCTAATGTTGATTATACTTATTCATGAGAAATATGTGTATTGCTAATGGCTTCCTATGTATAATTCGTATACTATGGAAGCATAACACATTCAAAGGCTGCAAATAGACAAAGTTATCATTACAGATTTTGAAGAGTGTCAAGATTTTGTCTTAAGGACAAGGGAATGTTGAGAGAGAGGGAGGGAGGGAGGGAAGAAGAGAGAGAGTTATTTTAAGTAAAAACTAAAAAAAAATCAGTTTCAAATAAACTCTTGAACACTACAAATTGTGCTGTATGCCTCTGGAATAAAAAACACAGTATAAACCATACCACTTCCCTCTGCAACTCCCATCCTCATGCATCCCTTGATCTAGAAATTTAGAGAACCTTCTGAAGCAGATTTGAGGCATACACAGGGGATTAAGGGTATGTGCGTCCTGCTGAACAAAGAGAAGTCCATTTGCAATGAATCTGGGTGGAACCCAGTGTTCCTGATGAAGTGGGTGAACAAATTTTGTTCCTACAGCTGCCTCAAAGATATGTCCAGGATAGATGGGAATTTGCAATATAATATTTGCAGTTTCCTATCACATGAATGCTATTCTGATGCCATTGTAATCATGTGAAAGTAGACCAAGCATCCCATGAGCAATTCTACTATCACATTTTAATCTAGCTAAAGAAGATATTGCTATTCATTTCAAATAACTCACAAAATAAGGTTCTTCAAATCAGAGGAATAGTTGATTGTCACCAGTTCCATAGCTTTCTGCAAATTTTCTCTCTGAATTCCTGCCAAAGAATTGCAAGCCAAAGCCAACACAACTTTCCCTAGGGAGATCAGGTCTGCTTGCTACAAGAAAAAGGAACAAGTAAATTCACCATGATTAGCAATATATGGTACATTTTCTTAGCACTTTAAAACTATATACAAATATAGTTTTATGCAAACTTATAAAACTTTATACAAATATGGAGATATATCATTTAAATTAATTATTGAGATTGAAAAACCATTACTAACTAGTAGGCACTCACTTCATTCTGTAGTTTAGTTTAATAAACAGTATGCAGTGTAGCAGAGTTCAGTTGCAGCAAGAACCCTTAACCCCATTTACTATGGAACTTTGTTTTTCTTACCAGCTTTCAGTAACTTTTTGGCAAGTATTGTCTATCACTTATAAAAGACTTGCAATACACAAAGACTTATACTCTCCATTTTGTGAGGTAGGCAAACATGTCAGCTCAGGTCACACCACATTTTCCTGCTAAACATCAACATCGGCTTGTGCAAAGTAGTTGAGACACATGGTGGTGATTTGGCACTACAACTGTCTTCAGCTAAATACACTATGTCCCTTAAACTGGCTACACATGGTAACACCATTCATAAAGCAGGACAAATAGAAATAAAATAAAATTAAGACAACTGTCATAATCTGAACCCCAACATATTGAGTATAGTTATCAATCATAAGCTTTGAAGCCTCTTTTGCTTAATCAGAAAATGACTATAAAAAGCAACTTTTAAGATCTATTCGGAAAAAGTGGTTTCTCAAACACATTTTTTTTTAGAGGGATGCTTTGTCGACGAAAACCAGTAATAGTCCATGTAACAGTCAGAATTCCACATTCTGCAAAATTTGGTCTCTGATTAGCATTTGCTTAAAGAACATAGACTGAATTCCAAGCTGCTCTTCCATTATCCAAGTCCTGAAACTTTCTTTATAACTGTAGTCTCCCACAATCAATACCACACTATTCTCAAAAATATCTCCAGTGATATGAGAGAGGTTGGGGTGGGGGAGAGAGCAGAGAGTTGCAAAGGGAAAGAGATGGTAAGTGAAGTCCCATTCTGTTCCCAAAAGGGAATTAGGCACCACACCCATTAACTAAGAGTCATTTTGTCAATTTGTCTGAGAGGATATAACACAAAACCACAGAAGGATTGCCGCATAACTAGTGTGCTATGAGATGTACATTTGCTTTTTATTTATAGGACAAAGTCCATACTTTGTTCCCCAAGATATATTTTTATCATAGGCACTTCCTATTTTGCCCTAAAAAGCAGTACTTGATATTTAATGATATTCACTGTACTTTGCTTTAAATGGTTGTAAGCCACCTTGAATCCAGTGCTGGGAGAAAGACAGGATATCAATCAACCAACCAACCAATCAAAGTATAAAACATCCAAGGGTCCTGACTGTTTTTTCACCTGACTACTCACCCATCTTTGGAGTACTTTTGTAACCAAATTTCACTAGAATACATGAGTTGAAATACCCTAAGCATAAAAAAAAAGGTAGCTCTCACATTTGTCACATAATACTGTCTTAAGAGATTGAGAGGAAATGAAATAAAGTCTTGTCACACAGTAAAGAGGACAAAAGATACAACTTATCTGATTTCTAACATTGTTTTACATCAATATTGCTTTCATCTAAATGCTGCAAAGGAACAGAGCTTTCTCTGGGGAGGCACCCTGGAGTAGTTAGTTTGGCCTCTTTTTATTTAACTTAAGGTGGTCTATAGATTTTCCTTGGGGGGCTTTCCGGGCTGTGAGGCCGTGTTCTGGAATAGTTGAGAGAGAGAGAGAGAGAGAGAGAGAGAGTTATTTTAAGTAAGAACTAAAAACTATTCCAGAACACGGCCTCACAGCCCGGAAAAAAACCAAGGAAAATCTATGGATGCCGGCCGTGAAAGCCTTCGACTTCACACTAAGGTGGTCTGTTAAGGTTTTGAGTCATTTTAAGTAGACTAGTTCTGCTTTCGGTTTTCAAAATATTGCTTTTCTCATGCTAATTTTGCTTTGGTTTAAAATGAAACAGTTATTCACCTTCACAGCACTTTCTGGACTACATGGTGATGTAGAAATATTTTTATGGGGAAAAAAAGAAATTAATTAATTTAAAATGGCATCAAATAAAACCACTGCTATTGAAAGAGAATTCTGGGAATCAAACTTTTGATTTAAGCACACTTGAGATAATATGTTCAATCTGATTAAGAAGACTCTTCTGAGTAACCTACAGGAAGATCAGTGTTGGCCGCAAAGCCCTATGCAGTTTCATGTGCTAAAGTCGAATTCATTTTTATACTATGACAACTCCTTATTGTGCCAGCATGTATTCACAGAAATACACTACATTAAAATAGACAATTTTATGCAGATTTAAATATTCATAAGCATCAGGAGAATTAGCCAGTGCAGAATTATGGATTGACAAAGATTTAATTCCTTCCTACTACTGAAACACTGCATGTTTTTAAACAATGTATGTGAAATCGTATTGCAAAATACGCTTCAATAATTCTTCCCCTCCCCATTTCTCCTTCATATATTTTGTTTCTGTTTCTTACCTCCATGATTTTTTTCTCTTTTGCTGCTTTTATTTTCCCCCTCAATTGCAACGCTTCTTCCTGCTTTTCAATTCTTGTTTTCTCCTCTGATTCTATCTATGGTTCTATTTATGTCCATTTACTGTATGACAGTCTCTATTCATGTGGCTGAAACAGACTATGAAAAATAGACTGCAAGGAACAGTGCATTCTTTTCTCATGGCCCTCTTAAGTCCATGCCTAACTTCTGTCCTTTCCTAACTAACACAGAATGGGATATGGTACAGTGAGATCAAACGAAAGAAAGAAAACAATGTTAGGAGTTTGTGTGATGTTGACATTCAATCAAAATGTTTATTGAATTGCTCACTGGCTATAGCAAAAAGAATGCATTAATGCTGGTTATGTATTACCTCAGCAGCTAATTACATTTTTACTTTGATCTCTGTTAGAGAAATCCAGTGGAATGAGGATTAAGAAATATACAGATGGAATATACAGATGAAGGTGGGAAGTAAAGAAATTCAATGCAAGCTGCCTTTACATTTCTAATGATCTTGCTCAATATGCATTTACACTGTTTCCTAGTCATTCCCTGAAAAGGGGAAGTAAACTACACTTCTAACTCTATAGTGTGAAGTAAGTTCAAACTCCTAAAGTGGAAGTAGCAGAGAAAACAATAATAAAGGAGATTGGACTATCCTGAGATACTCAACACTTTTCTCAAGTGGAGGAAAGACAAAACAGAACAGCCTGGAGTTTCAAGTATTATCAAATGCTATTTTTATAAATTGAAATTTGAGCTTAACTAGGCTAACCAACATTCTTGGGTGAATCATAGTTTTGAAGCCATCCATCCTTATTTTCACACCATCAAAAATAACAACTGCTATGTGCTATTTTCCCGTAAAAAAACCACTGCCAAACTGAGAGAAGCTTATTACCTATTAATACAAGTATTTTTCAGTGTTTAAAATGTGTAATTCCTCATTGTGGTCTCATAACTTTCTATGCTGCCATGAGCAGAGACTCTTGCAGACACGTGGTGTGCACATTCATCTTTGTACTTCACAAGATTATTAAATACATCTTAGAAACAGGATACCCTAGCCAATCTTCCTAAACTAGGAACAGCAACTACTAGAAATACAGTAGCCCCTCCACATTCGCGAACTTAGCATTCGCGGTTTTGCATATTCGCGGTTTTGGGAGGGCCCCCTCCCTCCCAAAACCGTGACACAGGACTTCCGGAGGCCCCGTGAGGGCCCTGGGTGGAGGGGGGGGGCTGAGGAGGCCTCCACAGAGCCTTCGGAGACCCTCCAGAGGCCCCGTGAAGGCCTTGGGAGGGAGGGGGAGGGCCGGGGAGGCTTCCACAGGGCCTTCGGAGACCCTCTGGAGGTCCTGTGAAGACCCTGGGAGGGAGGGGGAGGGCCGGGGAGGCCTCCACGGGGCCTTCTGAGGCTCCGTGAAGGCCCTGGGTGGGAGGGGGGAGGGCCGGGGAGGCCTCCACGGGGCCTTCGGAGACCTTCCGGAGGCCCTGTGAAGGCCCTGGGAGGGAGGGGGGAGGGCCGGGGAGGCCTCTTCGGAAGGCCTTGGGTGGGAGGGGGGAGGCCTCCACGGAGCCTTCCGAGTCTCCGTGAAGGCACTGGAGGTAGAGGGGAGGTCCGGGGAGGCCTCCACGGAGCCTTCTGAGGCTCCGTGAAGGCCCTGGGTGGGAGGGGGGAGGTCCAGGGAGGCCTCCACAGGGCCTTCGGAGACCCTCCGGAGGCCCCGTGAAGGCCCTGGGAGGGAGGACGAGGGCTGGGGAGGCCTCCACCGAGCATTCCGAGTCTCCGTGAAGGCCCTGGGAGGGAGGGGGAGGGCCGGGGAGGCCTCCACGGGGCCTTCAGAGACCTTCTGGAGGCCCCATGAAGGCCCTGGGAGGGAGGGGGAGGGCCAGGGAGGCCTCTTAGGAAGGCCCTGGGAGGTAGGGGGGAGGGCCGGGGAGGCCTTCACAGAGCCTTCCGAGGCCCCGTGAAGACCTTGGGGGGAGGGGGGTGGGGCGGGGAGGCCTCCATGGGGTCTTGGGAGGGTCTCTGGAGGCCCCGTGAAGCCCTTGGGAGGGAGGGGGAGGCAAGGGAAAGCGGCTATGTGGCCTCCAGAGGCCCCGTGGTCGCTTTGGCGGGGGAGGGGGAAAGCAATCATTATTTGCAGAATTTTCACATTCACGGGGGTCTGGGGAACCTAACCCCTGCGAATGTGAAGGGACGACTGTATAGCCTTCTCTGGCCAAATGTCACAAAAATAATTTCAATACAGATTGGCATGAAACCTACAGCATGAGTGGACTCACAAATACTATTCTGGCAGATTATCCCAGGAATGCATAAAATTCCTTCAGCTGATACACCAGCTGCGCCCTTTCCTGGAAGTAAGGGACCTCGAGACTGTGGTGAATGTGCTGGTAACCTCTCGTCTAGATTTCTGCAATGCACTCTACATGGGGCTACCCTCATGCTTGGTCCGGAAACTTCAGTTGGTACAAAATATGGCAGCCAGAGTGGTCTCGAGAACATCTCGGAGAGACCATATAACTCCAGTATTAAAATCTCTCCACTAGCTGCCTATCAGTTTCCGGGCCCAGTATAAGGTGTGGGTTATTACCTTTAAAGCCCTAAATGGCTTGGGTCCAACTTATCTTTGAAACTGCCTCCTCCCATACAATCCTCCCCGCGCACGCCAGTCCTCTGGGAGGAATTTGCTTCAGCCACAAAAATCTAGGCTGTCTGCAACCTCCCAGAGGGCCTTTTCGGTAATCGCCCCCAAATTGTGGAATGGCCTGCCGAACGAGATCCATCAGACGACAAACCTGAGTAGCTTTAAAAAAGCACTAAAGATGGATCTCTTTCAGCAGGCCTTTCCTAATTAGTTCCCGGCCTCAGGAGCTCCTGGCCCTTTTTAGTCTGCTGCTTATTTATTATTTATTATTTTAATGTGATTATAGATCAGTTGTTTTAATGTATTTTGGTTTAATGTCTTTTTATGGGGGAGGGTGGGGGTGAGTGGCATTTGGGGATTTTAATCTGTATTGGTATTTTAATTTTTGTAAGCCGCCCCGACTGTTTTAACAGAGGGGCGGGATAAAAATAAATATTATATTATTATTACTACTACTATTATTATAAAATAGGAAGTCCAAAAATGGCAGCAGACATCACATTTAGGAACCTAAATAAAATATATTGCAATGCATTCTTATTATCTAAATGCAAAAGTTCTCTTTAGCAGGGTTCCAGCTCAGGCCTCAAGCAGTGGGGGTGGAAAAATACTTCTTCGGTCACCCCACCTCCATCACAATGCTTTTTCCCTCCTGTGCTATATACTGGTAGAGGGCTTATGGCTGCATCTCTTTGTGTGTATGTGCTTCAAGTTATCTGTCGACTTACGGCGACCTCATGAATTTCATAGGATTTTCTTAGGCAAGGAATCCTCAGAGGTGGTTTTGCTAGTTCCTTCATCTGAAATATAGCCTGAAGCACCTGGAATTCATTGGTGGTCTCCCATCCAAGTACTAAACAGGGCAGACCCTGCTTAGCTTCCAAGATCAGACGGGATCTGGTCCTTTAGGGTATTTAGGTCAAGTCTATCTACCTGAAACTGAGAACTTTAACAGTTACTAAGCCAAGAGTGAGGTGAGGGGGTACAAAGAGGGAAAAGTATACCTTTCCATCCATGTCTTTTCTTTGGAAATGTTCATTACAGCTGGTTGGAGAGTATTTTAACTGCACATGCATCCCATCCCCAAATATAATCTTCCTTCAAAAGATACTATAAGCCATCAGGGGTTTTAAAAGCTGATTCCTTCATCTTCCTACCCTCCATTCCAATTACCCCATCACTGCTGAAATTTCTGAGAAGCTCACAGGTCCTCTTCAGGATATTTCTTTAAAACTTTTTTTAAAATTTAAAACATACACACTTACACAGTGTGCTCAAGTCCCAATAAGGTAGAAACCACTACCTTCTTTCTATGTAACTCCATCTAACTTTAAAATTGAGAAGCCCCCAACTAGCCAAGTTCGCTGTTAGAGAGAATACAGACAGAGTGCGCACATAATGGGGGATTTAATTCCATTTTTAGGCAGCCAATTTTTGCATTGTTCAGACTCAAGAAACTTCATGAGTGGCACGAAGGAACAAAGTTATGTTCAAAATAAAAAAACACCAGTTCTCTCACTATACATGTTAGATTTTAAGAATTTAATAGGCTTGTGCAACTCTTTTTAATGCAAGGTACAGACTTTTCAACTGGATGTGCAGTGAGCTCCCTATGCAAAGCATCAATATGAAACTCTTGATACATGATTCACACACTTGATAGCAATGTTTCCCCCCCCCCCACAAAAACAACAACAACACTATTTGCTGTTCTTCCCACTAGCTCCAGGGAAACTGCAACATTCATAAAGGGGGGAAATCAAGGACACATTCATGCAAATGTTTTTAGTGCAGGTGAAGATTTGGAATGAGATCACATCATTCAAAACTTCAACATTTTTTTAAAAACCAGATAGCTTCATTTGAACTTTAGTTTCTAGTATTAAGGCAACTAAGGATTGGCTTGTCAAATTAAATGCTTTAGAGAAATAACTGGCTCTGTTTTTATACAATTCCTAAAGCCAAACATCAGAAACATGCACACCAATGAACACATACATACATAACCCTCTCACCTCTCTGCCAACAGGTTTTTCAAATGAAGGGGGAAACATGCAGTTTTGCTGTAAAATACAATACATACGTCGTTAGTTTCCCACTACTGGAAACTAGTTAGATGGATGGTGGGATCTTCCCCCAGCAGCAGAAAGCAAAGAAGAAAACCCAATAGATTTTATGGTAAACCTCCATGCTCTCCACCCTTCTTGGACGTGGTTAATAGATTATGGTTAACAAGATAATGGCTATCTTAATCCACATAATGTGGTCAAAAAGGGAATCCCCTGTGCTTTAGAACCTCTCCTGGGAATCTGGAACCCTGTTGAAACAGGTGAGTCATGACACAATAGGGGAACTGAGGAGCAAGCCACGAATCACTGAAAATCTGGCAAAAGTCCCCCCTACTCTATGCATGAGGGGGCTACTGCCCCCTCTTTGTGGTTCCCCTCTCAGTAGCACTACTCATCAGCCCAAATTATAGTATAAAGGGAGACACTGCTGCACTCTTACCTGATATTGCGCCATTAGGGCCAGGGGATTGTTTTGGCTATTATCAAATGTTAACACATCAAAGACTCCAACACAGTTCACTCGCAACCTTGAAGACAGAAGCATTATAGGAAAAAGAAAGTTTTAAAATTCTTTGTTTTACTGTTCAACTCCCTGTGTAACTTCCAGAACTACATTACAGATATTATCTGTTAATAAACTGATATTAATAGCAACTATTTATCAAATTATGAGGATATACACACACAACACACACACAACTTGCTGCAATCCATGTACTGTATGTTCCTGCGTATAAGACTGCTTTTTAACACTTGAAAATCTCCTCAAAAGTGGGGGGTCGTCTTATATGCCCAGAAGATCTTTTCCCCTACTGTGAGAATGACTGTCTTATCTTTGAAGTGTTAAATTGCCTGGGCAGTTTTCCCAGCAGATCCTTCCCCCTGCTGTGAGAATAACTACCTTGCCATTGAAGTGATAAACTGCCCTCCATTTAGCTCAGTAGCAGTCTTCAGCACAAGTTACCCTAAAATTAGAATTTCTGGATTCAAACTTATCATTTTGCATCAAGTTTTGTCTATGGTGAAATTCTCTTATCTGAATAAAAGCTTCTGGCAGAGTTAAATCATTCTTTAATTGCAAGGTATTTATTATGGGATGGTATTTTGGTAAACTTTGCCAGGAAGATTCCCATTTGCATAGCTTTGGGGATTTCCTCTCCAGGAGTTTGCTAGTCTGCCAATGTGGTTCTAAAATCATTAATGTGCTCATTCAAAAATTTGGGATTTGATAGCTTCATATTAACCAACTTCATTATTAATGCAACCATACTTTCCAAAGATTGAACACCACAGAGATTTTTCAAAGTATACCATGCTTTTTTAGCTGTTTTCAGTCCTTTAATTTCACATACTATTCCATCATCCACAGCCACTGAGCTGGCTGGCTGGTGGGGGACAGGCTTTCCAGTCAGGTGGCTGGCTGGACGAGGGGGGGCAAACTCTACATTTTAACTTAAAATTTGGGGGGGGGGTCGTCTTATATGCCCAGTCATCTTATATGCCGGAATATATGGGTAAGTTGAATGGAGAATGTGCACAAACATGAGCAAGTGTATTTTGCCATGAAAGAATGGACAGGACAAAAGGTAAAGGGCTAGAAACCAAGCCCTATGAGGATTCATTGAGGGTGCTTGTGAAGACAAGAATGGGAGGTGACAGGATAGCCATGTTCAGATATTTGAAAGGCTGTCCTGTAGAAAATGGAGCAATCTTGTTTTCTGCTGCTCCAGAAAGTAGGGCCCAAACCAGTGGATTCAAATTACATGAAAGAAGATTCTGAATAAGCCTTAGGAAGAATTTCCTGGTGGTAAAAGCTGTTTGACAGTGAATAGAATGCCTTGGAAAGTGGTTTGTCTCCTCCTTGTTGTAGGTTTTTCAACAGATTTTAGATGGCCATCTGTCAAGAATGCATCAGCAAGGTGCTGAACTAGATGACACTTGGGGTACCTTCCAACTCAACAATTCTATGATTCTAACATGTGTTCATATTACAGTTGCCTCTCCACATTTGCGAATTTAGCATTCACGGTTTAAAGTATTCGCGGTTTTGGGAGGCCTCCCCCCACCCTCCAAAAAGCAGCGACTGGGCCTTAGAAGCCCTGTGGCCACTTTTTTGGGGGGGGAGAAGCAGGCCAGAGGAGTGGGAGAGGGCCTTCCGAGGCCCCCTCGCCACCTTAGGAGGCCAGGCGGGGGGTGGGAGAGGCAGCGAGGGAGCCTCAGGAGGCCCCGTGAAGGCCTTGGGAGGGAGGGGGAGGGCTGGGGAGGTGACAACGGGGCCTCCGGAGGCCCTGTGAAGGCCTTGGGAGGGAGTGTGGGGGGCTGAGGAGGCAACCACGGTGCCTCTGGAGGGCCTCCAGAGGCCCTGTGAAGGCCTTGGGAGGGAGTGGGGAGGGCTGGGGTTGCCAATAATATCATACCAAAATATGTTACCTTGTTTTGCCAGTTACTAGAATCTTTGTGGGGTCCATTACTCGACAGGCCAATCCTGCTGTATGAATGGTCCGCAATGCAGAGCTGAGCTGCACAATGTAGGCCCAGATCAGGGACTCTGGCAACAATCCAGCATGTTGCCGTGGCAGAGGTCCATCATGCTGACCTGTCAGCAGGATTAAGAGAAGAAATGAAATGTATACTTTGAGGCTTAAAAATATTTGGTAGTACTTTTTAAAAAAAATCTGGTTAACCAAAAGCTTAATTCAACATTATTTCAATGCAAATCTAAAACGGCTACCATAAGAACTTAACCAACTGAATGAATATAAAATGAGTATTCATTGTTATAGCCAATAATTGATTTAACAAATAATAATTAATTCCTTGAAAAACATGAACATTGCTTACCATGATTTACATTTTGTATATTTTTGAATGCACTGGTATTTTAAAACTAACACAGACTATGGGAGGATGGCATTTTATTGGATATCTATAATCTCTTACTAGAGAAATAGGGGGTCATTAAAAAAATGGGGCCTTGGCATTTCTTCCTTTGCCATAACAAATATATATGGATTTCACTGTGGTAATGTTCCATTAGCCTAAAGGCTTTAAAGGATAATTTGCTATGTCTCATCTGGGGAGAAAGGCAGGTTCAATAAACAAATAAATAATATGTCCTCCTTTGGTGTATCTAGATACTGCTATTAGAAAAATTTGCTAAGTGGAACTCTTATGCTTTAAGGCAGTATGCACAAGGTACTAGAAGGCAACAAGAATGGAAAATTAATGCCTTCAATGCCCTACTTGTGGGCTTGCCACACATATTTGGTTGTCTACTGTGTAAATAAGATGCTGGAGTAGATCAGAGTGGACAACCTGTGGTCTTAAAACCCTGATGCAGCCCTCACCCTGATCCCATGAAGGAGCATGAACTAATTTCCAAAACTCTCTGAAAAACTCTGCAAAAGCAACCTGTCCTAGCAGCCCAGCAGTTTACTGAGAGGTGCTCTTCTGATGTACAGAGAAAGTAGCAAACCCTCCCACTGCATACATCCAAATATAATAACAAAACAATATTATTCACACTCTGCTGCCAGGAACATGCAATGTTTTATGTTCTGCATTTCCACAAAAAAGAAAAAAGGCAGTTCATGTTAAATCAATGCTAATCCTGAGGCATGCTTTATCAAAAATACACAAGCCTGTTTCCAACACTATTACAAATATATGACACAATATATCTGGAATTTTGCATATTTTTCTTCCTACTGCCTTTGCTTCATGGTTGGTGTTCTGCCATAAACATTTTAGAGCTTTTCAATAAAATCATCTTCTTCACTGAGAAAATTATTCACTTCAGGCAATATATTTAGAATTGGTAAACCTAATACATTAAATGATCATTAACCTTAGTACAGTGGGCCCTCTAGATCTGTAGGGGTTTTGTTCCAGGACCCCCCATGGATGGCAAAAAAATGGATGGTTGTGCCCCATATTATTAAATGGTGGTGACATGCACGCAGATGCATCAGCACATCTGCATGCACATCGCCGTCATTTTAGGTATGGAATGTGATGATCTGTGGGCAACCGAAACTCAGGATCAGGAGCCCATCGATCAGGAGGGTCCAATGTATTTCCACAATTTTTCAAAGAGAAAGAACAACAGGTTGATACAAAACAAGTTCTGAAGGAAAGGATTGACACTTGGGTATATCTACATTAACAGAACTATGGAGGATGAAGCCAACTACTCACAAAGATCTGAACTGTGATTCAGACCCTTACATTATTTATTTATTTATTTTTGTTGTTTATTTTCAGTATTTATACCCTTTTCTTCAGCCACAAAGGCTTCTAGAGTGGCTTACAAATTATTTAAGCAATAGAATTTACACATATATACTGCATTAAGCAGTTTCCAATGTGTGTTAGCTATTGTCCCCACAAGCTGGGTACTCATTTTACCAACCTATGAAAGGATAGAAGGCTGAGTAAACCTTGGAGCCCTCTGGGATTGAAATTGCAACATGGTGGCTTGCTGTACCAGCATTTAATCGCTGTGCCACCAGTGCTCCCTATTATCATGCACAAGAGGAATGTAGCAATAATCCAGTTAAGGATCACTTCCTGCAAACAGCTCTTTAGACCTCTGAGTTTAAGATACATTTGGGGGGTTTGATGCAAGAGCAAATAAAGGGAAGTTACCTTACAGTGCAAACATATTATCTCTTCACATCCACCATACCACCACCACCATCACCTTGCTGTAGCTTTCTTTAACCAGCTCTTGCAGCAAACATCTACAATTGGCTTTAAACTCCAGGGAGTTTTTAAAGTTCATTATGCTAGGATGAGGGTGTTCAAGCATCACTATAACTCAAATAGGTTAAACAGGCATGCATGTAGACTCCTTCAAATTGCATTCAGAAATAGCATTCTGAGAACAAAGCATTCTACTTTTAGCTTGACAAAACTGAAATACTGGCTGTCTTCAATTTTCTTCTATAAACATACCAAATGAGGGAGGAAACACCTTTAGTGACTATACTCGTACACCAAAGCAGCTAACAAAGCAGGCATTGCTACCTTCAGTTTACAATGCATGCAATAGGAAAACAGAGTGACATCAAAAGTACATCTATAGATTGGTACAAAAAAACCAACCAACTTTGGCTTTAATAAGAATGGGGATATAACAGACAATTGTCAGTTTCATTTCTGCTTTTCCTTTGCCCCAATCTCCCCCTTCCCTTTTGAGGCTTGGGCTCTTGTTCCGGTTTGAATTCCAGATAATACTAGTGAGTCCTTCCTGAATTTTCGTTTGCGAAGAAAAGCCAGAGAGAGATTAAAATAGTTATTAGCATTCACAGTTCTGGGGGAAGAACTGGATAATATGAAGATCATGTCTGCTAGTGTTAGAATATCTACAGGTAAAAAATGTAACTTATCTTATACCTCAGTTTTTCTCTTCTGTCCTCCACTTTTTTAAAGTTAGCCTACTTCCTTCCACTATTCTCTCCCAAGCCACACACTCTTTATAAAAATGCACTGAGACTACAATGAAAATTTCAAGTTTTTAACTTTCTGACAAAAATTGTAGCCCAATGAAATCATGACACTTGTGCTCAGTTATATTGTCTTTTAATGATAATTATTTTGAACTTTTGTTGTGGCCTATAGCTGGAGAAAAAATAATATAATGAGACAAATTGAAACCAGATTTTGTATATTCTCATCCCACAATCTAGATTAGTCTAGCACACCAATAATCCTTCAGGAAGTCACGGCCCTGAGTCTGCAAGACCTGAGCAGGTCTATTAATAAGAGCGTCTGAGCAGGTGTCTTAATAAGAGCATATCCCAGAGGTCTCTCATTCACAGGATCGCCATATGTCAAAGGCAACTTGATGCACCTAAGAGCAATGTTCCCCTTTCTTTATTAGGATGATGGCAGCTTTATTTAAAGAAAAACAAAGGTATTAATTTGGAGTGTAAGTATTCCCCTGTGTTTCTTTGCTGTTCAGACAGCAATACTACTCAAATACAACATTTTGTTGAGCATATGTTGAATTACGTTTAAAAAGAAGTCATTATATACCCCTAAAAAGAGGCACAGATAAGTGAGAAATAATTCTATTAGAGTAGGAAACAGTTCACTAGTTCACAGATGTTCAAGTACAGAAATAAACCAAACTTGTTATGCCTTGATTCACCTCTTAAAATAAAGCTTTATACCACATCCTTGACAACAAAACCTTAGGATGTATTAGCGAATGACATGGCAAAGCAAAAAAGACTAACCACATAGTGACAGCAGAACACATCTACAAATAGCCATATAACCACATTTGTCTTTCTTCAACTGCCAAACACCAATTTTACGAACAAGAATCAAAAGTTAAACCACACATTCCTGAACAGATGATATGCACTATATTGTTAAGATGGTCCTTCTTAAAAATACAATCTTCAGCTGCTAAATACTGGTTACAGAATGCAAACCATGGAAAATATGTTTTACAATTTTTAAAAAATTGAAAGTCGTCTATTCCCTAAGCTTCATCCTTAGTTCTACAACTACCACTGAATTTTTTTTGTTTATATTTCAGCATGACATCAATTTTTTTTTTTATCAAATATCTTTTATTTTTCTCGCTCATCAAAGTTACAGTACAAATCCATCAATTTCTGAGTGCTCCATATATGTACACGTATACATCTATACCTATTATGCTTAAAAATTCTTCATATATCTGACTTCCTTTGTTAAAAACAATCTAAAGTTTTTATTATACTTATGTACTCTTCCTTTGTCTCCAACCCATTTCCTAAAAATCTTCCTCTTCCTCCTTATCTTTTATATCGTAAAAACTGCCCATTTCCTCTCATCTCTCTTCCTTTTCTTTTCTCTTATGTTCCCTCCTTCATCATTCTTTCTTTTCTCCTCCTATTTCTTCCTCTTCCATCTCAGTTATCTCTGAATCTTAGTTCACCTCTCCAACTAGCATTCCCGCCTTGTTGTGCCCTATTTCATATCTCAATATCCTTATCTATACACCACCTCAATTTACAGTATGTTGTTACCGGCAGCCATTCTATATCTGTCTTTTCTGCCTTGTCTTGATTTATCAATCGCGTTAATTTATCATTGTCTCTCATTATTAATATTTTATTTAGCCATTTTTCTATTGATGGTTCTTCTTTACTTTTCCATAATGCAGCAATGATCATACGGGCTGCCGCGCATAAATACAGTAATATTCTCCAATGTTCTCTCTCTACTTTTTGTGGTAAAATAGAGGTGATATTAAGAAGATATAACTTTGGGTTTAACTCAAATTCTATATTAAATATCTTCTGTATGATCTTGTGTACTTTTAACCAAAATTTTTGGGTGACAGGGCATGTCCACCACATGTGTTTAAGCGTTCCTGTTTCTTTCAGACATTTCCAGCAAACTTTCTCCTTTAGGCCGTATACTTTACTTAATCTCTCCGGAGTTAAGTACCACCTGTTGTTTATTTTAAAACTGTTCTCTTTCAGGTCTTGACTCGCCGTAAATACTTTCGTTTTTTTCCATGCGTTTTCCCACTCTTTCATCTGAATTTCTTCGCCGATGTCTCTGGCCCATTTCGTCATTGACTCTCTTACTGTTTCTGCTTCAAGGAGTTCCGAAATAAGTAAACTATACAGTCTTGCAACTTTCTTTTTCTTGTTATCCCACATAATCTTTACCACTTCCGTGTCTTTTTCTTGAAAGCCCGACTCCTTTTCATCCTTCTTAAACCTACCATATATTTGTTGATACGAGAACCAATTGTAGTTCCACCCCTCCTGCTGGAGCTCTTCTCTTGTTTTTAATTCTGTTTGCCCTTCTTTCCCTCTTTTAAGCAGCTCTTTGTATGAAATCCACCTGTCTGTGTTACCTGATTGCCCCCATCTTCCACAGAATGCTTCGGCTGGGGATATCCACTGTGGTATCTTTCCATAATATTGTTTGTAAATTTTATTCCAACTTCCCAACAATACTCTCCTTATTATATTATTATTAAAGTCTTTGTGTATTGTCGCTTTATTGTATCCTATGTAGGCATGCCAACCCAACCTTAACCCGGCTCCTTCTAGATTCAGCAGCCTTCGATCTTCCAGTTTAATCCATTCACTTAGCCATACCAAAGTACAGGCTTTATGATACGTTTGCAAATCCGGCAAGTCTAACCCCCCTCTTTCCGATCTTTCTATTAGCGTTGACCATTTTATTCTCGCTTTTCTACCGCTCCAAATAAATTCGCTTAAATCTTTCTTCCATAGTTTATATGGTTTTTCATTGATTACTATTGGTAACGTCTGAAATAGAAACATCATCTTCGGGAGGACTGACATTTTAATCGCAGCTATTCTCCCCAATAGTGAGAGGTTCAGTTTGGACCAGATCTTTAGATTTGCTTTAATTATTTTCCATGTTTTTTCATAGTTATTAACGTAGAGATCCAGATTTCTATTCGTTATCCAAACTCCAAGGTATTTAACCTTCGACTCCATTTTACATTTGGATCTCTCTCTCAATAACTCCTGTTCCTTTTTTGATAAGTTTTTTGTTAGAACTATGGTTTTTTCTTTATTCATTTTAAATCCTGCGTAATCCCCAAATTCTTCGATAGTTCTTAGTAAACAGTTCACACTATTAACGGGGTCTTCCAAAATAAATGCTATATCATCCGCGTATGCTCTAATCTTATATTCCTGAGTTTTAATTTTTAATCCTTGTATTCCTTTCTCTTTTCTGACCTTATTCAGCAATACTTCCAATAGCGTTATGAATAGTAGCGGCGACAACGGACAGCCTTGTCTAGTTCCTTTATTAATTTGGATTTCTTGTGATTTCTCTCCATTTATTATGATCGCGGCCTTTTGTTCTGAGTATATTTTACCTATATTAGCTACTAAAAACTGTCCAAATCCCAACTCTTCCACAGTTTTTATTAAGCAGCGCCAGTTAACGTTGTCAAATGCTTTTTCGGCATCCGCAAACAATATTGCTGCCTTACGCTCATTATTTTTCTCAAGAAACTCAAAAATGTCAATAATATACCTAATATTTAAAGATAATAATCTTCCTGGGAGGAAGCCGCATTGGTCAGGATGTATCACTTCTTTTAACACGCCCTTTATTCTGTTGGCTATCATACTTGCAAAGATTTTATAGTCCACGTTAAGAAGGGAGATTGGACGGTAGTTCTTAACATCAGATTTCTCCTTGCCCTCCTTCCAGATCATTGCAATATTTGCCATTTTCCACGTATCCGGCATTCCTTCTTTTTGAATCTGGTTAATAACCTCCAACAGGTGACTTGAAATTTCTTTTTCCAGCACTTTATAAAAGCTCGCCGTATACCCATCTGGACCAGGTGCTTTCCCATTTTTCAATTCTCGGATAACCTTGGAAAGCTCTTCCAGGGTAAAGGGTTCTGATAATATTATTCTTTGCTCCTCCGAGATCATTGCAAATCTATTCTCTTCTATAAATTTATCCATGTTATCAAACCACTCCTCCTCATGCAGTTTTTCCTTATATAGAAGAGAGTAATATTTCACGAAGGCTTTTTTAATGTCCTCTTGAAGGGTCCAGGATTTCCCATTGCTGTTTATTTCTGTTATCATCTTCTTCTCTTTTTCCTTCTTTAGCTTATAAGACAGCCATCTTCCCGTCTTATTAGCCTGTTCGAAGGTCCTTTGTTTTATTTTTTTGAGTTTCAATCCAATCTCCTCAACCATTGTTTTATTTATTAACTTTTTCAACAATTCAATTTCTCTAATTATTATTTTATCATGTGGTTTTTCTCTTAACTTTTTCTCTTTTTCTTTTAATAATTTTTGAGTTTCTTGATTTCTGTTTCTTCTCAACTTCGCCTCCTCAGCTCCTCGTTGTAGAAATGAACCTCTAATAGTCGCTTTGAAGGCGTCCCACACTACCTTCATTTTCATACCCTCTTTGTTCTCTTTAAAAAATTGATTTATTTCCCTTTTGATTTTTAATATAAAGTTATCTTCCTTCAATAAGTCTTCCTTAAGCCTCCAGGTATATTCGTTTTTTAATAAGTTCATTTTCAATTTTATAGGGTTGTGATCAGATATAATTTTGGGAACTATATCCATTTCACTTATCCTTGGTAGTAATGCTTTTGTTACCCAAAACATGTCGATTCTTGACATTGTTCTATGTGTTTCTGAATAGAACGTATAGCCTTTTTCCTTATGATGTTTAGCTGTCCAAAGATCAGTCAAATGAAATTCTTCCATCAAGTCGAAGCACACCTGCGGCAATCGGCCTTGATTTTCTCTGCTCCCTCCGGATCTGTCTCTTTTACCATCTATCACACCGTTAAAGTCACCTGTTAGTATTATTAAACCTTTTTCCAGTTTTATCAACTCCGTACACAGTTCCTTATAGAATCTTTCTTTATTTGCCAAAGGACCATATATTGCTATTATGTAGATCTTTTGATTTGGTATATTTAATTCCACTCCAACCAAATGGCCTTCGTTATCTTTCATTACTTGTTTAGCTTCATACTTTTTATTTACATATATCACCACTCCTTTTTTCTTTTTTGATGATAAAGAAGCAAACTCTTGTCCTAGTTTGTGATTTTTTAAATATTTTTTCTCGTTTTGGCGTATTCTAATCTCCTGAAGGCAATTTATATCCGCTTTATCCTTTTCCAGAAAATGATATACCTTCCTTCTTTTAATTACAGTATTTAGGCCCTTCACATTCCATGATGTCAAATTCAATGTCATAATTTACATATCTTCTTCCTCCTCCTCTTCCGCTCCTGCCACTGCTCCTTCCAGCTCCTCTTCCTCTTTGCTATCCTCCTTTTCTTTCTCTGAACCTTCACTACGGACATCTTGTTCTTCCAAATTGTCAGACCTTCCTTTAGCCTCTTCCTCCTTTTCTTGCCTTCCCCCGTTTTTTGTCATTTTATTTTCTTCTCGTTTGGACTTCTTCCCCCTCCTTTCTCTCTCTTCCTCATCCAATTTCCTCAGCATCTCTTTTATTCCATCCGGCGAGTTTATCTTATGTCTTTTCTGTTTGAACATAAAGGAGATACCTTCTATCCGATCCCATCTGAAGTTGATCCCCCTACTTGTTAGCCTTTGTGTAAGTTGTTTATACTCCTGCCTTTTTCTAAGGATCTCATTTGGAATATCCTTATAGATTTGAATTTCTTGCCCCTCAATAGTTAGTTTTCGTGTGTAGTTAGTTTGGATTAGTTTGTCTCTAATTTTCGATCTTGTGAAGGAGATTACGATATCTCTCGGCAGTTTCCGCTCTTTCGCTATAATCGAGCTCGCTCTGAACATCTTATCAATCTCCTTCTCTATTGTTTCTTCGGCTTCCTCCACAAAATTCGCAATTGCTGGGATCAGTCTCTCTTGTAGATTTTCATATCTTCTCTCGGATAACCCTCTCAATTTCACGCATCTCTCCCTATATCTTATCTCCTGCAGAAGATTTAGATGCCTTTCTTTGTCCACATCCTTTATCAGATTTACTGTTTGATTCTCTAAATGTGTCGTTCTATTCTTCACCGTGCCCACTTCTTCTTCCATTTTTTTCAAATTTGTAGTTATTTTATCCAGTCTCTTTTCAATTTTATCATAATCTTGCCTGATATCTTTCTTCAAATTCCGAATTTCATCCCTCATTTCCTTCTTAAAAGATTTAAGCTCTTCCAAGATCTGAGCATTAATGTCCGTTTGTTTTGGCGCCATCTCTGTAGAACCCCTCCTTGCTATCGCTACTTGTGAGGTTGTATATGCTCTTGGCCTTAGACCGGAAGCCATCTGCCAGAAGATTCCTGTTACTCTAAGTGACCCTCCTTCTTCTCTCTTTTTTTTTCCCCTATTTAATTCTGTGCGTGTCCTATACTTCTAGCCAGTCACTCTATAATTAACTCCTAAATATCCAAGAGGTTTGTTCTCAAGATAGTGAGGGCCCCCAGCAATCCCTATAGGGTGGGGGTAAATGTTTATACAATATATCTATATTTCCCCTCTCTCTCCCCTTTAGATCTATTTGCTTATATCTATATATAGGTTTTATTTCATGTAATTTTTAATTTTTTTTTTTTTTAGATGTTATTATCTGTTCCCCTCAACCCTCTTTCCAGGTCAATCCTTTGTATTTCCGACCGCTTCTCCTCCGCCCCTTCTACGCCCGCTTCTGCCCCTTCTGTCCTTTCCGTCCTGTCTGCGCCTTCCCAGCTTGTCTGTCCATCTGCGTCCCTTCTGGTCCGTCTGTCCTTCCCGTCCCGTCTGCGCCCTCCCGAACCGTCTATCCGTCTGCGTCCCTTCTGGCCCGTCTGTCCTTTCCGCCCCGTCTGTGCCCTCCCGAATCGTCAGACCGTCTGACCGTCTGCGTCCCTTCTGGCCCGTCTGTCCCTTCCGTCCCGCCTGTGCCTTCTGAACCGTCTGCCCGTCTGCGTCCCTTCTGCCACGTTAATCCTTCCCGTCTCGTCTGCGCCTTCCCGTACCGTCTGCCCGTCTGCGTCACCTTCTACCCGTCTGTATCGCTCCAAACCGCTTTTCCAAACCGGCTTTCTTTTCTGCTTCTGCTCAAGTCTCTGCCAAAACCGCCAGCTCCAACACTCCACTCCACTATCACCTCAGTACCTTGCTGCGTCTGCCCCAAGCTGCCGGCTCTGAGTCCGGACCACGGCTTACAGTCCGCCCTTTGCAGTTTTTTTTTTTCTCTAAGTCTTCTGAATTAGCTCCACCTATTTCTTTGTTCCCTCCTCCTCTCCTCTCCTTTCTCCCCCTCCAACCTTAATGCACGATTATTGCTGCGCAGTTCCTCTGTCGCAGCTATATTCCTTCTCGTTTTTTTTTTGTTTTTTTTTGCTTTTTCCCCCCCTTTCTGTTCTTCAAGCACTCTATATACCAAGCCTCTCTCTAACCCTACCTTTTTTTTTTATTTCGAATTTCTTTTGTTATTTTCAGTTTGCTTTATTCCCACTGATAGATAACCTTTTATCTCTCTGGTTCCGTCCCTGGAGTTAAGGTAGGGCAGACTGGCTATCCGAATAAGGCTATGGAATGCTTACTGAATTGTGCTCTTCAAGATCTATCGTTCTATAGTCTGTCTTATAGACAAAATTCCACTATATTATTGTCCAGATGAGAGCTCACCGTCTGGAGCTGACAGACTTCTTTAGATTATTTTTCTTCAATGTTGTTATTACTTCCCCCCAAATTGTCCTGCATAAAATAGGGTGGAGTAATGAGGACTTTATGCCTTAAGGCTCCGGAGCAGCAATGGCTGCTCAGCCTGCCTTCACGAAGCTGAGGGTTAGGGATCCCCCTTTCACCCCCCAGTCTCACTTAGACAGCTACTGCGAGCCCCACTCTTCCTACACCTTCCCAGGTATAGAGTTGGGGTTGTCTTCTCACCAGACTCCCCTTTGCTGCTCACGGACAACAGGTCCCCACGGAGCCCCGTTGGGTCCTGTCTGTCGTCCTCGCTCCCCCTAGTGGAAGTCCTTCAGCATGACATCAATAATGCTACCAAAAAAAAATAAATCCTCTCTGTTTCTTCTCATTGGAAGTTGTGGATCTTTTTCATTTGTTGCTCAAGTAGTCACATCTTTTATTTTCTTTCTTTTCTGCTAAATCTGTTTTCTCTGCCTCCATTACTGACCCAACGAGAGAGAGATAAAGAAAGAGGCACTTTTCTTTTTCTTTCTCTTCTTTAGGAAGAATCAGAAGCAAAGAAATGGAAGGACTGGAGAGAAAGTGGAATATAAAGTGGAAAGAATATAAAGGCAAGTAGTTTAAGATAACAGAACAATATAAGCGTAGTGAAGGGAGAAATCACTGAGCACATCTACCTGGCAAGGCAGGACAGAAAAAAAAATGGAGAGAAGAGAAAGAGAGTCAATGGAAATAATGAAGAACAGGATATTCCTGCTTTGGAAGCTGGAACATGGGAGATACTGCCTAAGATGCTGTGGGTTGCTCCTCTGCACAGCCCAGATAATTTTTTTATTCATATCTCACTATCACAGCAGTAATGCTATAAATAATTTGCCAATAAGAACACCAATATTTAGCTCTACTCTCACCATACCCCCAATGTTCTGTTTCATATACACTGGAATATGCAGCATAGAATCTAACATGGTAACCACCAATTAGTATTCTTCCAAATGTACTGAATGCTGAGAAGCTACCACACAGACATATAAGGCCCACAGCAAGAAGTGATCAGGAGAAACAAGGCATAGAAAGAGTACTTGGACACAACGAGATTTAGATGAGTATACTGGATACTTTCTCAAGATGAGTTTCTCTTTAGATGAGTATACTAGATACTCATCTAAAACTGGACATTTTCAGGACTACAAGCATTACTTTGACTCCAATATGAATGCATCAGAAACTGCAAAATAAAATGATTTGAGATGAACAGACATCATTCCTAATTTTGCTCTACTGAAAAAGAGTCACGGGTCTCATTTGCTGGCCTTACCCCACTTCCTTTTCGTGAAATAGGCATCAGCACTAGGATCATTGAAGTGTCTGCTCATCATAGTCTCTCCTCCAGCATGGAAGTCGTACGCAAACACAAGAGCTTTTCAAAAAGAGTCCGAGGTGAGAGTTAGGTATGCAATTGATGCAAGTCTTCCAATACAATTGGCCAACATCTTAAAATCAGAAACTTACAATGCTCTCCAAATGCTTTAGTGGTGAATACTTCCCGCAACGTTACAATATTTGAGTGTTGGATTTTTTTCCACATATCAACCAACACCATGCACTTTGTGTTAACAAGACGAAAACCTGAGAAAGAAAGAAAGAAAGATATATATATGCTTCAAAGATTCCTCACACTTCTAATGGAATTTTCACATTAGTTTCAAAATACTTAGCTGCCACCAACAGAGACACACCAAAACAAAATGTATTTATTTGTACATAACTGACTCCATAGATTGTTAGTTGGGCCAAATTTCTATTCCTTAATTTAGAGAAATTATTCAATTTGAAATCCAATTTGTGATTTACACACAGAAAAGAACAAATGTTTTAGACTTAAGTACTGGTAGCATTGAATTTTTTAAAAGATGACAACTTAGGATTTCCCTCACCATGTATCCTCCGAAGGCAATATGGCAGATCATCTTTGCTATTTACAGCTTTGTAGCATGATGTTATGTACCCAAAGTTGCTTGTTTTCTGTATCCGATTGGGTGGTGGCAGTGGTTCTAAAGGGAAAAGGCTGTGGTAGCTGTCAACTTCTGTTGGAACAGCTAAACCAGTTTACAGAAATACATTAGACACTACTTAAAATTATGAGGAAAACAGTTATAATAGATAGAGAAGATCAATTAGATGCCAAAACAATACAGATAGTGTTTAGACTGGAAGACTGCAACAAAGTTAGAAGTTTATGGTGATACCTTTGCAAATATATACAGCTTCCCTACAATACAGACATTTGTCTTACAATAGACAGATGTTCAATATTAGAAAAAAAAGTATTAGTGCAAATACAGTTTTAGATGAGATCCCAGTTACCTATTGTATAGTGCCAGCAGAAAAGAGAGTACTTGATCAAGGTTAATTGTGAAAGGGGAACTTTAGAACAAAAGAGCCGTAAAAGCTTATGTTCAGATAGCTGAATAAAACCCTATCAGAAGATATTTGATCAAGTTTCATTTGTATGTTACTTGTTTAAAATAACCTGTACTTGCTTTGCTTAATTACTTGTAGATCTTAAATGTACTGAATCAGAACAGCAAAGACCCAGGGAAGCATTCTTTGTGGAGATACAATACAAATGGTTCTTTCCTCCCTCTCCTGCCTCCTCCTGCTACATCCCTTCCTTCTACTGCCATCATGTCATACCTGTTGCCTCTTCCCAGTCTTTCAAGAAGAAGATTTTCAAGAAAAGACTGGAAATAGGAAAGATACCAACTACAGCTGCCATTTCACTGTGTAGTTTCTAACCTGTATATTACTTTGATTATGGGAACCTAAGGGCTTCAAGATAATTAAAGATGGGCACCTGGGGCAGTTCTGCAGAAAGGGAAATAGGCACACCCCCAACCATAAACTTATTTATGACATGGCTGGCAAGCAGCCCATGCCACTTTGCACTTGGATCAAGAACAAGATTTAAAGTTGCACTTCCATGGCAAGCTAGACCCTTACTGAATTGTAAAGATTCTAGAGCTGGGCCAATGTTGTCTTCTTTGCAACGGGCACTTTCTTTACCACAAAGAAAAACACAATCCTGACCTTCAGGAAATCCACAGAATTTCCTGAATGGTGGCTGCAAAGCAACAAATATAATTTTGCGCTTGAACCTGAGAGGTTTCTTATTTGTGCAACACTACATGTCATTATGAGTGATTTTTAAAACAACTTATTTTGCTGATTTAAAAAAAAAAAACCTAGAGCTGCAATGCAGAGAGACACTTCTGGTGCAACTGCACCAAGATTTTTGGTTTTGACCCTTTCTGTTTTTTTAGTCCACATTTTGAAACAGCCATGACCTATGGAGCATGTTGAGAAGGGCTACAGTCAAATGTTCTGCTACAAACCACGAGCTGATCTGGTTTGTACCAATGAAGCTATGGTAACATCTTGCCTGTTTAATAATTTTTTTAAAAAGTTTCAGTTTATTTTACTCACTGGAAAAGATTAAAATGCTATAGCTCAGAAATATCCCCCCAATTAACTTTTGAGCTTTTAAACATACAGCTCAGAAACACTCTCCTAAATAAACACCCAATTAATCAGAAAGCTTTGTTGATTATTTTGGGACCATCCAGATGAGACTGACTTAAACCACATTCAACACAGCAAAAGTATTCTTTCACAAGGCTGTCCTATCCATGCTAATGCCTATGAAACCCTGTGATAGTGTTTTGTATTAGCAAGCATTAACACAGTTGATGTGTGGCTTGGCAGTCTGGGATGTACACAATTAAACGCCCCACGTTCTGACCTCAAATCTTCCACATGGTGATAGCTTAAGAAACACTGTAACTAAATGGAGATTACATGGAAGACTGTAAAGGCAATATTTAATAAATAATGACATTCCCAGGCTAGAAACCAAATGTATAGTAGAGAATCCAATTTTATACCATTAGTGAAATCAAACACTTTCAAGATAAAAGGTGTAAAGAGAATATAGAGTTTGGGTCATCTACTGTTAAGGAAAAAAAAAAGGAAAAATGGAAAGGAAGACTTAGTGACAAAGAAAGTAATACAATCCTTACTACAGGGAAGAAATATTAGATTGATTCCAATTTAACACTGGACTCTGGATATAGAATATATATTTGTTTTAATATGTTTTTAATACATATGTGACTAATTTTAGTAGAAGTAAAAAGCTGAAAACAAGCAAAATAAAAGTTCAGTAATGCAATTTAAATTTGGGGTGTTTGTTTACTTACCAGGCATATCTGCTTGATCTATCTGAGCCATTGTAATTAAATGTCTGTTGATCAGCTCCTATAAGGAACACATTTTTCATTTTTAAAGGTAAGTACATAAAATTCTAGTGTGTTTTATACAGTTGCCCATTCACGAACTTAACATTCACGGTTTTGAATATTTGCGGGTTTTGGGAGGGCCCCCACCCTCCCAAAAGCAGTGACACGGGGCCTCTGGAGGCCCCGTGGTGGCCTTGGGCGGGAGGGGGGAGGGCCGGGGAGACCTCCATGGGGCCTCCGGAGATGCTCCAGAGGCCCCATAAAGGCCCCGGGCGGGAGGGGGGAGGGCTGGGGAGGCCTCCATGGGGCCTCTGGAGATGCTCCAGAGACCCCATGAAGGCTTTGGGACAGAGGGGGAAGGCCGGGGAGGTCTCCATGGGGCCTCCGGAGATGCTCCAGAGGCCCCATAAAGGCCCCGGGTGGGAGGGGGGAGGGCCGGGGAGACCTCCATGGGGCCTCCGGAGATGCTCCAGAGGCCCCATAAAGGCCCCGGGCGGGAGGGCTGGGGAGGCCTCCATGGGGCCTCCGGAGATGCTCCAGAGGCCCCATAAAGGCCCCGGGTGGGAGGGGGGAGGGCTGGGGAGGCCTCCATGGGGCCTCTGGAGATGCTCCGGAGACCCCATGAAGGCTTTGGGACAGAGGGGGAAGGCCGGAGAGGCCTCCATGGGGCCTCTGGAGACACTCTGGAGGCCTCATGAAGGCCCCGGGCGGGAGGGGGGAGGGCTGGGGAGGCCTCCATAGGGCCTCCGGAGATGCTCTGGAGGCCCCGTGAAGGCCTTGGGAGGGAGGGGGAGGGAGGGGAAAGCGACTATGGGGCCCCCGGAGGCCCCGTGGTTGCTTTGGCGGGGGAGGGGGAGGGCAGTTGTTATTCGTGGAATTTTCCCATTCGCGGGGGTCTGGGGAACTGAACCCCTGCGAATGTGAAGGGACAACTGTGTGTGTGTGTGTGTGTGTACACACACACACACACACATGCACACCCTTCTTTAGCAGGTCATGATGACGAGACTTCAAAAATCCTTCACACTTTCAAGAAGCAGATCTAAAGCTAAACTTGTCCAAGGGATGGATACGTATCCCTGAATACAGCTGAAAGAACAGCCTTAGACAAGTCCTACACAGTCAAGTCTTCTACCTCAAGTCTTCTACCTCAACAGTCTTCCTGTTGAATTATTCCTACCAAACATTTCTAAAAACCTGTTTTTGAGAGACCTCCCATGGAAACAGTACCATGGAGAATCCGACCAAATGGTCCACCACTATTGTAAACTATATATTCCAGCCTAACTCTTTTTGGCTATAGTACAGGCCTCCATTATTTCTTTTCCTAGACTTTGGTAATTGATCCCTACCTTCCTTAATGCAATCCTCGTGTACCCAAACATTACTGAAGCCACTTCTAATCTTTTTTTTTCTTCCTGGGAGTATGGTGGAGTCTCCTTCTTCGGAGGTTTTTAAACAGAGGCTGGATAGCTATCTGTCGGGAGTGCTTTGACTATGTATTCCTGCAGGGCAGGGGGTTGGACTGGATGGCCCTGGTGGTCTCTTCCAACTCTGTGATTATATGGTTTCTCAGTGCTGAAGTGAACAACTCCTTCAACCTTCCATCATACTGTACTCATTAGCTCTTGTATTTAACTACTGACCACCACACATATTGAACTGTATCCAACCATAAAGCATTCTGGTACTAGCTCTTCTTCTGAGTAAAGGAAAAATGAGGACCTTCCTGAAGTTTTGGGTTCCCAAAATTCCTCACGATTGGCAGTTCTGAGTGGGGCCAGTGGGAACTGCAGTCCCAAACAGCTGGAAAGCCAAGGGTTTCCCACCCTCAGAGTAAAGAGAAGGCTAGTAACTCTTATGAGAATATTTACAAGACTATGCTAGACCTCAAATAATTTTACCGGTACTTTTTTTTTTTTGTATTTTCTTTATATTTATTCATCATGGTACTCTGAAGGCCTTGCCAAAGCAGAGTACAGTGAAGATAAAACTCATCTCCTTCACTGCTGTTTTACTCAGGTGACCCAATGTGGGATTTACTTGGTTTTCTTGTAATGATGCTACAAAGTATTTCTTTCACAACTGACAGTTTTCAAAAAGTCACTTGGCAAGAAACTTCATGAAAATATGTTGCTATAAATAGAACAATCACATGCTACCACTGTGTCCAGGGAAAAGACTTAAAAGTCAGACTTGCTAGACATGTAGTGGTGGGGATATGCAGTAACCCATTGAAAATAATGGTTTTACACAGAAGTCTGCCATACGGCAGCTGTCTAAAAACCATATCCAGTGTGAATAACACCAGAGGTATTTTGCAATCAAACTGAATTCAGATTCAACCAATTACTTCAGCTAACTGACTGAAGCCTACCTAATGTTCTGGGCAGTCTGGCATCAGGGGATTCAGCTCCAAGACTTGAGAACAACCCACAGCCAACCCTGTCATTGATTCAAAGTGCCAGCTACAGCAACCTGGGCACCACAGTACTACTTGTTAACAGATTGAATGTTTTCTGCTGCTGCTCCTACCTGACTCAAGCAAAGGACGGGATAAAACACCATAAGAGGAGGGAAGGATCTGAGGGCTCTGCTAAATTTGACAGCAGCACATAAGTTGTGATGCGCACTCCCAACTTGTACTAATTCCTGTACATTGCAACTTGTTCCTTCTCAAATATGCTACCCTATAAAGAACACATAATAAATAAACATACCAAGGTGTACAGGGTGTTGTAACAGTTTTAAGATATGATGTGCTCAACAGTGCAATCCTATAACACTTCTGCTATGAACTAAGCAAGCCACATTGAGTTCCCTGGTAAGTGTATGTGGGATTTCAGCCTAAGATGGTAACATATTATCTCAAACACAATGATTTATGTTTTCACATACTTACTTCACTTGCTAACTTCCTCAGTAATGGTACTTATTTTTTACAGTGCAACAGCATACTCAACTTTGTACACTGTTTAAACAGAAAGTCAATACAGACATTTTATGAATAAAATCATTATTTTAAATTATTATTATTATTTTTTTAAAAAACTTACTTGTCTGAGTTCATCTGCCATGAAGAAGGAAGGTGCATTAGCTTTTGGCTGCATGTAAGCAACATGAGGTGCAGTTGGAGGGTAAATGTGATAATTTGGGAATACCTATTGGGGAAAAATAGAAACAAAGTTATTTTTAGACTCCAATGTTTAGAAAGATGTCAAATCTTTCTGAAGCAGCATGACAAAGAAATATGCCTTTTAGACACTATCTATTCCTTAAAGGTGGTGGGTTTGTGTCATCTTGGATGGCTGCTACTCGTAAGTCCAACTGTAAGCAGAACCTTGTTGTATCTGATTGGGGAAGTTAGTCTTCCACCAGTTAGCTCGTTTACACTAAATCCAGCTACCTTGTCATCATGGGATCTAGTTTTTTTAAGCACTCCTTCTCAAACCCATTTTTTTAAAATCATATTGGTACCATATTGTATACTTGTGCATGTTATCAACTGATGGCTGTAAGAGCAAGCAGAATTGGAATGACCATTTACAAAGTCTGAAAAGCCTAGCTTAGGAGAATTCTGGGCAGAGAAGAAATAAATTGTTTGTAAAGTGTACAAATATTAATAGGGGAACAGCAAGAGAAAAAAACCCAAAGTGAAATATAAGCAGAATCTGGATGTGTCCCAATGCTCCTGAAAACTGAAATCTCAAGACTGGCTAACTCCACATAAGCCAGCCTAGATGCTACAACATATACTACAATAATCTTCAGAGGACTTTCACAAGATAACCCATGTTCAGGTGCAGGATAACAACTGGAAAAAGAAATTTTGGGGGGTAGCACACTTGAGAAGCACATATGATGCTGAATATTTTTATATTGCTTTTATGTAGGCTTTTATTTATTTTTATTTAGGCAGGCTTTCAAAAACATGGTGGCACACAACCTATAGACTGTACATGGCTATGCACACCTGCTGCATTTCAGCAATGGTAAAACCAACAATTTTCCAACTGTAAAGCAAACCACACTGCCAAATTTTGGTAATGCAGCAGTAGTACACAATAAGGTACACAAAAAGTACACTTCTTGTTTTCTATTTTTAAAAAATAGAAGTGAGTTTATGTAGTTCTGCAGTGAGTTTATGGAAAAGGCTAAAGTGGCCCCTGTACCCCTCAAAGTTGCACATTCCTGCTTTATAGCCCTCATTTTAGTTGAAATTGTTGCTGGAGTCCTTTGTTAAGCCACCAATTTCCAATTTTATCTTTAAAATTCCTATTGTTTAATTCTTAAATGTAACCTGGCCTGGGAACTCAGCCAACCTGGAGGCAGAACATCAGGTTTTATAGATATATTATACACTGAGTAAGAATACAGTAAAACCTATTTATGTGAAGGTTAGACAAGAATGAAGTATTCACATATAAGTGAACGGCAAGCTACCCAAATCACATACGCAGCCAATCTCATTCTGCTGTTAACTACTCTTATGTATCCAACCAGGCTTGCCCCCTGCCATGGCAGGGAACATGCCTGGTTTTCTAAGGGGACACCAGCCCTTGAAATAGAACAGAACTGTACATATAACCTGGCATGTATCTCCACTGCCACCATAACACCGCTCCCTAATCCATGTAAATCTCTGGGCTCTTCCTCTCATTATTGAAGAGTCTGTTCCTATATTTACTCTCACTCCCTATGGCAGTTTAGCTTTATTATATGTAATTTTGAAAATATGGCTGCCTTTACTGAGCCTGAACATTGGCTCATCTTGTTTAGCACTGTCTACTCCAACTGGCAGCAGTTCTCCAATGTCTCAGGAGATTTCCTTGCTATCAAAGATAGTTGAACTGGAGCTATGACAGGAACTGAACCATGCTCATTTGTATATAAGGCATGTGTAATACCATTGACCTATAGCCTCTCCCAGGTTGCTCTTGGAAGCAAGAACTGCAAACAGAACAGAACATTTTACGAGATGACAATGGGTGCATTCAAATGTCACAATAAACTAGGGTTACTGTAATGGGAACAAACCTAGGTAAGCCCTGGTTTACTGCTATGTCCAAGTACAGCCATCATTTCCTTTGGAGATCCATGTACATGCCATAAGATAATTTGGAAAACACAAAATAAAGCTAATTTAAACTAAAACTGGGAGTGGCAGTCAAGTTTAATAGACAAGTTTTAATCGTTATTTATGATGTGGTGTGCTATTATACTGAATATCCATATTTACTGTCATGACAATGCCTTAATAAACAAAGCTAAAATCTTACCATTCCAGTTAAAGGTGCTGGAGTTGTATCAGTATAGAAATAGGTTGTGCCACCCACCGTTTCCTTCTGAATCACCTGGCCAGCAGCAGAGGGCTGGGAGACAGCATTAGTAACCGGCGTAGAGGCACTAGTAGGCACCATATAATTTGCTGGGTTTGGTGTATGACTTCTTCGTCTAGGAGCAGGAGACGTGTGAGGAGTAATTTTAGGGGAATGAAGGGGAGAAGATCCTGCTGACAGTGACATTCCTTATGGAGAAAAAGCAGGTGGGGGGGGAGACTTTCAGGTTAAAGTGCATCTGTTTCATAATGAGATCTAAGGCTTATAAAACTTATTTTCTTGTAGATAAAAAAAGGTTTAGGACAGTTGAACAGGACATTTGGAAGTTTCTCAATCACTAAAGACTGCATTCCTCGTGTCAGTTTCTAATAAAATGGTAACTAAATTTTATCAACTGGCAAAGAAAGTTACTAAGCCCAGAAGGGTGGTAGAAAACTACACGTAGCAAATACTTAGGAACATTTGGGAGCATTCAAGACATAACTCCATTTACAGTTGTCCCTTCATATTTGCTGGGATTTGGTTCCAGGACACACACACACCCGTGGATACCAAAATCCGTGAATACTCAAGCCCCATTATATGCAATGGCATAGCAAAATGGTGTCCCTTATATATGATGGCAAAATCAAGCTTTGCTTTTTGGATTTTTTTTTAAAGAATATTTTCAAGCTGTGAATACTTAAATCCATGGATACCAAATCCGTGGATACGGAGGGATAACTGTAATTGTAATTCAGTGGCATTTTTGTGGTTTGTAAAAAGCTCAAATAAACTGCTGACAGTGCCACTGTTTTCTTTAAACTAATACTTTTAATCTCATGCTGTGGTTTCTGCAAACCATTACATTTTATACATACAATGGCAATGTTATTAATCTAACTTGGAAAATAATACTAATTACAGACACCAGAATTAAATGAGGTTCCAATTAGGATGACTTAAAAAAAATTAAGAGGGCAATATTGATGTCTGTTCCACAGAATCTGCAGAACATTTTAATCTAAAAGCCCCTATATAAATGACACAAATTTGCAAATATTGTTGAAACTAACTATTCCAAAACCAGAATATGAGAAGATAAATGTATTGACAATGTATTGTTTACTCCATACTGAAATGAACGACTGCAATGTCAAATGCATTTTGTTAATTTCATTTATTATACAACCATTATGTTGTGTAACATTATCATTATAAATGGCTTTTTAATGTGAAATAAGAATATACTGCAGGAGTGGTTTCCCCATATTGTCTGGGATCCAAGGCACCATGTCTTCACAGGGATTTTCATTTCCACTTTTCTAAGGCAACGCTCACCCCTCATCCCACAGCCCTGACCAGCTTTCCTCCAACGTAAAGCTCCAGAAAGGAGAGGGGAGAACACAAGAAAAGCCATTACTCAGTGACAGGTCACATTCTTCGTATGAACAAGGTTCAGGTTCAATCCATGGCATCTCCAGTTATACATATGTAGCAGGACTGAGAAAGAGATAGAACTCTTTCTATGATCATGGAGCTATTGCCAGAGCAGACACGCTGCGGTAAGCAGATACCTGGACTTCATATAAGGCAGCTTCATATTTTCAGGATAATTATACATGAAAAAAATCAGATCTATTAGTTGCTTGTTGGAAAGCACTAAATTTGATGTTAATGAAGGCATAATTCAATGAACTAAAGAGACAGTCCTATGCAAATCAACCAATGGAAAACTGCCCTAGCTTCAGTATCTATAATCTCTTTAGATTTAAAGCTATGTTTGATCTAGCAAAAATGGATGTTTTGGGTGTACTTAATGACACTAGGCCTTTTCAGGAAAAAAAATCTAATACAATTGAATGCTGGCAATGTAATGTAGACAGTGTGCCCTTGTGACATACAGTATGATGTGGGTATCTTCAATGTTGCCCTTTTTGTTGGATGTATTCCATTGTATTAATTTAGTATTAGAAAAATCTTTGGCATTTATAGATGCACATGTTTTAAATTATATACCTATGATGTGGAATCTATCTGATGGTCAGTATGGTTGGCTTGTGAGCTTTTATTGTTACTAGAAGGATTTATATTCTGGTGCTGGAAAGATAAATATTCAACATACAGTTGCCCCTCCACATTCGCAAACTCAGCATTCGTGGTTTTGGGATATTCGCAGTTTTGGGAGGGGCCCCCCGCCCTCCCAAAACCGCGACACGGGGCCTCCGGAGGCCCCGTGAAGGCTCTGGGAGGGAGGGGGTAGGGCCGGGGAGGCCTCCACGGAGCCTTGCGAGGCTCCGTGAAGGCCCTGGGAGGGAGGGGGGCCAGGGAGGCATCCACTGGGCCTCGGGAGGATCTCCTAAGTCCCCGTGAAGGCCTAGGAAGGGACTGGGGAGTCCGGAGAAAGCGACTATGGGGCCTCCAGAGGCCCCATGGTTGCTTTGGTGGGGGAGGGGGAGGGCAATAATTATTCGTGGATTTTTCACATTCGCGGGGGTCTGGGGAACCTATCCCCCATGAATGTGAAGGGACGACTGTATATCGTTCAAAGGTCAGAAAGACCTTACTATTTTAACAACATATATAATGTGCATTTTATAGACACCAACCAATAAAATGTATTCTGGAAATATGGCCAGCTTATATTAATGCATACACTTAGCACATATTCATATCATATGTACTATCTTTCCCCCTTTTTTCTCTCCCCCTTTTTTGTAATCACAGATTTAAAATCTAGTATTTAAAACAACAACAACCCTGAAGTCCATTCTTCCTTTTAAAGCCCCAGTTATTCCATATCATCTAAAGATGGCAAAAATTTCTTTCCAAATATATTTGAAAACTTCCTTTAAAAACTGCTAACTGTCCCAACCTCTGAAATGTTAAGGTGGTATTTGGGGGTGGGGGATGCAAGAAAACAGGGCACCTGTTCTACAGCTTGAAAGATAAGATACTATTTCTTCATCATGGACCAATGCACACAATTCCATGTGCCATCTAAAGAATTGTCCATGCTGCAAATTTATAACTGTTTGGCAACACCTACTGATATTATTATGTCAAGTCAGCTTCAAGTTAAATAGTGGCCCAATGAATGAGACTTCCAGGAGATGTAATAACTACTCTACTCAGGTCTTGTAAACTCAAGTGTAGCTTCCTTTATTGGATTAATCTATTTCTAATGTGGTCATTTTCTTCTACTGCCTTCAAATTTACCAAACACTCTAATCTTTCCCCATGTGTCATGTGATTTTATGATAAGCCCAAATTATGATAACCTCACTTTAGTAATTCTGAACTCTAGTGAAAGTTCAAGCTTGATTTGCTCTCTTGACCCAATGTCTTCTTCCAACCTATGATATTTGTAGAACTCTTCTCTAACACCACATTTCAAGTGACTTGATCTCCCCGCCCCCCGGTCAGCTTTCTTTACTATCCAGCTTTCACACCCATATGTACTAATTAGAAATACTATGGCATGGATGATCCTGATTTTGGTATTCAATGATATATCTTCATATTTGAAGCTCCTATCTAGCTCCTTCATACTGTCCTTCCAAATATTAGTTTATTCCAATTTCTTGAGTAGAGTCTCCATTTTGATTAGTGACTGGCTTGAAGTACAGAAATCTTTAATTATTTTGATGTCTTCACCCCCCAGTTTAAAGTTACATAAACCCTCTGTAGTCATTATTTTTATTTTCTTTTTTATTTTCTTACTATTCAGCTGTCACCCTGCTTTTGCATTTTCTTCCTTAACTTTCATCAATAGTCATTCCAAGTCTTTGCTATTTTCTGCAAGAAGTATGGTATCATCTGCATATCTTAAATGGTTGATGTTCCTTCCTCCAATTTTCACATCTTTTTCCATTTAGTCTAAGCATGCTTTCCATATGATATGTTCTGCACATAAATTAAACAGGGTAATAAAATGCAACCCTGTTGGGGTTGTTTTGAATGAATGTTTTGAGTGAGACAGCAGAATTCAACCTTTAAACCCATGTGTCAAAACATACTTCTTACACCAAATTTAAAGATGGGTAAGTTTACTCAAGAGGTAAGCAGCAGTAGAACAACATGTATTTTCTTCATGCACAGTTCTAGAGGCGTTAGTCTTTAGCAAACAAAACAGTCTTTAGAAATACCTTCAGACAGAATGTGCTTGAAGTCTTCTCTTCCAAATCAGCAGAACAACAAAATAATTGGTAATACAAACACCCCCACATGCAGCACAATGCTTTCCACCCTCTATCAGTCTTAGATACTCTTTCTATACAGTTAGCAGAGTGATTCAGCGTTTCTTGGGCCTTAATTAGAATCACCTACTTTTCAGCTTGCTACATTCCTGTGCCTACTCCTTTAACTGAATTTATTCTTTGGAAAATACACATACACAAAACAAATACTTAACAAACCCTTACTGACCGACCAACCCCCTTGCCAACTGGAAACCATTCTGTTTCTCCATATTCTGTCCTAACCATGGCCTCTTGTCCAGAGTGTAGGTTATGCATTGGGACAATCAGATGCTGAGACACTCCTATGTCTTTTAGAGTGAGTCATATTTTTTTCATGATCTCCACAGTCAAAGACTTTGTTCTAATCCACAAAGTATAAGCAGATTTTCTTCTGAAATTCTTTGGTGTAATTCAAGGGCCAATATATGTTTGCAATAAGATCTCTAGTATCTCTTCCTTTTCTGAATCCGATTTGGACATTTCTTTCTCCATATACGTTAAAAGGCTTTATCATGAAATCTTGAGCATCACTCTTCTTGCATGCAAGATTAGTAAAATGCTTCAACAGTTACTACAGTCCCTGATGTCCCTTTGGTGGGGATTGGGTGTATACTGAGCATTTCTAGTATGTTAGTCTGTTGACTAGTTTGTTTTGTTTTCCATATTTGTTGATACATCTTTGTTATAGTTTGAATGAATTCTGACTCTAGCTTGAAACGGTTGTATTGGTATATCATGTATTCTTGGTGATTCATTTTTTCCAAGTGATTTCAGAGCATCTTCCACTTCTCTTTCTAAAATCGTATGCTCTTTGTCATGAAATTATTCCCTTAAGGGATCAGTAATCCTTTCACTTCTTTTTAAAGTAGTTCTTCAATTACTGCTTCCATCATCTTTTTATTACCCCTTGATCATGGGTGTTCTCCTACTGGTAATTCAGCATCCTACTCATGATTTAAATCTTCTTTTGATTTCTTGGATTTTGTGAATGGGGTCTGTGGATGAACAGATTAGGTTTCTACAACAAAGATGTGACTAATAACCACAACAAAATGGAAATTAACATTTCCAAATCAAATCCATTCAAATAAAAGAAAAACATATGGGTGGAGCAATTAATTCAGTAGTACAATACATGTTGTGCATGTAGATCTTATGTTAAATCTAGTTAAAAGCTTCAGTTAGCAAATGATGTGAAAGCTCTCTTGCCAAAGATCCTGCTTCTCATCAGAACTGTTAGAAACCAGATAGTCTAATGGCTTGACCTGGTACAGGACAATTTGTTATGAATGTGAACAGTCCACAAAACTGGCAAATATTAATCACTTATCATTCTTTTCAAGGGTGATATATGAAAAGACCATGTCATGGATCGTTTGTGAATGGTTCTGCTGCTGCATTAGATTCTTGAAACTTACACAATATTTTTCACATTTCTGATTTAATTGCTTTCATAAATGCATTATTATATCTGTCAGACATGATCTACTCTTTCACATATATGCTTACATCCCACTTCCAAATACCTCCTTCAGTGATCTTTTCCACAAAAACGATAATGTGTTTAATTCCTTTTTTTAAACAACAACACACTTTTCAACTTAAAAAGGTATTCAGATTTGTTCAAGTGTTTCTTAACTAGATTTCCTTTTAGCCTTCCAAACTCTGAAAAATCTCTGCATCTTTTGTTCCCACATGCAAAACGAATTAATTGCAACAATTTTCTCTCTGCTTTGTAAGGCTACAAGGATACTGCACAATTTTCAAGCACTATTCATACTTCAGGACTCCGCTCAGGAAGATTCATTTGCACGAGACTACATGTGTTTTTACAGCACAGAAAATATATTCTGGGGCATAAAACACTTATCTAGGATTCATGTGAAAAAATATTGTACACAGTTCTTCCATACAGAAATTGGTGTACCTTTGTGCATTGCACAAACACTGTGCAATTGTGCAACCTTACACAATTTGTACAAATACACATGTAGTTTTCTGGTGCAAAAATTTATATTTTTGCAAAGAAACCTGTGTGTTTTGCCCAATTTGCATGCTTTCTGGCCAAAAACACAATGGTTGCAATTGTGTGTTACTGTGCAAAAAAAAAAAAAAAAAATCCACAACCCTTTTAAAAGCTGCAAAAGTATCAAGTACCACGACATCCTTTTTCATCGAGAATATGAATATTAATGAGTCACCACATCCCGTATCCAATTTCTTTGTGCATTTTTTAAAACTTGTATTTCAGCAATTTCAGATAATACATTTTAATGGTAGATTAAAATATTAAAGAAGGTCTGCAAATCAAAATTACCACACTGCAAATACTATTAATATAGGTCAATGTTCAAAGGCAAGGGCAGTTTCTACAGTTTCTGAGAACATTCCTCCTTCTCTGAAAGCTTGTAAACTAAGGTAATGCCTTTCTATACCTTTGTAACACCCAGTTCCAGTAGAAAATTTTACTATCACCAAATTTCACATTTGACTTATTGTAGTTTGTACTGAGTTAGATTCCAAAATTATTACAACCATTTGAAACTACTCCAATGTAAACACTGAACAATCAAGCTTATGAAAATCCAGTCCAAGGCACAATAAGCTTCCCTAGTGCTATTGTGAGTCATAATACAGTGCAAATAAAATTACTCTAAGCTTACCTGGAGCTAGTCCAGCATTTGCAGGACCTCCCATGGAAGGATGCGAGAACAAGGCTTGAGAGAAGGCAGATATATTTGACTGTGACATATTACTGAGTCGGGATGTTGATCCTCCTTTAGGAATAAATTCATTTGCAGTGGGATTTGGTGTCTGTTTAAAAATCAAAACAGAGTATGAGTCAAATAATGAAAATATATTTGCCTATTGAATAAATTTAAAAACTTAAAAAGTTAATGACTCAGTTCTTAAAATACAACAAACAGAGGCCTGGATCCATAGAACAGAAACTAGGTGCAGGAGTTCAACGGAGACTTTAGCTTTATTTTTCTCCTGTATGAGCTTTTCGAGTCATGTTATATATGGAGACGCACTATCCACAATGCTGCAGCCTTATTTGAGAACTCACGACGAACAAGTCTTGAAGAGAAACGACAACGCAGAAAGAATCACAACCCAAAAACATCACCCAAGGAGACCTTCTGCTGCGCTCTTTGCAACCGGACTTGTTTATCTCGGATTGGCCTTTTTAGTCATCAGCGCGCTTGCAGAAGGCGCGGGATGAGTCCTTCCTGAATCTTCGTTTGCGAAGAAAAGCCAGAGAGAGAGATATATCAAACTATATGTTTTGTGCAAATTACATAATTTCTGCCTAAAAACACAATGGCTATTTTCACTATGCTAAGCACCAAGTTCCTTGAATAGTACTATACCATAGGAAACCTACTGGAAAATATCTTTTCATGCAATTTCCTCTGATAATCTAGGATTTACAAGTTATGGGTTTGTAAGCAGAACAGAAGTATCAATTCTGCTAGTAATGGTACGCTGTTAAGTGGTCAAATAATATCTCAGAGAATTAGATTATAGATCCATTACAGGAATCTCTGATTTTTAAAAAAACCCACCACTTTATTAACAGTCATTTTAATTTCCCCCCCTCAAATGTATGAATCAGTTTTTTAGGTGGGGGGGGAGGAAAAAATGTTCAATCAAGAGCCAGAATGGTATGTGGTTTTGAGCACTGGACTAGGAGTCCAGAAGACCAGGGTTCAAATCCCCACTCATCCATGGAAACCCACTGAGTGACCTTGTGCAAGTCATGCTCTCTCAGTCAAAAGGAAGAAGGCAATGGCAAACATCCTCTGAAGAAATCTTGCCAAGACAACTCTACAATAGGGTTGCCATAAATCGGAATCAACCTGAAGGCACATAACAACAACCTAAAATGTTCTAATGATTTTGTTACATTACATGGTTTAAATAAAATTTCATTTTATTACTGTGGTGGGTTTGGGAAATTTCAATTTGAATTCACATATAGTGAACAAAATTTAGCAGATAGCCCAGGACAAATAGCAAAGGCTTATTGCATGATAAAAACATGGATCTGAGCTCCTTGGACAAAAGGCAGAAAACAAATGTAAGGGGAAAAAATCACAATGAATCCTATTAAATCAGTGGGTGCCTCTTCACTTAAGTTTTTGGCCTTACTTTTGTGTTTTTTTGAAATGAGCGTTAAAGGAGGGAAAAAATCATTGCACTGGTACTGATTAGGACTATTATCCAATTAAAGGAGTCTTGCTAGACCATACAGATTTTAATCAATTAATTTAATAATAATCTAAAACCTTTATATGCCAGCTTTCTATTAACCATGATAAACACAGAACCTTACACAATGCAATATAGCCATCCATCATAATGGTGCAGCAGAATAAAAGACACCCTAAATAAGTTGCAGAAAGCATCACCATACTATGCTCTTTATAATAGTAGAAAAACACATAATTTGGCAAAGATTACAATTTTGTCATCATGAATTGATAGTTGAAATTTTCTATAAAACAGGCAGGTTTGACATATCTTTGAAGTCTTTAAAGAGTCTAAAGAATCAAAAAAGACTTGTGGCACCCTATAAACCAGCAGATGTATTCTATTATAACAAAAGCAACAACAAAGACACTTTCTATTGCAATGGACTATCATAGGAATTCTCCTGGGATTTGTTTCCAAAGAGTCTAATATTTTTGCTCTACACTCCTGCACACATTATTCACCCAATTAATCTCAATGTATGATAAACAAGTTTTTAAATTAAGTTAAAAGTCTCAAATTCAATATGAACATCAGATTTTATTACTACAAGGCAACATTAATGCTGCAGTTCTGCCTATTTATGTTGGAGTAAATCCACTGAATTCAATGGGATTTACACATGAGTAGGCATTACAATATTGCACTTTAATTCTCTCAGTTGCATTTATTTCTAAAAAGACAAGCTAGTCAGAAAGAACAAAAATGAGATCTGATAAACATCTGATCCAAAACGCCAGTAATTTTCCCCAAAGTTAAAAAGAACAATACAGAATTTTTAAAAACAAACAAACTAATTAGCCTTTTGATAAAACAAAATGGTATAAAACTTGCCCTGTCAAAATGGGATAAAACCTGCCCTGCCCTAGGAAGCACCAACATTCACTGAGGCATCATGATATTTTCAACAAGAGTACAGTACTCTTCAATAACAAAGTTTCTGAGAATAAATGCTAAACTCACTTTCCATCCACAACTAATACAAGGGAGGTGGGGAGGGGAGGTAGACATCTACCCCTTTGTGCAGTAAATGGCAGCCATTTAAATATTGGAAAATTAATATGATATAGGTGAGATGTACTAAACCAGTTGAACAAGACCAAACAAAAGCATGTGTTTAGCTTTTACTAGCTTTATAAACAAAACACCAAGCAAGCTACAGTCCTGCCTACAATGTCAAAGAGAAATGACCAGAAGTATGTAATAACGTGCACACATACCTATCACATCATAATATTCACACCTCATCTTCCAGAATAACTAGGGACAAATGCATCATAGCAAACACAAGCAACAGCTCTTCTACCTTTTGTCTTGGATTTTCATTGTTCTTAACAGGTGCCTAAAGATTCAGCAAGGGGATCATGAAACAATCAACAAGTCATCATTTCTATAGTACAATGCAATTAAAGGAATAACAAAATTAAAGAGTACCCATGTGTGAGACAGTTTTCATCTAGCACCCACGGATCCTGCAATCCACATGATGTGCACACAGCCTATGAACAGTTTGTGCTACCAGTGCGGGAGACAGGTGGACATGAAGGGGAGATGAAAAAGGCCTTGATATACAAGTTACATGCCTTCCCCAACCAGATGTGCTCCTGATTATTTGATTAAGAATTGCATCATCTCCAATTACTATTGTCAATGGCTATGATGGCTGGGGATGATGGGATTTGCCACCCAACACATATGGAGGGCATTATGTTGTGCATGGCTGGTCCATGTGGTTGAAAAAGCAATATCAGCTTTAGATTCTTCTCTGTCACCTCATTTTTGTTTTTCAGGCTGTTTGCAGAATGCTCCCCAAAGTACAATTATGCTGGTGCATGTTAATGACTGAATTCCAGCCATTATGTGCAACAATAGAGTACTGAACTGAAATCTGTGTCCATATGTGCAGACACAAGAATGGGCTGCCTGTTAGAAAAACACACATAAAACATGAATGGGACAGGTATCTCTGCAAATTCATTTTTAAGTCTGGAGGCTACTTAGTGTACATCTCTGGACTGAGCCCTATACTTCTCAGAGAACCTAACAAGAAAGGCTGAAAGCCTAACAGAAAGCCATTGTACTTATTGGTTATCAAAGCTCAACTACTGCCAAATACACACAAAAATCAAAACTATACCAATATATAATTTATTCCCTCTCTCTATATGCCCTTTTCTTGTGTAGCATTCTACGAAAGATACATTCAACTTCTAATCACTGCTGAAACGAAATCAGGTCATTCCAACCAAGAGATCTGCCAAAGCACACATTTATGTAGGTCAAGTCATTAAGGGGAAAAAACTTCACTGCCACACCCTCACTTATGCAACACTGTAACTTACAAGATATATTTGTGAGAATTTCCTGCTACCACAAAAACAGCTTTAAAAAATTACACAAAGAAAGCCAAAATGCTGTTGCTCCCTCAAACACCAACAGATACATAAATAGTGCTAGAGTTATTATTCTCCATTCTCAGCTCCTTTCTCCTTACAAAGTCTTTAGCTTTAATAACTCTATTTCTATCTTTTATACTGGTTATGTTTGCTGCAGCACTGAGAGGATAAAGCTTTATGTACTAGTAGGATTGCAGAAGAAGGAATCTGCACAATGAAATAGAGAACGTAATACAGCAAAAACAACATGAAGAAAGTTATTCTATCCTCACATCCTCCACAAAGTCTGCTAATTCTTCTCTTCTACTCAAAATGAAGACTGAAGAATCAGGTTAAAAACAAAATCCTCAGGAATGTTCCGGGATCCAAATCTCTCCTATTTTGTTTCTTCAAGCACCAAAAATTTATGATTACTACGGTGGAGCATCCAAATGTTAGGAGAGTACTAAGATAACAGATTACATTTCCTCAGCATTCAAAATTAATTCTGTGACTAAGAAAACAGAGTTCTTCTCCAAATTATTGCAACTGCCATTCAGAATGTTACCGCATTGCTATCATAGGCAGTTATCACTGGGTGACAACTATCTCCATTCAAATGCTAATTTTGTGAATTATTTCATTCTCATCTGTTTGTTTTTATTTTACAGAGAGAATTTATGTCTTTCCAGATGCTGCTGGACCACCACTCCTATCATCTCCTGATACACTGGCTGGAAGCTATAGTCCACAACAAGTATTGGGAACAACAAGTTCAGCTGCTAATTGCAGGATAGAATGTGTGAGATCCATTACTACTAGCAGTACAGTCATAGACATAACTGAAGATAATAGACGTTACTATATAAAGGAAAAACAGTTGCCTAAATCTACTAACAAATCTACTAACCAATTTGGGCAAATGGTTCTCCAGCTATAAACTGTGTTGACCTCCCCCTTGGGCCTAGTCTGCAACTGGTGTGTGTTGTATATACGAGTGCAACATCATTGTGCTGGCCAGATGATTCTGTTGGACACTGGCCTATAACTATAACCATTGTGAGCTATTTTGCTAGGTTGGGTGATATTGGAGTTCTATATTGGGCCACTCCCATTTGATTTCTGTGAAACATTTCAGGTAATTTGAACTTGTTGAACAGATAATTTAAGCTCCTAACAACTTTCTCCTGAATGTTCACTGGTTATCCACAATCCATGACTAAAAAAGATTTCATTTAAAGAAAACAACATGTTGTAGGATGATTTGCCACTTGAACCAGGAGATACAGAAAACACTTGAGAAATGTGTAGCTCATTACATGTCACTTTCACTGTCACTTCTTGATTTCACCCATGGAAATTCTGGGCAAATTTCAGCCTCACTACATGTATTTGACTTCACCATTTTCCAAAAAAATAAAAATTGTAGTCAAAATTAATTAAAGTGACTAGGAAAAAGTAATTTTACCTGTAAATTGTTTTCTGTGACTCTGTTCCACCAAACCATATTGATGGGTACTCCCGTTTTACACCTGTCAGCCAAGCAGCCAATAGTGTTCTTTGATTTTCGTGCCTTTGATCCCACCGGAACTATCCTCTCCTCCAGCATCCCCAGTCGATACTTTCTTGGCTATGGAAAAGAAGGAAAAAAACCAGGGCACTCCCAACATCCCTCAGACTTAAACTCAAGCTAAAACTAGATAAGAACATATCTTTGGTTTGATTGGTGGAATAGGAAACAATTTGCAAGTAAAATTTCTGTGTCAGTGTGCTTCAGTCTAAATATGCCTTGGAAAACTTTAGAGGCAGCAAATAAAAATAGCATAATTTATAATGCAATCCTATGCCTATCCATTCAGAAAGTAAGTCCCAATGAGTGCAAACTAGACTTATTCCCAGAGAAGTGTACACAGGATTGCAACACAAGTCAACATTTATAGGAGGCATGGGGAATGTGTGACTCTCCACATACTATTCAACTGCAACCTCCTCCCCACTCCCCACGCTGCTAGGACCATTGGGGGTTGCAGTTCACACATTTCCCCATCCCTGCTTTACAGACTGATTGTATCGTTTGTGGCAGTTCATTAGGAACAGCCAGACCACTTCAAGTCTTTTTCCAAAATAAAATGAGATGTTTTTAAATACTCAGGACCAGCCAACCTAGGCTCTCCTATGACATATTTTTTTCAATCAGGATACTGAATCTGAAACTATTTGAAATTACAAATAGATTTCAACAAGTTAAACAAGATCAGAGGTTGGAAGCAAGTGTTCAAATTAAAAATCTGAAGGCATTTACGTTTCAAAACAAACTTTTTAAAATATATTATTCAAAACAAACTTTTGAAACTTGCTGGCAATCTCTGAGTGAAAGGATATAAATTGCATCCATCTATTTCAATTTAAGTTAGCAACTTAAGGTCTCAAAGAATAAGAGCTGATTCCAAAGAAAGCCATGTGACAACTTATCACAACAGCTTCTATAAGTGTATGATTGAAAATCGGAATGAGACTTTACAGATGGCAATTTAATGTCAACATATGGTTGTAAAATCAAGATACTTTGTCTACTAAAGTAAATATTTGATATGATAAATGAAACCTCAAGAAAAGTACATGAGAAGTCAAAACTTATATTACGCTTGCCCTACATTCTTTAGGACTAAATTCAAATTTTGCAGTAGATAAAATGAAACTAAATTCTAGTTCCTTGGTAAGTACATGCTTGAGATGTACTATTGCTGCTTGAGAGGAATTATGAGGAGGCTGCTTTATATGGCACACAGTTGTGGAATGGTCCATGTGGATCTGGTCTTTTTATACACTCTACCACCGCAGCCTTAAGTTTTGCCTCTTTGTAGTGACATATCAAAATACTAAATCAGGACCTGTGCAGCTTGATTGATAAGACTTCACAAGAATAAAAAAAAGAAGTAGAAAGAGCAAAATAAATCATGCACACAAAGAAATAATTACAATGGCCTAAATTCAATTACTAGTCTCAACAAATCAAGGAGATTACAAGTGTTGCCTTACCATTCTACTACTGATTCAATGGCTCTATCCCAGTTGGGACTAGAAGGTGGATATAGACCAATGATAGAAGTAAGAAAGAGCTGATAAGAGTGCAAATCTGCCAATAATAGTCAAAAATTTGGGGGGAAGACATTCAAGTGCATCACTTTTATATGAAACACAGTAGTGCAAGTCATGTGCTGTCCCTAGCAATCCTTCTTCATGAACAGCTTTTACTGTTTACTTGAAGAAGTCAAAGATTTGTATTCACAAGCTAGATCCTTGCTAATAGTGGTTATGCTACTGCTCCCCAAAAGGATAAAATTGTGAACATCCAACTGTCTATATGCAACTACTATGTGATCCAGATACAAGCACATCTCTAGAGAAGCTTCCTATTGCCTATCCAAACAATAATTCACTAAACTATTATAGGAATCAGAAGCTGTATCAAATCCAGCCATGAGGGGCACCCCCATATGCAGCAACAGTTTGTTGGCAGGTAACTTTAGGACATTGAGGTCAAGGATCATCCTGCAGTTTATTGAGAGGCTTTCTTAATTTTTAAGAAAGCAAGCCTTTATGGTATTTTTGAACCACTTCTAAGAGATGTAAAGTATTCATAATAGACTAGTTTTTACAAACATAGAGATTTTATTGGCATGTTTTAAGCTATCTGTCTCTTTTTTTTTTAATATATTTTTATTAATTTTATAATCATACATTATATTATACAATCAATACTTAGTTAGTATAACACATAAAATTACTATAAACATCACAATTTTTCTATTAACTAATTTCAAAAGTTAACATAGATTCTTTACTATAATTCTATTCAAAAATATTAATTCCCCTACCCCCCCCCACCTCAGTGCTCCCCTTCACCGGAGCCATTATCCCTTACCTAATCTTTCCAGAATCTCATTTCTACTCATGGAGGTAACCTCCCATCTTTTGTCTGTAATACTTTTTTAATAAATACTTTCCAAATTTTATCAAAGTCACTTTCTTTCCAACTTCCTCTTCTTACTTTAATTCTACATGTTAACTTTATCATTTATTGCCATCTTCCAAACTTCTTTATACCACTCCTCCACTTGTACATAATAATAATAATAATAATAATAATAATAATAATAAAATTTATTTATACCCCGCCCCTCTGTAAAAACAATCGGGGCGGCTTACAAAATTTAAAATACAATACAAATAAAATCCCTAAACACCCCCACTCCCACCCTCCCCCATTAAAAAAACATTAAACAAATATAAATTAAAACAACTAATCTAAAATCACTTTTAAAACTATAAATACAATAAATATAATAAATGGCCAGCAGCCTAGAAGAGGCCAGGATCCCCTGAGGCATTTTCTAATGTCTTGCTATAATTAATCTTGCTACCGTTAATAAATTTGTTATTAAATCCTTTTCTGCTTGGTTCCCATTCTCTCCATTATAAATTGACATCAATGCTATACTCGGTTTCCTTTCTATAGCTATCTGTCTCAACTGTTAGCATTCATTGTGGCCCCAAAGCCTGTAACATATATGTTTAGCAATTAACAGTACCATTGAACTTTTGTCCATAATGATGATAATGTACTTTTGATTTACCAGGCTCAATGTGAAAGATGATCTTTGACCAGGTCAGGCCTAATTCTAAAGGATCCAATTTTGATAGCAACTAATCACATAATACTTACAATAAAGATAGATATCTTATTTTCTTTTGGTAGGATGAATACTTCCTCTGTGTAACTTCTCCAAAGGAGAAAGAGATTAAGGGAAAAAAGACAAAAACACAAACTGAACAGATCACAAAGTGAAAAGACCCTATGGTGGTTTCACTGCAGAATCTATTCATTTGTGTATTTCCCTATTCTCACAAAGAGAAGAGGAAGGATGCAGTTGAGTCCAAGACCTAGTTCCAATGTCTCACGAAAACCCACCCACTTTTTCAGTGCATGTATTCCTACCATCCAAAAAGGCCCTTTGTCATGCTCAGGTGAGTGGTAAAAGCCTACAGTGGAACAAGAAGTTGCAACACCAAGGCTAGCTCCAAGTAACCACTTAATAATAATAATAATAAAATTTATTTATACCCCGCCCCTCTGTGAACAATCGGGGCGGCTTACAACAGTAAAATAATACATAATATAAAACAACTCAAAATCCCTTCCCCCCCCCTTAAAACATTATTAAATCAATACAAATTAAAATCAACATATAATACAATTGTTATTAAAAAACCCTTCCTAGCGAGCAGCAACAGTTAGGAGCTCCAGAATCAACTTCCAAAGGGGGTTCCTGAGGCCAGGATTAGCTATTCCGGAAAAGCCTGCCTGAAGAGATCCGTCTTGACAGCCTTTTTAAAGCTGTCTAACGATGTCAATAGGCGGATCTCATCCGGCAGGCTGTTCCACAATTTGGGGGCGACAGCCAAGAAAGCCCTCTGGGAGGTGGTTGCAAGCCTAGATCTTTGTGGCTGCAACAAATTCCTCCCAGAAGACCGGAGAGTGCGGGGAGGATTATAAGGGAGAAGGCAGTCCCTGAGATAGCTTGGACCCAAGCCATTTAGGGCTTTAAAGGTGATAACCAACACCTTGTACTGGGCCCGGAAGCTGATAGGCAGCCAGTGGAGGGACCTCAAAAGCAAAGTAATTTACTCCAGCAAGGCCAGTAGCTCACCTTTTGTATTTCTTGGCCAAGACTCCTCCCAGATACTACACACACACACACACACACACGTAAGTAAGACATGGGAAGCTTTAAAGGAACAGGCCAATGGCATAAAGCTTGACACTCTGCCTTCTCTCCAGGAGTTCCTGCTAGGCATGCTGTTGGCACTAGCTCACTGAACCCAGGATAGTGGAGCTCCTAAGGGGCAGTCTCAGTGCAAAAGCCAGGCTCTGAGATTGCCAATGATGTTTCAGTCACAGAAGGCTTGGGCTCAGGAGTATCAGGCACTGCCAGTTCAGGGCTAAAGCCAACTGTATCTTCCACCAGCACTAATGGATCCTGAACTTCTGATTCCATGTCCCAGCCACTGCTGGACTTTACATACAATATCCCACCTATGTTCATTTCATAATTTTGCCATAGCCTTGCAACTGCACCTTGAGTTCAGCAACGAGAGAATCCTAAATTTAATCAATTTTTAACAGGCTCAGTTTTCAGCCCTTAACAGTATGAAAACAGACTAGGAAGTTTATACATATATAAACAACTCATGAACTATCAGAAGTGGGTGAACAAGGTTTCTGGCTGCCACAGAGCATGGTATTGGGGAGGAGGAGCAAAGAATCACCCCTTCTCCACTTTCTCTATCATAATGGCACACTGTTGTATATATTATACACGAAGAAATCATTATCATTCACACAAGTATTCATCATTTCTCTCTTCCCTCATCCCTTTTAAAATACAGTATATTTCACTAATTCTCATATCCTAAACTGCAAAAGACATGAAAGATTTGATATGCCCCCAACCCAATCTGAGAAATGACTTATTTACCCATATGTAACTAGGCATCACTGTTAATGAGCAAAAATGAAATGGACCACAGATGTCCAAGAACTGCAGAAAAAGCAAGACTAGATAGCAGGATAAACAAGCAGTGTGTTCTTAGTTTATATGTTTCGAAGTCATCAACCTCATTAGATGATGACTGTTTTAAACATACAACCATCAGTAGTGCTGAACAATGTATCACCAATCCTGGGGCTAATTCTTCCAATCGATAAAGTGGCAAAAATGTGCCTGGAATATAGCACTTCAGGTTGAAGGGAACAATTCTCACATGCCTGAACACTCTCCCTGCCCTACATTTAGAAAACAAGCATGCAAAGGGAGAAGAAAACTAGGAAAGAGTTTTATACATATAACATTTTGTACTGAGAATTATGTGAGCCCTAACAATAATAATAACAACATTTATTTTTACCCTGCTCCTGTTAAAAATTATCAGGGCAGCTTACAACAATTAAAATGCAACAATACAGGCTAAAATCCCTAAGCCCCACCCATCCCCACCCTCCCCCATAAAAAGATATTATACTAGTATCAAATTAAAATCCACCTAAACTTAAAATCACATAAATAAACAAATACAAAAAACAACAGCCAGTGAGTCAGGGTAAAGGACTAAAAGAGGCCAGGAGACGCAGCTCCTGAGGCCGGAATCTACAATCTAAAATGGTATGGCCCCAGAGAGGCAACCATTTTTATTTGCTGTTTATTAAAATTCAGCCTGTAATACAGTCGTGTTTTAAGATCTTATCAGAGATAAATATTAATTCTATTGATTTCAGTAACAAAAACCAGAAATGCATGCATTTTATTGTATGTATGTATTCTGGTGACAGAAAGGACTTTACTTCATCAAGTGACTCTTTTCCTGCTAAAGGGATTTCTCAAAATTCTGCATAGGATATCAGATTCATATGACACCATTGCCAGTGTCCAGATGTGTTAATATTCATTCATATAATTTGTAACTGATTAAAACTGCACTCCTATGCACCCTTATCTATGGGGAAGTCCCACAGAATTCAGTGGAGCTTACTTTTGAGTCGATATGGATTAGACTGCATTGTAAATAGAACTTTTAAGTACTATTCAGGAGGAAACTAGACTGGAATAGAGGATATCCCAACTCTCATGGTATAATTTTCATTTAACGGGTAGCCACCTCAACGAATACATCGATAACATCATGAAACTCAACCAAATGTTCTGTTTTTTAAAAAATATATGATTAGCAGTTTACAAGATGATTACTGGAATCTTTAAAATGTTTTTAACTCTATGAATATAAAAACACACAAGAGTCCCAATTCCAGTTAACTTCTATTTCCTGAGACAACATTTTCCCACCTTTTCCAATATGAAGTTGTAGGTGTGAAAGGGATGATTTTATTTTTAAAAAGTAAATACACGTCTATGCACAGCTATTTAGGACCCTTGGGCAGCCAAAAACTTGACAGTATTAAACCTCTGTGTAGCTGCAAGGTGATTTGTTCTGAGTTATCTATACAATAGATAATAATAAATAATAATAATAAAATTTATTTATACCCCGCCCCTCTGTTAAAACAATCGGGGCGGCTTACAAAAATTCATAGAATTCATAGAATTGCAGAGTTGGAAAAGACCTCGAGGGCCATCCAGTCCAACCCCCCTGCCACGCAGGAAATCTTGATCAAAGCATCCCCGACAGATGGCCATCCGGAGACCCCACCACGCTCCGAGGGAGTGTGTTCCACTGCCGAACAGCTCTTACTGTCAAAAAGTTCCTCCTCATGTTGAGGTGGAATCTCTGTTCCTGGAGCTTGCACCCATTGCTCCGTGTTCCAGTCTCTGGAGCAGCAGAAAACAAGCTTGCTCCATCCTCAGTGTGATATCCCTTCAAATACTTAAACAGGGCTATCATATCGCCTCTTAACCGTCTTTTTTCCAGGCTAAACATACCCAGCTCCCTAAATCTCTCCTCATAAGGCATCGTTTCCAGACCTTTCACCATTTTAGTTGCCCTTCTCTGGACACGCTCCAATTTGTCAATATCCTTTCTGAATTGTGGTGCCCAGAACTGGACACAGTATTCTAAGTGAGGTCTGACCAAGGCAGAATAGAGTGGCACTATTACTTCCCTTGATCTAGACACTATACTTCTATTGATACAGCCCAAAATCGCATTGGCCTTTTTAGCTGCCGCATCACACTGTTGGCTCATGTTCAACTTGTGGTCTACTAGGACTCCTAGATCCCTTTCACACGTAGTCTCATTCAGCCAGTTCTCTCCCATCCTATATTTATGCATTTCATTTTTCCGCCCTAAATGCAGTACTTTACATTTCTCCGTATTGAATTTCATTTTGTTAGTTTTGGCCCAGCTCTCCAGTCTATCCAGGTCATTCTGAATTTTGATCCTGTCCTCTAGGGTATTAGCTACTCCTCCCAATTTGGTGTCATCTGCAAATTTAATAAGTATGCCCCTAATTCCCTCATCCAAGTCATTGATAAAGATGTTGAATAGCACTGGGCCCAGGACCGAACCTTGTGGCACCCCACTGGTCACATCTTTCCAAGACGAAAAGGAGCCACTGCTGAGCACCCTTTGGGTTCGGCCGGTCAACCAATTACAAATCCATTGAACAGTTAACTTGTCTAGCCCACATTTTACAAGCTTGTTTGCAAGAATGTCATGGGGAACCTTGTCAAAGGCCTTACTGAAATCAAGGTATGCAATATTCACAGCATTCCCTTCATCTACCAAGCTGGTAACTTTATCAAAAAAAGAGATCAGATTAGTCTGGCATGACTTGTTTCTCTGAAACCCATGCTGACTTTTTGTGATTATGGCATTGCCTTCTAAATGTTCACAGACTCTCTGTTTAATGATCTGCTCTAGAATCTTCCCTGGTATTGATGTCAGACTAACTGGACGATAATTGTTGGGATCCTCTTTTTCCCCCTTTTTGAAGATGGGAACTACGTTTGCCCTCCTCCAGTCTGCTGGGACTTCTCCTGTTCTCCAGGAGTTCTCAAATATTATTGCCAATGGCTCTGAGATTATATTTGCCAGCTCTTTTAATACTCTTGGATGTAGTTCATCTGGTCCTGGAGATTTAAATTCATTTAGATTAAGAAGGTATTCCTGTACTACCTCTTTACTTATTTTGAGCTGGATTTCCCCTATTGTGTCCTCTGTTCTATTATCCTCAGGTTGATCCTCCTTTTCCTTTTCTGAAAACACTGAGGCAAAGAATGTGTTGAGTAATTCTGCCTTTTCTCTGTCCCCTGTTAGCATTTTGCCATCTTCTCCACGTAGCGGCCCTATCATTTCCTTCTTCCTCCTTTTGCTGCGGACATACCCCAAAAAAACACTTTTTATTGTTCTTAACCTCCCTAGCAAGCCTGAGCTCATTCTGCGCTTTAGCTTTTCTGACTTTACTCCTAGACGTGTTCGCTATCTGTTTGAATTCTTCTTTGGTGATTTCCCCCCCTTTCCATTTCCTATACATGTTCCGTTTAAAACTTAGCTCCATTGAAAGTTCTTTAGTCATCCATCCTGGTTTCTTGAGACACCTCCCATTTTTCTTCCTCAATGGTACTGTTTGAAATTGTGCCTTCAGTATCTCCTTTTTGAGAAAGTCCCATCCGTCTTGAGGTCTCTTCTCTTTTAGTATTCCTGACCATGGGATCACCCCCAGTATTTCCCTGAGTTTATTGAAATCAGCTCTCCTAAAGTCAAGAATGCGTGTCTGACTATGCCTGGCTTCTCCTTTCCATTGTATAACAAACTCCAGGAGAACATGATCACTCTCACCTAAGGATCCCACCACTTGCACCCCATTAACCAGGTCATCTCTGTTGGTTAAGATCAGATCTAAAATAGCTGACCCCCTCGTTGCCTCTTCCACCTTTTGGACCATGAAATTGTCTTCCAGGCATGTAAGGAATTTGCTAGACCTTGTAGTTTTGGCTGAGTTAGATTGCCAGCAAATATCAGGATAGTTGAAGTCCCCCATCACTACTACATCTCTCCTTTCTGCATGTGTGTTCATCTGTTCTAAAATACAATACAGATAAAATCCCCAAACACCCCCCACCCTCCAGATGTTTTGCTGCCCCCAGACTTGAGCACTTGGAACTTTTCAAAATGCAAGGAAGATAAATGTCTTCTGCATGTTGGCTATAAAACCCTTTTAAAAGCCTTTTCAAGGAAAAAGGTAATAAGCTGTGGTAAAGCAGAGTCATCTGTAATCTACTGATTTAGCAGCTGGGGGTGTCAATTACATATCAGAAACTGAAAAAAGTAAGTACAGATTGACACACACACACCCAATCCATGGATTCCATATCTGCAGTTCCACTTATCCATGTCCAAAAAATATGTTCTCCCTAGGCATTTCAGGGTCCTCCAATGTGATTCTATGGTCAACTTCTGGCATTTGTCTCACTGAAAATAATAGGGTTCCCTATTATCCATGGTTTCAGGTCTCCACGTTGGATCTTGGAACATATCATCCATGGATACAGGGGTCGACCTGTAGTCAAAAAAGCATGGAGTGCAAATACAGTGGCTGCCATACAGAGAACACTTCAAAGCAAAAAGGGGGGCATGGAATTTTTGAGATCTACCAAATGTGAACAACACAACATGATTGAGTATAATTATCTCACTGAGGAATAGTCACTCCATTATCTTCAAATCCATCTGAAAGACACCTTTTTGGTCACAATTTGTGTAAGTAGAAGACAAGAATGCAATCCTCTATGGCCTTGTTGTCATGTGCCTTCAAGTTGTTTCTGACTTATGTCAACCTTATTACAGGATTTTCTTGGCAAGATGGGGTTTGACTCCAAGGCTGAAAGTGTGTGACCTGCCCAAGGTCACCCAGCAGGTTTCCATGGCTGAGCGAGGATCCGAACCCTGGTCTCCAGAGTCACTGTCCAATGCTCACACCAATATACTACGCTCACCCTATTACATCACATATAAACTATTTGTTGGATTTAAGCTCGCTTTCAGTGGAGCTCATATGGTGCTGGCAGAAAATGTATTTACTCACTTATATTTATCTACTCCCTCCCTATAAAGATGGTCAAGATAGTGTGCAAAAAAAACCAAAATCATAAAACGTTAAAAACAGGAAAAGTAATTGTAAAACAGCTGATACCTCCTGAATGTTTTCTGCATTCAATTATGGATAGGATGAGAGTGAACAAGCTGAAAACTAAATCCTGACAAGGGAGCAGCAGCAATTTTCACCACAACTTTCAGGCTGTAGTGCCCCCTGCTCCTCATATATGCTGCTCTAGGGGGTAGTGGTTTGGGACACCTTCTGAAACTGTGAGGGTGATGGTACTCCAGGAGGAAGAGGGAAAAAACAGTACACTCCGACACAACCTTCCTCTAGCAGGGAGCCTCTACTGGATCGTGGTTCTCTCTGAAAACAGGAACCTTTCCAGTTGCAGAGGGCCAGGTCTGGATCCAACCTAATATATCTGAACAGATGCTGTGATATACCTTGATTCAAGTGTATGTGTGTGCGTACATTTGTTTATTACATATATATATATATATATATATATATATTAATGTTACATAGACACACAAATATATGCTCTATTATACTCAAAATTTCACAAAACATGATATGGGGGGGGGCAAGAGGCTTGCTTATTCTGTTTACACAGAAAATCTTGGGCAAGTCCTAGCTGCCACAGCTGTCAATGCTTTAATCAGTTTTGACTGTAATGTTCAAAAATAATTTCCCTTCCACAAGTTCAGTTAACCCAGCCCCGGTTGCTTGAATACAGCTTGGCCTGCAGACTTCTAACTTCATATATAAATACTACGTATGTGTACACATATATAAACAGCCAGATGCTTCTTTAGCTGCGGAAGCTGGGGTCACACTACCTCTCGTTTTTTAGCTGATGGAACTACAGATTAACAGACTCTCTCAAAGCATCACCGTTCTCAATATATTATGAGACAAACTGCCAAAAGTCAGATATATGCAAGTTTAGCATCATAACACAGCTTAACAAACAGCCATTTTAATACTTCCCAACATCAGAAAATTGAAGACACAGCAATAGTATAACACCAAACACCTTCACCCACTTTAAAGACCATTTAGGTCTTCCTAGTCTCCACATTTTACATTTGCGGCCATTGCTCATATCAACAAAATGCTACTACAAAACTAGTGTAATAAAACAATCACTGCCAGACACCTACATTGGACTGCACCATATATACCAAAGGGGTTTAACACTTCAACTATCAATATTCAAATGGAATGACTGTTATTGATTAATGAACAGTGTAAACAATCACCATCATTGATTAGTGAACAGTGTAATCCCTGTTGTTTCAGCAGCATCAGCCCTTTAGTACATATAAAGTGCCAAGGACTTATGAATTGTTCACACTGTAATCCTAAAACAAGCTGCCTGGAAGCCAAATGTCTACTTTAAACATTCCATTTCTTGTATTACCATTTATCAGATTTGGCATGGGGGACTGTTGAACAAACTTATCTATTTTGTACATCCAGCTGCATTTATGCACTCATCCCTAGGAGCATACTGGCTACTGGCAAGCTTGTAGTCTAAGCTGGAGTCAAAGGCCTAAATCCAATTGTTAGTCCCATCTAGACAGACCCACTAAATCAATGGAATTGTCACAAGTGTTGACTTACAAAGTTACCACTGACTAGTTGGGTCTACTCTAGTAAAGGCAACCAATAAGAATGAATCCAAAATCCCTTTTGTATATGCCAGCTCCTCTACCTGCACACGTACAGAGCTATGATGATTTGGATATCACAGTGGCCATTCTAGCTATTTTTAGTTGTTGCAATTACATATGTGTATGTACAGCTCTCTTTTGGAAGCAGATATTTTATATAAGCTTTGCCATCCCACACTCCCAGATGGAACATAAGGCCTAGTAGTGGTCCTGGAGCTTCCAAATGGTTTCCAGAGACTTAATAAGCAGTGCAGATGCACATTCTCATTGCAGACACACTCAAGGTTTCTCCCTACTCCAGTTTAACAAAATCATTAATTTTGCATGCCCAAACCCCTGGAAATTTCTATTTAATCAGAACAGTGTAACAAGGAACGACTTCCTGTATCAAGCCAAAGCCTTGTGGATTTGTGGAATTAGTTGTATTGTTTATTATAGTATGTATCAACATTATCCAATTTTCCACCAACTTCTATGTTAAAGGTTTGATTTCTTTGAGGTGCCTTACTATACTTTAATATCTTACAGCAGGAAAAATCAGGGAAATGACTATGGTCTTAATCTAGTTGTTATTCCCAAACCGCAGTCATCCCATTGAATGAATGGGAACATAGTAAATAAACAGTCGTGTAAATTCTATTGCTTCAGTGAGACTACTCAGAACTAAAATCTGATTTAGGCTCATAACAAAACAACTTATGTTACAGCTCATGGGACATATTTGTAAAGGTCTGTCTTACAGAAAGGGAAATTCTTAACTTAAATTCTTAGTAATGTGATATTAGTTGCTTAAACCAGCATCAAGAGGTATTCATACAACATTATGAACATTCTTTTTATTAAGAGCATTCTCTATTATAAAAATCAAATGAAAGTTTGTCATCTTACACCAAAATTTTATAGTATTTTAAATATTACAAATGTCCATTTTGTAGCAAATTACATCACTGAAGAAAATAAAAATGAACTCATCTACAGAATTCAGTATAGGAATATTCTAAGAAGTTAAGAATACATGAACTGACAAAATTGAAAGTATCTGCTTTGATAAGTTGGGGGTATTTAAATCTTTGAGCAGATAGTTGTAAAGAAAATTTTTAAAAACTGCTCTGACAAAATGATCACAGTATTGAAACTATCACAACAAAACTTTACATGAACCTGAAAATAAGAACGCAATACACTGTTTATGCATTTTTTAAGCCTGTGCTTTAAGATGGGCTATTTGCATCAAACTGTGAATTCATTAGGACTTATTTTAGAGGGAAAGCTCTGGACACCTACTTGGCTACAACCTTATTATCATAATTCTACAGTACTGCAATGTGGAAAGTAATCTCTTATATTTTTGTCAGGGACAGAGTGTGAAGTTAAAGTAGAAACAGCTGTTCTTGGCAATTATGTAAATATATTACAATAAATGCTCAAAATCGGCATTATATGCTGCTCTGCCAACTATTAATACTAGTCTTAAAAGCTTTCAGTATTTGTACAAAGGAATTAAGAAAGTGGTTGTTTTGTAAGACATACAAAGTTAGAAAGTTGGGCAATACCTACTTTTCTCCTCTGAGATAAGCTGAGGGCAGCAAAATCATTAAACAAGGATGAACCAGGTGAAGTAAGAGGATCTGTAAAAAGAGGTTTTGCAAAAACAGAGGGGGGGGGGAGAGACACACTTGAATACTATGTATTTTTTTAATAAAAATTAATGTTACAAACTAGAACCAGGAGCCAAAAAGTTACTTCCATCATCCCTAAAGTGTTTTGTACTCTCAGTACATTCTTCTCATATTAATGGCTTATCATTATGCCTTATCCAACCATTTGTAGAGTTTCCTCAGAAACTAACCATTCAATTACACAAATTTACATATCCTCCCAAACAGGAGTTCACAGCATATAAACTCCACACACACGCCAGCCACAGATGCAGGCGAAATGTCAGAAAGAAACTATTCCAGAACACAGCCTTACAGCCCAGAAAAAACCCAAAGAAAATCTATTTCCTCAGTTTCTTTGGATCTTGGAGTACAAATTTATACCACCTTCATGGATGTTATCTGAAACATCCTCCATAAGTCATTATCTTGTGGGTTGTGTGTGTTTTTTAAATTAAACTACTCAAAATACTAAGTGATGGAGGAAAACAGAATAGAAACAAAATGAGAACTTCAATTTATTAGTTTAGTTAAAGTGTTTTAGTTTTAGCAATACAATGTGAAGTTGGTAGCATGTAAGCTTCTTTTAAAAATGGAAGTTACTTAGCAATGTCTAGCAGATATATTTTAGCCTGAAGTTTATCAACTACCATTAAATTCTACATCATATTTTCTGCAGTCTTAAGCACTTAAAATAAAGTTATTACTTATTTATTCACATATTCCTTGCTCACTTATTTACATAAATACACTCCCATACGGGGAGGTATAGATAAAGGTTTTTGTCATGGAAGGTGGTAAGTTGTTAGAAAAATAACTTCAGTTTACATTACTATCATTATGAATACACGTCTGTCATAGACAGATGTTTAAAATGATTTCAAAGAGAACTGGCTCAACTGATAACATGAACACTTCTGTAGTTGATACTGTATTCACAAGTTTAAGCAGATTATATGAATGTCCATGATGCTAACATAGCCTGCCTTCTAAAATATTTGATAGAAACACACAAGAAGTACACTACACCAAGGAGTAACAGCTTCCAATTCTGGGATGACTGCACAGAAAGATGTCTTCTAAACTGAAGGGATTCTTTTACTATGTGGACTTTCAGCCATGAAATCAATGTGTATGTCCATTAACATCCCAGTGTGTGATGTTACATGTTTACTAAGTTACGTCCATAGCCACAGTGTCAACATAAAATGAGGAAAAGCTACTTAAGGGCTTTAAGATACTGTTGGACTGCAACTCCCATCATCTCTCACCACTGGCTAGGACAAATGAGAATTGCAATCCAGCCACACCTGGAGGGAAGCTAGATGCCCACCCCAATCTAAAATAAGATTGAATTTTGCCCAAAACATTATCCCAGAATTTTAAAAATACTACATTTGCTCTTTGTTGAATACTGCACATGTTGCAGAGCAGTGTATGAAAAGCAAGCAAGAATATATTGCATAAAAGCACCATTTATATTTTTTAAAGTGCCATTTACAATAAGACAGGACATAGAATTCTATAAATATAACTAAAATAAGAATTTGACTATAATGCAGTAAAGTTAAAGATTTAACATTAAACGGGAGGGATTCCCATTAAAACAGCTCAAAGTTTTTTTAAAAAAAAAACTTACCATGGCCTGCATACGACTTGGCACTGTCATTGAAAAGGCTAGGGGAGCTGCTGCTATTTGTCATCCTCTGCAGAAAGTGAGAAACAAATTATATCGTCAACAAAGCTATTGGGACCATTAGTATTAGCCTGTGCATTTATAAAAAGAAAATGGGTTTATGAAATCTTTTTAAAAGATTATATTAACTGAAGCCTGGGTTCTCCAAGGACATACATATTGGTTATACATATAAAAGAAAACATGGGAGCAAAATAAGTTAGACAAGTTCTAGAGCTAGTGTAGCAGAGGCCGGACAGCTATGGATACTGTGTATCCAGAGTCTCCCCCATTCCTCCATGCTAATCGCCAAAAGAATTCCAATTTTTTGCCTTCCTGACATCAGAGATCCAATGTCAGAGGTACAGAAAGACCATTTGAACTGGAAGTGGGGGGGGGGAATCCAAGATCTTATTTTCCCCTCAAAAGTTGCAGCCTTGTTTCCAACCTCAGGGGGGGGGGTTACCAATCTGGAAATGCAGTTCCTAGGATGTTTTCCCAAGGACCATAAAAGCGTAGCCTTAATATACACACCTTCCCAGTATGGACATCCCCTTTTTAAAAAAGGAAACATTTACCTATTTAGTAAGAAATGTCACATGAACATTATTTTAGTCCAAGACCAGCATAGTAATCACATGAAGCAAAAGTGAAAGATCTTGTGTCACTACCATCCAACAGTATTTATACATACTGAGGCAAGTTTAATTCTAGCATAATACAGTATGACCCCTATATCTGCAGGAACTGTATCCATTGATTCATTTACCATGTCTGAAAAAATTAGGTCTCTCTAGGCATTTTCTAGGTATTTTTTTCAGTTTACATTTAGAAAATTAGGTATTTTCTAGGAGTGAAACTATGGTATGTGTCTGCTGGAAGCTGACCATAGAGTTGCTCTGGTATGCAACTCTATGGTATGCTTAGGCTGGACATCATTCATTTTAATAGGGCTTGCTATTATTTCCAGTTTCTACTATCCACAGTAAATCTGGGAATGCATCCCCTGTGGATATGAGGGTCATACTATACTTCAAATACAATTCAGACGTAAATATTGGGAAGGGAGGAAAGGGAAATTCTATTTTCCCCATTAACTCATACTATGAATGACAAGAGAAATCATTCTGCAGAGATGTTCTATGAATAAAAACAACCCACTTCTATGAATCTCTTCAATCACAATGAATCATATTCCAATAAAAAAAGATACAATATTAAAACGATATTTTTTTCTAACAGATTTTACCCTGACACTGGTTGGCTCAGCTTTGCATATAAAAACCTGACAACAACATCAATTTTGAATATAGCAAAACAATTATATGCAAAATTCACTATAAAAAAAATTGAACCCACATTACAAACTGGGAGTCCGATCCAATCACCCTAATGCTAAAAAACAAAACTGGTTCTTTTAACTGGAGACTAAATGAAACATTGTTGCAAGATGTGAAAATTGTACATAATTATAAGGGAAAAAATTAAAAGACTTCTTTGTAGATAATCTGGTTAAAAGGACTGACATGAGAGTGGTGGGAAAGAGCTGACAACAATATTACTCTTCCTTGTATAAAAAGCAACACTAAAAAGCAACACACACACGCCTGTATCTGCAGGGCATATGTTCCTGGACTTACCATTTATAAATTAACCCATGGATAATAGCAAACCCTATTAAAATAAAGGACTTCTGATACAAACAGATCATAAGAGTTCTGTAGGAGGACCTAGAGGTTCCAAGAGAGAACATGTCTCTAGGCATTTTCCAGCATGAGTCTATGCTATGTGTCCCTTTTTTTTTTTCAGCTGCAGATAACTGAAACCACAGATGTGGGTTTCCAGAGGGGAAGGACTTGTTCTTAGATAAGCAGAACTTGACTTTGATTAGAAGTGCCCAGGGATCGAGACTGAATGCTTCTACTGCTGTAGTCAAGATTTCCAAGGCAATTAGAAAGGTTAAAGTTGGGAAAACGCCTGGACTGGATGGTCTTCCACCTACATATTGCAAGTGTTTCCAAAGAGGAGTTGTATTTACCACTACAAGAATTCATCCATAGTGATCAGTGTGGTTTTTTTATCAGAGATTGCTGCGAGATAATACAAGATGTGAGTGGAATATTTTAGAATAATTCAAAAGGCACCATGAAAATCAACTGGCCCTGATATTCCTGGATGCCGAAAAAGCCTTTGATAATTTACATTGGTCTTTTTTTGTTTGAGATTTTGGAAAAGATGGATTTGGGGAAGAATTTTTTTAATGTGAATTAAGGCTATATGTGACACTCAAAAGATGCACATATTGATTTATGGTGAAATGACAAGATCGTGTGATATACAAAAAGACACAAGGCAGGAGTGTCTATAATCTCCTCTAGTTTATTTTATTTTTCTGGCCTTGGAGGTTTTGAATAGAGCAGTAAGGCAAGAGGAGAAAATGAAAGGACTGGACATTAGAGGGCAAACATTTAAACTAAGGGCTTTGGCAGATAATGTGGTGCTCATATTGGAAAACCCTCTGGAAAGCACTGGAGTATTGTTACACATATTAAATGAATATGGAGATTTAGCTGGTTTGTAATTTAACAAGGATAAGATGATGACATTGACAAAAAATATGAGAAAAGAGGATCAAATATCTTTGACTGAGAAATCTGGTTTTAAGATTGAGAAAAAGGTAAAATGCCTAGGTATTAATGTGACGTAAGAATTTCAATTTTATTTCAGAATAATTCTGTGAAGACTTGGAATGAAATTTTTAAAGTACTTTCAAAGATGAGGTAAACTTAAGTTAGCAAAGTTAGGAAGAATTTCTGTGATAAAAATGAATGTCTTGCCAATTGTTATGTTTGTTTCAGACTATATCAATTTTGACATTTAAACAATGGCAAAAATATATGGCAAAGGAAGAAACCTAGAATTAGATGTAAAGTTTTACAAGATGCTAAACAAAGAAGTGGATTGGGATTACTGGACTTGAAACTATTTTTCAGCATGTTATTTGGTTTGGTTAAAAGATTGGATTGGGGAAAGAAGGCTTTGGGAGTTGGAGGGATATGATCTGAGAAGTTGGAGTGGCATGATAAAATCCATGTTAGCCTTTACTTTAACAATCATTATGTGAAATTTTCTGTGTTAAGATCTGGAATAGATTCAAATCAAGATTATGTCTTAAAATGCCTTTATGGGTCTCAACATAAGACATTTTCTATAGAAGAGAAACACCATCAAAGGAAAAATGGGCAACTTATAGAAATCTTTTAACATTTGATAAAGGGCAATACAGAATAAAAACAAATAAAGAACTGGAATCAGGTTTTAGTTTTCAATGGTATTTATAGAGATAGATATATGAACAATTTAAAATGGATTGAACATTATATGGCTTTGAACTTACTAAATCAGACTTTGAAATACAATTATGTACAGATGAAGAACATTTAATTAGCATGATGTATAAATTATTGTTGAAAATAGAAATGGAATAGAAGCAAGTTAAAGAATGTATGATAAAATGGGCTCAGAACGTTAGTCATAATATACAAATGGAACAATAGGAGGAAATGTGGTGAAAGGAGTTGAAATTCACATTGAATTATAATCTTAAAGAAAAATTTTATAAGCTGAAGTATCATTGGTATTTGGCTCCTGAGATATTATCTAAGATGTATAAAGGATCTAATAATGTTCCTTGAAAATGTAACAACAAGGGGGAACTTTTTATTATATGTGGTAGACTTGTAAGAAAGCAAAATAAATAAATAAATAAATAAGATTCAGATTCATAGTCTGATTCAGGATATTTTGAAAATTAAAAAAATCAACTGAAGCCAGAACGTTATTAGGACGGTTGGAGGAACAAACAGAGAAAAAAACAAACCCAGGAAAATTATACAATACATGATTACTGCAGTCAGGCTGTTATATGTGCAGAAGTAGAAAATTACCATTATTCCAGCACAAGAAGACTGGTTAATGAAATTGCTGGACCTTGCTGAAATGGATAAAATAATTAGAGAAAAGTCGATGAGTAGTTTGGGAACCGGTGATTGTCTTTTTGCAGGAGCAACAAAGGAAACTATCAATAGCTGGGTCTGAAGATCAACAGGATTAAACAAGCTGTAGAAGTCCAATAAGATGTTGTTACTATCTCATTTTTCCCTTTTATTTTTGTTGCTGTCTGTGTATTAGTAATTTTCTTTTGTAATTCTCTGTTGCATGTTTCTTTTTCTTTATATTCCTATTATATGTAGTTTTATATGATAAAGAATTTTCCTAATTAAAAAAACAAGCAAACAAACTGGGAGTCCTATTCCCAATATAAAGACAGGATCCAAAACTGAAAGCCTTTGCCAAATCAACACAGGCCAGTCTAAAGTCTCCAAACCAACCTTCACCATGAAAGATAAGCTACTAGCCATGACTACCATACATTATCTCCAGTGTAAGAGACAATATGACTCAGAATACCAATGCCCCTTTAAAAAATGCAACTGCAAGCAAAATTATGCTTAATTCTTTTTAACTTCATGCAAAAATTGAGATTAAAATGGAAGCCTACAACTTTTCTGCCATTTATCAGTGCTCAATGTATTGCAAGTCACTGCATATTTATTTTCATAAAAGAAAAAATGAAACAATGTAAAGTTACATTTAACCTCTTCAAGATATCTAAAGAAACATATAAGCATCATCAGTTCTTAAGCAAAACATTGCAGGAGGTATCTAGGAAGTCTCTATATAACAATGAATATTTGTTCAATATTTATATATTGAATATATATGAATATATATTCAATATTTATATTCAGCTCAAGTTCATATGAAGGGATCTCTAAGCAGCATGAGAAGAAAAAACAGTGACCCCACATTATAGGAGATGCAAATGCACCTGATGCTTTTCCAAACCCAATACCTGTCCCCAGATCAAAAAAGAAGTTGGGACAGCAGTTAAGGGGAGATACCAGATATTTGCTGGGGCATGTGCCTCTTTCTTCACAGGGCTGATAAACCAAGGACACTCTCCTCTCACAGTGAGTTGGAAAAATCAGAGAGATAGCACCAAAGAGTCCAATAAAAAAAGGTCAGTTTTAAGAGGAAGTTACAATGGTACACTATAAATCCTGAGTATAAGACTTTTCCACAGCTCATAAGAGTCATCATTAGTCAAAGTAAACTTTTAACAACTAGGTAAAAAACCAAACACACACAAACCCTTTTCTTAATTTTCATAGAGACGTCACACAGTTCCATGGTCATCCTTCTGAATTTCTTTGATTCAGCATACAACACACTGTTGCTATGGATCCAAATAGGTCATAATGGTCTATTTAAATTTTAGACTAAAGACAAACATGGGCAAAAAATTACCACTCAGGTTTCAGAGGCAACATACATGAACCATCATGATATTCAAGGATCCAATTTTCTCTTAACTGACTATTTAAATGCATGGCTCTCATGAGTGTGGACTAGGAAACCTGAGTACTTATTCTCTCCTTCTCAAATGATGGCTCTTGAGCATAGCTGTCTTTATTATGGAATTCTATATGGGCAGAGAATCTCAGTCTTTTTTTCTTTAAATGAAGGTAATCTTCTACTTCATTTTACTCAGAAAATAGTCTTGAAGGCACATAGGAAATGTATAACAGAATCCAGAAGCCATAGCGTTCCAGGGATAGGGGGTGGTGATGGTGGTGGTGGTGATGATGATAATATTGTTACTGGGGAAGGGCAAAGGACTTGTGCAGAGCTTATTTATTATTATTTACAATTGTTCAAAATAAGCAAAGTGAAAATTAGTTTGCACAAATTAGAATAAATTCAACGTTTTTGTCTGTTACTGGGGGTGGGGGTGGGATACTAACTGTATATAGGGCCAAGGATATGCAATTCCACTTGTCAATTTGAGAGTGCTACTTCAGTTCATACTGGGATTTAGGATTTGGCAGGTAGTCCTCCTTTTATGGACCAGAAAGTACACCTTGCTGGCCTATCATGCCTTTCCTTTTCACATGATTATCCATGCATGGACAATGTAGACAACTGCTTTCAGTTTTTGCTCTTATACTATCTCATGCAAAGCTGATGTCAACAAAGCAGCTATATGGCAAGTACAAAAGCATGAAGTAATCTGCCAATCCGCCCCAGCAATTTAACCATTTGTAGACCTACCAAACACATTCGTAACCCTGAGTAGGACTGTGGACCAACCTGTGAACTAGTCAGGCAACACACTCTAGAGACTTTTGTCCTTCTAGAAAACAAGAAATCTCTGTTGTTTGATGATAGATGTGTCAGAATAGTATGGCAAAGCCAAGAGCAAAGAGTTTCCTAAATGAACAAAGATCACAACAAGAATTTTCTATCAAGAGCTGAATGACCTATTTTCATCCCAATATTATCAGGGTGAAACTAGGAAGCAGGGAGAGAGCAGAAGGACATTGCTTTAGTTAATGACAGACCCAAAAAGATTTATCTTAAATGCATGAAGTTATGTGACACAGGTCTTGTGCCCTTGACTGCAAATTCATCCTTGGAAGTAGGTGAGAGGCAGAGGGAGGAGCTAGCAGCCAGTAGGTCTCTATATAGCTGCAGCCTCAGTTCCTGGAGCTCAGCAAGCAGGAGAGAGGTGAACAGGGGTGTTTGGCATAGGTGTGTGGAAGAGACAGCATTAGGTGAGCTTGTGGCTGTTGAACTGCACTTCTTCAGCCCCAGAGAGTTCTTGGGAGAGTTTGTTGGGCTAACACTGGTGTGCTTGCTTGGGCCAAGGCTGTTTGTTTGCGTGGGCTGAGTGTAGGCTTGCCTGGGTGCAGACTCATTAGCATTTGTTTGGTGAGCTTCTTCTGTTGAGAGGAGGTGAGTCAGAGACTATGGAGAGGAAGTGGGTGAGAGGCAGAGGGAGGAGCTAACAGCCTCAATCCCCGGAGCTTGACATATAGGAGAGAGGCGAACAGGAGAGTTTGGCATGGGTGTTTAGCAGGGGAGTTTGAGGGGAAGGCCCAAAGTTCTGTTCTAGTGCCTACTTCAGAGCATTCAATATGGACAGTGAGGTAACTGCTGCAGTCACCTGCAAGAGCTGTGGGATGTTCATCTGCATGCCTGTGGATGTGCATAGCTACACCTGCAGCAAGCGCAAGTTGGTTGTGTTGTTGATGAGAAGGTCCAGCAACTTGAGGCCTGATAAGCCAGTATACAGCATATTAGGGAGCACGAGGTTTTCTTAGAACAGAAAAGAAGGTCATGGTTCAGGATCACGCAGGGGATGCCTCTCAGGAGGTGGTTAGTTCTGATACACAGGAAGTCAATGTCTGGAAGAATGTGACTCATATAAGCAGAAGGAACAGGGATCATTCTATGAGTTTGGCACTACCAAACTGGTTTGAAGCTCTCTCCCTTGTCAGTGATGACAAGGAACAGGAAGGAGAGCAGCAGAGCCAGGCCTCAGAGAAGGTGCATGAGATCTTGGACAATTCTGCACACAGATTGGCCTCTGCCAATCCTTGGAGGAGGCATGTGTTGTTGATGGGAGATTCTTTGCTGAGATGTACAGAATCAGCAATTTGCAAGCCTGATAAGATGTCTCGAGAGGTGGCTGTCTCCCAAGTACAAAAATCCGCAATGTAATCAAGAGGCTGACAAGACTCATGAAGCCTACTGACCATTATCCCTTCCTTTTGGTCCACGTGGGAACCAATGATACTGCAAGGCATAGCCTTCAAAATATCAAAAGGGATTATGAGGATCTGGGTAGGAAGCTGAAGGACTTTGATACACAGGTAGTCATTTCATCTGTCCTTCCAGTAGAAGGGCATGGCCCAGGAAGGGAAAAAAAGACAGCAGAGGTGAACAACTGGCTTGCACAGATGGTGCCTCTGGGAACTATTTGGCTTCCTGGACCATGAGGTGCGGTTTCAGGGAGGTGGACTTCTGGCAAGGGATGGGTTGCACCTCACAGCAGTTGGCAGGAATGTTTTTGCTAAGACTCTGAAAGATCTGATCAGGAGAACTTTAAACTGAATTGTGTGGGGAGACATCAAGTGCTGGAAATAGTAGCCCAAATGTTATACAGAGAACAAGGCAAATAGTACAAGAATCCAACAGTGGTAGGAATAAAATCTTTAAAAGGCAGGTAGGGGGTATGGCTCATGGTCTATACTAATGAACAGAGCATGGGAAATAAACGAGATGAATTTGAACTCTTATCACGGCAAAGCAAATATGATTTAATAGGCATCACTGAACCTGGTGGAATGAGTCTCATGATTGGAATGTAGTAATAGAAGGGTATAACCTATTTCAGAGAAATAGACTAAACAGGAAGGGTGGTGGGGTAGGATTATACATTAAGTGTGTGTAGACCTGTGAACAGCTCCATGACTTAAATCCTGGGAGCCAGGTTGAGAGCATCTCGGTGAAAATCAGAGGGGAGAGAAACAGCAGGGATGTCATTGTGGGGTTTCTACTACAGACCTCCAACCCAAACTGAGGACTTGGGTGATGCCTTCCTAGAAGAGATGACCACACATTCAGACAGGAGAGATGTAGTAATAATGGGGGGTATAACTATCCTGATATTTGCTGGAAATCCAACTCTGCCAAAAATTTAACATATTCCTCACTTGCCTTGCAGATAATTTCATTGTCCAGAAGGTTGAAGAGGTAACTAGGGGATCAGCTATTTTAGATCTGATCTTAACCAACAGAGATGATCTGGTTAATGGGGTGGAAGTGGTGGGATCCTTAGGAGGGAGTGTCCATGTTCTCCTGAAGTTTGTTATACAGAGGAAAGGGGAAGGCCAGTGTAGTCAGACATGCCTTCTAGGCTTTAAGAAAGCTGATTTCAGAAAACTTAGAGAATTACTGGGGGTGATCCCATGTCAAGAAATGGAAAAAAAGGAGAAATCACCAAAGAAGAATTCAAACGAACAGCCAGCTCATGTAAGGGGGAAGTCAGACAAGCTAAAGCACAGATGGAGCTTAGCGTTGCTAGAGAGGTTAAAAACAATAAAAAGGGTGTGTGTGTGTGTTTTGTTATGTCCTAGCAAAAAGGAAGAACAAGGGAATGGCAGGGTCACTGCATGGAGAAGATTGTGAAAGGGTAACAGGGGACAGATAAAAGGCAGAACTACTTAACACCTTCTTTGCTTCAGTCTTCTCCCAAAGGGGGAAAGTGCTCAACTTGGGGGAAATGGAGCAGATGATACAGTAGGGGAAGTACAGCACAGAATTGGTAAAGAGGTAGTTCAAGAATACCTGGCCAGTATAAATGAGTTCAAGTCTCCAGGACCAGATGAACTTCATCCAAGGGTATTAAAAGAACTGGCAGAAGTAATCTCAGAATCTCAGCGCTCAGGCTTGTTAGAGAGGTTAAAAACAATAAAAAGAGCTTTTTTTGATATATTTTTTGATATATAGCTAAAGAAAGAACAAGGAAGTGTTAGGGCCGCTGAAGGGAAAAGACAGCAAAATGCTAACAGGGGACAGAGAAAAAGCAGAGCTACTCAACACCTTCTTTGCCTTGGTCTTCTCCTAAAAGGAGAACAGTGCTCAACCTGGAGAAAATGAAGAAAATGATGCAGTAGGGGAAATGCAGCACAGAATAGGTAAAGAGGATGTTCAGGAATATCTGGCCAGTATAAATGAATTCAAGTCTCTAGGGCCAGATGAACTGCAGTAGTACCCCCACATCTGCTGATTCACTAACTGCGGATTCAATTACTAGTGGTTGGCGATGGCGGGGGAAGGGAGGGGGAGGAAGAATCTCACCTCTCCTATCCCTTCCCCGGGAGGGCTCCTGGCCGCTCCAGCATGGCCCCACCCAGCGGTGATTGTGGGGGCGAAGGGAGGGGGAGGAGTGATCTAGCCTCCTCCTCTTCCCCCTCTGCGATCATTGCTGCGGCAGGGCCATGGCTGGAACACTGGGGGAAAGGGCGAGCAATCTAGCCTCCTCCCCTTCCCTTTTCCCCCCATGATCACCACTGCGGCAGGACCATGGTAGGAGCGAAGAGAGGGGGAGGAGCAATCTCACCCCCTTCCCTTGGGACAGCTCCTGTCACCGTGGCCGGGCCATAGCAGGGGACAAAGGGAGAAGAGGAGGAGGCTAGATAGCCCCCAGGATGGCATTTGCTATTATCCACGGAATTCGCTATCCGCGAGGGCCCCCAGAACCAATGCCTTATTGATACAGGGGTGCTACTGTACATACAAAGGTACTTAAAAAACTGGCAGAAGTAATCTCATAACCACTGGCAATAATCTCTGAGAAATCCTGGAGAACAGGAGAGGTCTCAGCAGACTGGAGGACAGCAAATATTGGACCCATCTTTAAAAGGGGGGGGGAGGAAATAAGACCCAAATAATTATCGCAGTCAGCCTAACATCAATACTAGGAAAGATTCTAGGGCAGATCATTAAACAGACAGCCTGCAGGTCACTTAGAAAGAATTTGCATGATCACTAAAAGTCAGCATGGGTTTTTGAAAAACACGTCATGCCAGACTAATCTTATCTCATTTTTTTATAGAGTTACATAGTTGGTAGATGAAGGGAATGCTGTGGATGTCATGTATCTTGATTTCAGTAAGGTCTCTGATGAAGTCCCCCCATGATATTCTTGTAAAAAAGTTAGTAACATGGGCTAGACAATGCAACTGTTAGGTGGAGTTGTATTTGGTTGATGGGCTGAACCCAAAGGGTAGTCACCAGTGGCTCCTCTTCATCCTGGAGGAAAATGGCCAGCAGGGTGCCACAGGGTTCTGTCCTGGACCCAGTGCTATTCAATATCTTTATCAATGACTTGGATGAAGGAATAGAGGGCAAGCTTATCAAGTTTGTCGATGACACCAAATTAGGAGGGGTAGCTAATATTCCAGAGGACAGGATCAGAATTCAAAATGACCTTAACAGATTAGAAAGCTGGGCCAAAACTAACAAAATGAATTTCAACAGGGAGAAATGTAGGATACTACACTTGGGCAGTAAAAATGAAAAGCACAGCTATAGGATGGGTGACACCTGGCCTGATGGCAGTACATGCAAAATGGATCTAGGAGTCTTAGTGGACCACAAACTGAACATGAGGCAGCAGTGTGACGCAACAGCTAGAACAGCCAATGCGATTCTAGGCTGCATCAATAGTAGTGTCTAGATTGATGAAAGTAATAGTAATAGTGCCACTCTATTCTGCTTTAGTCAGACCTCACCTGGAATACTGTGTCCAGTTCTGGGTACCACAATTCAAGAAGGATATAAACAAGCTGGAACATGTCCAGAGGAGGGTGAACAAAATGGTGGGAGGTCTGGAAGCCATGCCCTATGAGGAGCAGCTTGGGAGCTGGGTATGTTTAGCCTAGGGAAGAGAAGGTTGAGAGATGACATGATAGCCATGTTTAAATATTTGAAGAGATGTCATATTCAGGATGACGCAAGCTTGTTTTCTGCTGCTCCAGAGACTAGGATATGGAGGGATGTACTCAAACTACAGGAAAAGAGATTCTACCTAAACATTAGGAAGAAATTCCTGACAGTAAGAGCTGTTTGTCAGTGTGGAATGCACTGCCTCGTATTGGGGTAGAGTCTCCTTCTTTGGAGGTTTTTAAACAGAGGCTGGATAGTCATCTGTTGGGAATGCTTTGATTGTTTATTCCTGCATGGCAGGGGGTTGGACTGGATGGCCCTTGTGGTCTCTTCCAACTCTATGATTCTATGAGCTCTCACTGGATGCTGTTTTCTCTCAGTCTCCTCTTACCAACTGTTGGTAATACAGTGTAACTGTATTAATATATTTCAAAGGATCTTGTGTATGCTCAAACCAGCATTTGTCAAATTTCATTAAGATTCTGTCCATCATTGCCACTTAACATGTATGTCCGTATGTGTGTTTCCATCTAGAGGCAGACATTTACTTAGAATTGCCAGGTTAGTTTCTGCCACTCTTTAATGTTTTTGACAATGAAAAGTGAATATGCACAACTGTACCAGGTGTGCTGTCTTCCTGAGGCAAAAATCCACGATGTAAATGGGAGGCTGACAAGACTCATCAAGCCCACTGACCATCAGGCGTAGCCTTCAGAATATCATAAGGGATTATGATGATCTGGATAGGAAGCTGAAGGACCTTGATGCACAGGTTGCCATTTCATCTCTCCTTCCTGTTGAAGGATATGGCCCAGGGAGAGCAGAATAATGGAGGTGAACAACTGGCTCCACAGATGGTGCCACCAGGAATGATTCAGCTTCTTGAACCACGGCCTGCAGTTTCAAGAAGATGGACTTCCAGCAAGGGATGGGTTGCACATCATAGCAGTTGGCAGGAATGCTTTTGCTAAAAGTTTCAAAAACCTGATCGGGGAGCTTTAAACCGAGTTATGTCTGGGAGGAAGACAGTATTGTTGAGGGCAGGAGTTTATTAAATGATGGAGATAATAGCCTGACTGTTATAGAGAAAACTGAACTTGCCACGGGTCAGCGTAAGAAAGGCGCTCCAAAAAAGCGATACAAGGACTCCCTGAAACAACATCTCAGGCTCGGCCAAATTGATCACCAACAATGGTCCGCCCTGGCCTCACATTAGGAGGCATGGAGACGCACTACCCACAATGCTGCAGCCTTATTTGAGAACTCATGCCAAACAAGTCTTGAAGAGAAACGACAATGCAGAAAGAATCACAACCCAGAAACATCACCCAAGGAGATCTTCTGCTGTGCTTTCTTAAACCGGACTTGTTTATCTCGGATTGGCCTTTTTAGTCATCAACGCACTTGCAGAAAGCACGGGATGAGTCCTTCCTGAATCTTCGTTTGCAAAGAAAAGCCAAAGAGAGAGAGAGAGAAAAAAAACTGGACCAATAGTACAAAAACCCAATAGTCAGAGGAAAAAAACCTTGAAAACACAGCTAGAGGGAATGGTCCATGGTCTCAGATGTCTCTACACTAAAGCACAGAGCATGGGAGATAAACAAGATGAGCTTGTACTCTGAACACAGCAAAGCAAACAAGATATAATATGCAGCACTAAAACCTGGTGAGATGAGTCTCATGCTTGGAATGTAGTAACAGAGGAGTATAACGTATTTCAGAGAAACAGAACAAACAGGAAAAGCAGAGGGATAGCATTATATGTCGAGGATGTTTACACCTGTGAACAAATCTATGACTTAAATCCTGGAAGCCAGGGTGAAAGCATCTGGGTAAAAATTAAGGGGAAGTGAAACAACAGGGATATCATTGTGGGAGTCTACTACAGACCCGTAAGCCAGACTGAGGACTTGGATGAGGCATTTCTGGAATAGATGACTAGACATTCAGAAAGAAGATATGTAATAGTAATGGGGGATTTTAACTGATATTTGCTGGAAGTCAAACTGTGTCAAGAATAGAAGATCCAACAAATTCCACATTTGCTTTGCAGACAGTCTCATTGTCCAGAAGGTGGAAGAGGCAACAAGCTATTTTAGATCTGATCCTAGCCAACAGTGATGACCTAGTTAATGGGCTGGAAGTGGTGAGATCCTTAGGTAAGAGTGACTATGTTCTCCTGGAGTCTGTTACGCAACAGAAAGGGGAAGTCAAACATGTTTTCTAGACTTTAAGAAAGCTGATTTCAGTAAACTTAGGGAAATACTGGCTGTGATCCATGGTCAGGAATACTAAAAGAGAATGGAGTTCATGATGGATGGCCGTTTCTTAAAAGTGAGATGTTGAGGGCACAATTTCAAATACCGTATATTCAGGCGTATAAGACGACTGGGCGCATAAGACGACCCCCCAATTTTTAAGTCAAAATATAAAATTTGCCCCCCCCAGCCAGCCACCTGGCTGGAAAGCCTGTCCCCCACCAGCCAGCCAGCCAGCTCAGTGGCTATAGATGATGGAATAGTCTGTGAAATTAAAGGACTGAGAACAGCTAAAAAAGCATGGGATACTTTGAAAAATCTCTGTGGTGTTCAATCTTTGGAAAGTAAGGTTGCATTAATACTGTAAGTTGGTTAATATGAAGCTATCAAATCCCAAATTTTTGAATGAGCACATTAATGAATGAGCACATTAATGATTTTAGAGCCACAGTGGTAGACAAGAGAATTTCACCATAGACAAAACTTGATGCAGAATGATAAGTCTGAATCCAGAAATTCTAATTTTAGGCTAACTTGTCCTGAAAAGAAACATCATTTTGACTCTCCTGAGCTAAATGGAAGGCCATTTAACTCTTCAAAGGCAAAGCAGTCATTCTCACAGCAGGAGGAAGGATCTGCTGGGAAAACTGCCCAGGCCATTTTACAATTCAATCATTCTCAGAGCAGGGGAGTATGATTACTGGGGTATAAGACCACCACCCCACTTTTGAGGAGATTTTCAAGTGTTAAAAAGTAGTCTTGTATGTAGGAATATACGGAAGTTCCATTTGAGGAGGAAAAATGGGAGGTGTCTAAAGAAACCAGAACAGATGACTAAAAAACTTTCAACTGAGCTAAGATTTAAAAGGGATGTGTACAAGAAATGGATAAATGTGGAAATCACCAAAGAGGAATACAAACAAAGTTAGGGAGTAAGGAACAAATAGCCATGTGTAGGGAGCTAAAGGGCAGAAAGAAAGGGAGGTAAAGGGCAGAAAAAAGCTAAAGGGTAGAAAGAGCTTGCTAGAGAGGTTAAAAACAATAAAAGGGGCTGTGGCCGGCATGCATAGATTTTCCTTGGTTTTTTCCCAGGATGTGAGGCCATGTTCTGGAAGAGTTTACTTCTGACGTTTCACCTGCATCTGTGGCTGGCATCTTCAGAGAGTGGTTGGGTAGGAGTATGTGTGGAGTTTATATACTGTGAACCCCTGTTGGGGAGTATATGTAAATTTGTGTACAGTATTTGAATGGTTATGTCCATAGCAAAAGGAAGAACAGGGAAATGGTAGGGCCACTGCATGGAGAAGATACCAAAATGCTAACAGGGGACAGAGAAAAGGCAGAACTACTCAACACCTTCTTTGCTTTAGTCTTCTCCCAAAAGGAGAACAGTGCTCAATCTAGGGGGAAAGGAGCAGATGATGCAGTAAGTGAAATGCAGCACAGAATAGGTAAAGAGGTAGTAGTTCAGGAATACCTGGCCAGTATAAATGACCAGGGCCATTTCAGTTTCAGGGCCAGATGAACTATATCCAAGGGTATGAAAAGAACTGGCAGAAGTAATCTCAGAACCACTGTCAATAATCTTTGAGAATTCTGAGAGAACAATATAAGTCCCAGCAAACTGGAGGAGGGCAAATGTTGTCCCCCATCTTCAAAAAAGGGAGAAAAGAAAACCAATATAATTACCACCCAGTCAGCCTGACATCAATACTAGGAAAGATTCTAGAGCAGATCATTAAAGAGACAGTCTGCAAGCACTTAGAAAGGAACACCATGATCATTAAAAGTCAGCGTGGGTTTCTCAAAAACAAGTCATGCCAGACTAATCTTACAAGCTTGATAGATGAAGGGAATTCTGTCAGTGTAGCATATCTTGATTTCAGTAAAGCCTTCCCCATTATATTCTTGCAAACAAGCTACTAAAATGTGGGCTACACAATACTATTGTTAGGTGGATTTGTAATTGGTTGACTGGCCAAACCCAAATTGTGCTCACCAATGGCTCCGCTTCCTCCTGAAGAGAAGTGATTAGTGGGGTACCATAGGGTTCTGTCATGGGCCCAGTGCTATTCAACATCTTTATCAATGATGTGGATGATGAAATAGAGAACATGCTTATGAAATTTGCAGATGACACCAAATTAGGAAGGGTAGCTAATATTCCAGAGGACAGGATCAGAATTCAAAATGACTTTAACAGATTAGAAAACTGGGCCAAAACTAAGAAAATGAAGCTCAACAGGGAGAAATGTAGAGTACTACACTTAGGCAGAAAAAATGAAATGCACAGATATAAGATTGGTAACACCTGGCTTGACAACAGTACCTGTGAAAGGGTTCTAGGAGTTTTAGTAGACCACAAGCTGAACATGAGGCAGCAGTGTAATGTGGCAGCTAAAAAAGCCAATGCAATGTTAGGCTGGATTAATATGAGTATAGTGTCCAGATCGAGAGAAGTAATAGTACCACTCTATTCTGCTTTGGTCAGACCTTGCCTGGAATACTGTATCCAGTTCTGGGCATCACAATTCAAGAAGGATATTGACATGCTGGAATGTGTCTAGAGGAGAGTGACCAAAATGGTGAAAGGTCCAGAAGCCATGCCCTATGAGAATCAGTTTAGGGAGCTGGGTATGTTTAGCCTGGGGAAGAGAAGGTTAAGAGATGATATGATAGCCATGAATATTTGAAGAAATGTCATATTGAGGATGGAGCAAGCTTGTTTTTTGCTGCTCCAGAGACAAGCACATGGAGCAATGTATTCAAGTACAGGAAAAGAGACTATATCTAAACATTACGAAGAACCTCCTGACAGTAAGGGCTGTTCAACAGTGGAATGCTCTGCCCCCAAGTGTGGTGGAGTCTCCTTCTTTGCAGGTTTTTAAACAGAGGCTGGATGGTCATCTGGAAGAACTTCCAGACACGAAGAGCTGTCAAAGAGTAGACTAGACTGCCTCAGAAGGTGGTGGACTCTCTTTTTTTGGAGGTCTTGAAGCAGAGATTGGATGGTTATCTTTTGAGAGTACTAGTTGTGTATCACTGAATGGCAGAGGGTTGGACTAGATGGCCCTTACAGTCCCATCCAACTCAGTGATTCTATGAATTACAAAAGGTGGAGAGGTTTCATTCTGGTGGCACCTTGCTTTGGAATGCCCTCCCTAAAAAAGGGATGCCTGAAAATTTATTTATACTCTTTTCAACCAGGCTGAGACACATGTTTTTAACAGGCTTTTGGCAAGGGGATTCTGGGACTTGTCACCCCCAAAATTAAGTTTTCTATGTTCTGCTTCTACCATACCATTGCACACCAGACTATCAAAGCTTCCAGTAGATATAATCACCACAGGACACAGTGCTTTGGCTTATGCTCACTTCTATGGTTAGAATCAGAGGTTCAATAATACTCAAAACACACACCAGAGCTACCTAGATTTTTTTTTACAAGTGATCCCTCTTTTGTAGACATGTACTTATTTCAGTCATCTTCCAAATCATTACAAACTTCCTCAAAGACTTAAAAGAGAACAGAATCTTATAGAAAGCTATGTAATCAAATTCAAATTCTAATTAGACAACCTGGGAAAGTTAGCTATCCTAACAAGTTTTCCAGATTTGCTGACTACAGCATCTAAGAACTCCCGTCAAATATCATGCTGGGTAGGATTGATGGAAATTAAAATTCAACACATCTGGAGGATTGAAAGAGATACAAGGTTTTGTAGATGGTTGCTCTAACATACCATCTCACTACAAACACACACAGCATTTTGAGTAACTCCGGGTTGCTCTATTTTTGACATATTTTAGATGGATGTCCAAGTTAGATTCATAAAAGGAAGAGGCACTGCAGATCATATTGCAAACAGACGTTGGATAATGAAGTGCACCAAAGGATTTCATAGGAAAATCAGCCCATGCTTTATAATTATAGCAAAGTCTTTGACTGTGTAGATGATGAACTATGGATAACGTTAAAAGAAACGGGTGTGCCAAAACATTTGATTTGCCTGATGCATAACCTGCACTGAAGACAAGAGGTTAATGTCAGGACAGAATATGGAGAAACAGATTGGTTTCCAATTGGCATGGAGGTCGGGGAAGATTGTACAGGTATTTTATCACCCTCTTCACTTTATATGCTGAATGTATCTTACAGAAAAGTGGATTAGACTCGGAGGAAGGAGGTGTGAAAATTGGATTAGACTCCGAGGAAGGAGGTGTGAACAGTATAGCAGCAAATATCAAAGACTTGGAACAACTATTGAGAAATGTTAAGGAAGAAAGTGCAAAGGCAGGGTTACAGCTGAACATTAACAAAAAAAATAACGATCACAGATGATTTACATAACTTTAAAGTGAGGAATGATGACACTGAAAGAGTTTGAGATTTTTTTTCTACCCTCCCATCATTATTGGATTAGATCTTTTCATTGATGGAAGAAACTTGCTAATAGCTCCAACATCATTGCTGTTCAACTATTGCTCCTGGTGCAATTATTTCATTCCACTGCAGTTCTGAGATTCTGGCAGTCATATGGTCTAAGTGGGCATGTTTTTCCTCTTCTCTCCTTCCCTATCCCCAACAGGTTAAAGTAACTCCACTTCCAGTATTTGGACAAAGAGGACATCATTAATAACTTGGCTCAGTTAATAATTAAAATGGAGACTGCAGTCAAGGTACCAGAAAAGACTAGGACTTTGAAGGGTAGCTATGAAGGAACTAGATAAGCAACAAATCCTGAAGTGCAAAGATATATAATTGAATACCAAAGTCAGAATCATCCAGCTCATAGTATTTATGATTTCTATGGATAATAGTGAAAGCTGGACAGTGAAGAAATCTGACATGAACAGAATCAACTAATCTGAAATGTGGTGCTGGAGGAAATACCATGGACTGCCAAAAAAAAAAAAAAACAAATAAATGAGTCCTAGAGCAAATCAAACCTGAACTCCCCTTAGAAGCCAAGATTACTAAATTTAGACTGTCATACTTTGGCCATATCATGAGAAGACATGATTCACTAGAAAAGACAATAATGCTTGATAACATAGAAGGCAGTAAGAAAAGAGGAAGACCACATTCCAGTTGGATAGAGTCAATCAAAGAAGCCACAGCCCCAAGTCTCCAAGACCTGAGCAGGACTGTTGAGGACATAGTGACTTGGAGGCTTCTCACTCACAGGGTTGTCATAAGTTGAAGTTGACTTGACAGCAGTTAACAACAACAAAAACCCAATATATCAACACACCAACAATAAAGGCTGAGAGGCAACAAATAATAACACTATGGGATAAGGATTCATAGCATTTTTGATCTGAAGAGAATATAACATGATCTTCTACCACATTCAACCAGATTCCACCACATTCCACCACATTCCCTGTTCCCTAAGAACTTATATTAAATCCATAAAGGAGTGGGGGGGGAGGGGATTTTCCCAATGTGTGTGACTACAAATAGTTTGTTGATCCAGATCAACTTAGCAACATTTTTAGATTTTCTTTGGGGGTATGTTTATGAGTCATAATGAGCACCAACATTTCAAAATTTTCTACTATACAACTGATGATGTCAGAAGTGCTAGCAAGACAGTCAACGAAAACACCTAGGGTAATAAAAAAGCCTTGACTTGTGACAAGAAAGATTTTAATGTCAGTACAAATCAAACTTCCTTAGACAGAGTATTCCAGAGTCGAGGCACCTTAACAGAACAGGTCCTCATTTATATGTATAGAATATACTTCTACTGAAGTGCATCTCAAGATCTAATTGCACACTAAGTCATTAAAGGAGGAGGTGCTCCTCCAAGTATTTGAGTGAAATTGCTTAGGGCTTTAAAGGTAATTTTTAATTGGGATTGGAAGCCAACAGGTAAGCCAATGTAAATCTTGGTATAACATAGATCCATCCAGCTCCACCAGTTAGAATTCTAGCAGCTGAACTTTGAATTAACTGAAGTTTCTTCATCATCTTCACGATCAATCCCACATAAAAAGCACTGCAATAATACAAGCAAGAAGCAACCAGATCACTGTGGCAAGTTTAATAGCTGAAGATGCTGAACCAACCAAAACTGATAAAAGGCACTCCATTCCACCAAGGCCATTTGGATCTCAAGTACCAATGGTGGATTTAGAAACACTCTGAAGAATAAGATCCCTTTTGATAATGATGGTGCAACCTTTCAGTAAAATTTTAAGTTATAGGACTGTGCCCTTCTAACAGGCCAGGCTCAGAGGATACACAAACGATATATAAAAGCACATGCTTCTAGTTGTGAGCATAGCAGGCAAGACTCAAAAGTATATTCAAGTAGCACTATTTTAACTACATTCTGGGCTCATTTCCATTCACAGCCCATCTGTTCTTTTATTATCCGTCCTTTGTCTCCTTCTACATTGAACTCCCATTCTCTTTCCGTAGCAAATATAGGCCTCAAAGATATACTAGTGTAACCATCTCCCACAGGACAAGGTAATTATTTTTTACCTGATATAGGAAGATTTTTCTTGACAAAAAGGGGTTTCTTGGAAGAAAATATGTACTCCTAAGTTACAGAATTAGCACATTTCCCATTTGCAAGACTGTGGTACCAAGAAGTACAAACTAAACCAAAATGAAGATATGTGAAGTTGAAGACTTTCACGGCTGGCATCCATAGATTTTCCTTGGGTTTTTTCCGGGCTCACAGTCCGGAAAAAACCCAAAGAAAATCTAAAAATGAAGATACATAACTTAGATATGTGTATCATGGCATGTGCTCTGGGAAACAAAACAGAGAAAAAGCCACTGAACTAATCAAGAGTTATTATTGTTCCCCAATAAAATTTTATGTACAGAAATATCAGAAACAGCCTTTTAATTGGACAGGCCCCTCCCTGGGTACTGCACTTCTCCCATCCCTTACTGTGAAAAAGACACAGGATCTCCTAGTGCAATCACTGATTCATACACACAGTAAAACATGTGTGGGGAGAGAACACAAAAGGCTAACACTTTCCCCCAACCTAACCATGTTTTGAGCTTTGACAGGAAAGACGCAACATATGAACAGGCAGTGTCTCATTTCTTGTATCACTCTAAAGGTGGCAGTCCAAAAAATGGGGTGCAATGTGAACTTCAACACCTTAACTTCCCACGGATTGCAGGCAGCCCCTAAAGACATTTCTGCTGGCTCCAGGATTCCCCAAAAATTATGTCACCAAAATTCAGCAGCTAATCGTGTTGATTTAGCTGTAAAGTGCTAAAAGCTCTTTATGACAAGCATATTCTGGGTTGATATAAATAAGGGTTTGTGGTTTGCCATGGAAATTCAACTGTGAATCAGGAAAAACATCTTTAAAACAAGCCTTTCTTGTTTGCTTAACTGAATTTTCTGATTTTCTGCTGAATTTTGGAAGAGCAGCAACTGCAGCAGGGGGAAGGCAACCTGCAGCAAGTCCCAGGAAGTTATGGCCTAATACCTGCCAAAGTTGCCCACCTCTGCCTTACTGCAAAGAGACTCATATTTTTTATAAACTAGTACACTCCTGCTCAACTCACAGGGTTCCAAAATTACAAGAAAACTGCTTTAAAGAGGGTAGTTTGCTGCAGAAATATTTTTAATCCTCACCATGCTTCAATCTAGCTGCTTACCAAAGAAAGCATTACCTGCATCATAGGGTACTTTGCTTCAGCAGGACTTCCAAACCCATTAACTCCAATGAAGCTTGTGCTGAAGTAGGAGTCTGTAAGACTAGGTTCACCCAGGGCACCTCCATCTATGCCTGGAACTAGAAGAAAAATGAAAAATTGTTTTAAAGGGTATCAGCTTTGCAGGATCGCTTCCCTTACAGTGCACACAGTGAAAATTTACATCCACCAACTAAGACACACATTCATGTAACCAACTGACCTGATAGAGAGTAACTCACAATTCTGTATTCTACACCTGACTTACAGCAAAGAACGGCTGTCTTGGGTAAGACTCAGGAGACAAATTATTCTTGTCCTACCACAGAAACAGATTATCACATGAACCGCTGACACTATACTGCACTGGGTCACATTTTAACCTATTTAGGTATTCATTCCTATCATATAAGAGAGGAAGAACAGAATTCCATTCACTGGCCTCATCTCTGCATTCCCTTCTAGTCCAACCCCTTTGCTGTCAGCGTGTTGGGGGAGGTTGAAGAGGGGACCTTAGTCCATGCATGTATGCACCCCAGTGATTTAGATCTTTGTGCATGGAGGGCAGCAGGCCTAGGCAACAGGGTAGGGCCAATGAACATAGCCACATCCTTCACAGCTATAATTGTATGAGAAGTGAATGTCTGAACAGGACTTTTGTGCATTTGTATCACACACCTTCTCTTGTATGTATCCCCCAGCCTTAAAACAGGAAATAAGCAGAGGATGTAGGGGGAAAGCACATGTGTGCAACTCCAAATTTAATAAAAAGCTAAGCTGAAGTGGCTGAGCCATGCTCACTAGGAACAAGAGAGCTGGCAGCAGGGACAATTAGGTAACTGAAGCAAGGTGTGGGAAACCACACACAAAGAAACTGGTGAACTATGATCCACTGGATGTTGGAAGATAGCAGAAAATCTCATTTCAGTTGCCAGCACAGTATGTGAAAGCAAGGGTTAAGTGAGACAGGAAGTACAGAAAAGATGACATGACCGCTCAGGAAATAACTGGTAAGGAGGATAAAGACTGAGACACTGTTAAACCAAGAGGCTTTAAGAAAGATTAGAAAGGAAAACTGTTTCATTTGGTGATGATGTCTGATTAGGATGTAGGAATAGCAGGGGAGAGGAGAGGAACAGGAGAAACAAATAGGGTGCCTGTTTAGACGTTATCTCTCTTCAACTCATTGCCACCAGATTCCTTACCCAAGGAGGAGTTATATTCTGGGGGTGGGGGTGGGGTGGGGTGAAGCGCTATGGTGGACTCAAGTAGAGATCTGACAGCTCAGAAAAAACTGGAAAATTTCTAGGGACAAAAAATCCAAAGGACAAATTTCCATTTTTCCAGTTGAAAACCTGAAAACATTTGAGAACATAGACAAAATCTCAAAGAAATACTGTATTTTCTCTTCCAGAATGACTGGAATGCTTCTTAAGGCAAGATTTTACCCACTTAGAACGTGCGGAACTGCACAAAAGAACTGTACATAAGATAGTCTACAGAATTTTAACAAACATTAATTTATGCTAACCAAATTATCAATGAAGCATTTTATGATATTAAAGCAGTAATGTAAGTCCAGATTTGAACTGAAAATAGGTATAGCACATATTTCAATCCTCCCCCCAGATTTCAATTCCTCCCTTAAAAAACCTAGAAAAACACTATGCAAAATCTGCATTTATAAGCAAACTAGCACACATAATTGCTTTTAGCTTAGTAGAAATAGTGCAGGTTATGTGGAGCTTATGGCTGACCTATATCTATTTTGAAACCTCAACCATATGTTTGTGTCAAGAGCACTGTTTGTGTTATTCACTATGTTAAGCAAAAAATCGTCAGGTTATCACTTTATATAACCAATAATAACACTGCTTAAAGATCTTCAGTGCTCCTTATAGTACCAATACCTGTACTCCATTTTAGATAAAAGGTGGTCAAAAATTATTGTCTTTTACTTGTACAGTACTGTATTAAATTGCATAACTTTAGCTGTATAAAATGCCTTTTAGATCAAAGAAGTGCAATAAAATTATGATTTTTTTTCTTAAAAGTTAAACATTTGTGTACACCATCCAGTCCTGAAGAACTGAAGCATCTATTACACCTTTAAGGATTGTAAATTGAAGGTGTGGAAGAAAGGTAGTAATATTAAATAGCTCCCTGTTGGCTTGGTTCCAGACCACTCAATAATTTCTGCTACAGCCTAAAACACATGCATTGAAACTGACTTAGGAGAATTGCAAGGAACACAGTTCCAAAGTTAAGCAGAGTCCCTGAAGAAGGCCTCTTTTATTAATTGCACCTCATTTTGCAGTGGATAAGGGACACAATAGAAATAAATGAATTTGTAATTTCAGACTTTAGCACAAGTACCTGAGATAAATCCCAGGAAAGGCTTACTCTCCAGTAAATAAATGAATAAATATGACTGTAGAAATAATGATTTTTCTGAGGGCATAAAGTCCTTGAACAGTACAAACCTCTGCATGTTTACTCACAAGCATATTTCATTCAGTAAGACTTACTGCCAAACAAATTGGGGGAAAGCTAAGGCTGAAACTCATGCCAATCTGCAATCCTGTATGCACTAGCCTGAAATTAAGTCCTAGCAAACTCAATGAGATTGAAATCTGAAATAATAACAACAGATATTGAACTGTGTTATTACTCCACACTAGTGATCTTTCAAATTATCAGATGTCAAAAACAATACTTAGAAAGTTAATGCTGTGATATATATATAAAAATCTGTATCAAACATCTCAGAGATATGTCAGTATCTATTTTCTCAAAAAATATTTTGTAGATAGTTAAACTAAATCCTACTGCACCATACACCAGTGGTGTTCATTTTCCACACCTACATACTTCAACTAATTTACATTAAAAATAATGCAATAAAACACCTCTTATTTTCAACTAGGCCCCAGCAGTTCCCAAAGTAAGAATTCCTGATGGAAAATGATAGAAATATAGAAGCATGGACCAATATATTCTTCCCAAATCTGTACAAAGATATACACAAGATGCTTGATGCCAGCTGCATATAACAGCCACATCATTTGCGTTCCTCTAACTACTCACAAATGGTAGCAGAAACACATAAACTGAACTGACCCAAATATCCACCCATGCAGGAAGATTTATTACTCTACTTCTTTCAGTGCTTTATCCAGTAATGCCATAATATTTTAACAGGTGTACCTTCTTTCTATCTTTTTCACTGGCACTCAGGTCACCTTCCTATCTGCATAATTCCTCTAAAACAGAGGTTTTACCTTCTTATTGGCCAGTTTAAACTATCTCCTATTCCAGAAATGTCACCAATCTCTTGTTCTTATATTTTTCAATCAGGTATCTTAATCAGACCCATAAACAGTTTTAACCTGTCTAAACCTTTATTACTGTCTCCCCACAGAGGACATTCCACTCATCTAATCCAGTAGTTAATGCTGCTGAAAACACTACCATCTGCCTACCAGTTTTAATTCTATCATCTGCAGCTCACCCCCTTTCCTCAACACAACCAGACAGCTGCCATTTCTTTCCTTACGTTTTCTCGGAATACCCTCTGAACAAATACCTTCAAATGCATTATGCACTTTGAAAACACAATGGCACCTATAATCTATAATAGCTAGCATTACTATTACATAACAATGCATCATTTAGAGTAGCTTCACTTTTTTTTAATTTTCATGCTATTTGAGATGTTTTCCTCTTTATTTTGTCATGTGACAGTGCAATATGTTGTACTTATATGTGCCAAATGTTGTTGTCCTTGAGCAAGCAGGGATCACCAGCATTGAGGCCATGATATTGAGAACACAGCTGCGCTGGGCAGAGCACATTTCTAGGATGGAGGACCATCGCCTCCCCAAATTAGTATTCTACGGTGAACTCGCCACGGGTCAGTGTAAGAGGGGCACTCCAAAAAAGCGATACAAGGACTCCCTGAAACAACACCTCAGGCTCGGCGAAACTGATCAACAATGGTACACCCTGGCCTCACATCGGGAGGCATGGAGATAAACTATCCACAATGCTGCAAGCCTCATTTGAGAACTCACGCCAAACAAGTCTTGAAGAGAAACGACAACGCAGAAAAAATCACAACCCGGAAACATCACCCAAGGAAACCTTCTGCTGTGCTTTCTGCAACCGGACATGTCTATCTCAGATTGGCCTTTTTAGTCATCAGTGCACTTGCAGAAAGTGCGGGATGAGTCCTTCCTGAATCTTCGTTTGCGAAGAGAAGCCAGAGAGAGAGAGAGATGTGCCAACTGAAGGTGAAGATAACCAAATCTGTATGACAAGGTAACTGTATTCCAAGATAACAACATTTGCACTGCTATAAATCTTGGCACAGTCCTTCCATCACAAGCACACAAACAATCCAACCCTATTCATAGTCACTCAGAGGTTACACACATATGTCTGTTATGGAGCTTTTTCTCAAGTAAATGTAATAGCATTGCAGGCTAAAACACACACATTGTATGAAACATAATAAAAAGAACCTTATATTTGGCAGTTACAATAAATTGTTATATTTTCTTCAAGCAAAAATAAATAAATGTGTAATTAAAATATTTTAATTTTTATCCCTTTCAGTTAATTTGTACTGCTTCCATACTTTTATTCTGTGCAAAATTCCACCTAATGCACAAACACCATTGATGTATTGATGATGTCTGTCTGTCTGTCTCTCTCTCTCTCTCTGTCTCTGGCTTCTCTTCGCAAACGAAGATTCAGGAAGGACTCATCCTGCACTTTCTGCAAGCGTGTTGATGACTAAAAAGGCCAATCCGAGATAGACAAGTCCAGTTGCAGAAAGCACAGCGGAAGGTTTCCTTGGGTGATGTTTCCGGGTTCCGATTTTTTCTGCGTTGTCGTTTCTCTTCAAGACTTGTTCAGCGTGAGTTCTCAAATAAGGCTGCAGCATTGTGGATAGTATGTCTCCATGCCTCCTGATGTGAGGCCAGGGAGGACCATTGTTGGTGATCAATTTGGCCGAGCCTGAGGTGTTGTTTCAGGGAGTCCTTGTATCGCTTTTTTGGAGCGCCCCTCTTACGCTGACCCGTGACGAGTTCACCGTAGAATACTATTTTGGGGAGGCGATGGTCCTCCATCCTAGAAACATGCCCTGCCCAGCGCAGCTGTGTTCTCAATATCATGGCCTCAATGCTGGTGATCCCTGCTTGCTCAAGGACAGCAACATTCGTCACATAGTACTGAAATATCAAATCTTATGCCTGCCAAACAATTTCAAATTCATTTTGCTAGATTAAGCCTTAGTGAACCTTGCTGAATAAGCATTAAGGAACAGGACTTTTATTTCAAAATTACCCATGCTGATTTCTAATGTAAAAATAAAATAAAATAAACTTTCAACACATGTGTAAACAATCTAGGGCTATGGTGAAGAACTTATTTTTAGCTGGCACATCAAAGGACGGGCGGGGGAGAGATCCAGATAATTTCAAACCAGGCAACTATTTTAATAGACATTGTGAATACAGAAAAGAGCCTTGTGAAATCAACACTTTAATCGGTCAAATAACTACACTGGGTATAAATGTTAGAATCTGGAATTAAAGTTACAATTTTATTCCAGATCATCCATTCTATACTGCACTTACACTTATCATGGATCCACAGACTGTTAAGACTTACTCACTTTAAACTAAAAGGTTGACCACTGCTTTTTTTCCTTTTTTTTTTTTGAGACAGGACTGACACATCTCAAAGATGGTATTCTTTTGTTTATCCAGAAGTCCCATCATGGCAACAACTACTCAAGTGGTCATAGTTGCTTTGACAGCAAGCCTACAAAATGTGTATCTTCATGGCTGAAAGAGTAGCTATACTGTTCTCCTCCGAGGAACAAGACAATAGAGTGTTTCTGAAAAGATTGTATAAAGCAGCCAAAAAATTTGTTGGAATCAACATTTGTGTCCCTCCACATTTTTGGATTAAGCATTCGCTGATTTGATCATGTGTTCTCTTGGCATTTGTGGGTCTTCCAGCGTGGTTCTGGAAGCTGACCATAGCAACGCACTGGAGGACCTACAAATGCCTAGAGAAGTGTTCTCTCAGGCTTAAAAAAAAATAGCAGGCCTATATTCACTGTTTTCTCACTTTCACAGGGTTGCTGCACCCTCAATCCTTGCGAAAGCTGAGTGCTGACTGTACAATTATTTGTTTCACCTATAATAAGTACAGGTCACCACCACCACCCGTATCCATGGGGGAATACGTTCCTGAACTTACCATTTAAGTGAAACCATGGATAACAGAAAACCCTATTTTATAAAAGGACTTGCAGTACCAATATACCACAGAGTTGTGTTGGAGGACTGTTTGATTCCTAGAAATGATACTTGTCTAGGCATGTTCCAGTGTGACTCTATGGTATATGTCTCTATTTTTTCAGCCATGGATTACTGAAACCGCAGGTATTGGTTCCATGGATATGAGTCGGGGGGGGAGGGAGAATTCCATTCAAACATGAGACATTGCAAAGGATAGTTGCATCTCATAAGAGGGGCCATAATCTGTAGAAAATAGCATCTCTTCAATGCTTGGAAGTCTGATTACAATAATGCAACTGTTCTCATAGCCAACTCATGTCATATACTTATCTCCTGTATGAAAAAAATACTTAACAGATAGCAGAAGAAGAACCTGAACACATCCAATCTTGTCTTATTTTGAGAACAGTTTGGGTATACAATCGGCCCTCTGTATCCATGGATTCTGCATCCATGGATTCCCCCATCCATGGCTTGAAAATATCCCCCCCAAAAAAATTTCCAAAAGCAAACCTTGATTTTTACCATTTTATATAAGGGTTACCATTTTACTATGCCGTTGTATATAATGGGACTTGAGCATCCAGGGATTTTGGTATCCATGGGGGGTCCTGGAACCAACCCCCAGCAGACACTAAGGAAACACTGTACTTAGAACTTGGATGGGAGGAACAAGAAGTAACAGGTATCTCCAAACAGGGTTAGGAGAGAACCTTGCCAAAAACCCAGGACAGGCACTGCCAGTCTGCAATTACCTTAGCAACACCAGGCCAGTCAGATGGACCAATGGTCTTATTCATTACAAAGGAGTATCCAATGTTCTCATGTGCACTACCTAAGACACTGAGGTGTTGTCTATATGAGTGGGGGAATGTGGACTGATGTGCACTAACACCAATTTGAAGCAGCTTCAATTTATCTTAACTTTTTTTAGCAAAATTGCAGGCATGTGAAGCTATCCGCTTGCTGTCCCAACAGGCATGCCTGTGAATCAAGATGGAGGGCACGAGTGAATTACTCGTGTTTTTATTGTCACTAATTGCCGCCGCCAAACAGTATTTTTTATAAAGTATATCTAAGGTGCAAAAGTGCGCTATTCCGTCTAAATATATTTTTAAAAGGGGAGGAGAGGTTGGTTCTAGGCATTTGCCTTTTTAGCAAGCTCTGACCCCTGCGCACGCCCAACCAATCAGCTTTCCACTTATAGGGAATGCAAATGAATGCAAATCAGATTGTCTCAACAAGTGGGAATGTGCATTTCCCACTGAACTTTTTTAAAACTTCAAGAAAAGCCACGAAGGCTTTTCCTTCCAAGTTCTTTGTGGATTTGGTCTCCCTCATTCTGAAAACAGTAGGATCCCCATATCTACTGATTCATTATCCTTTGATTCAATAATCCCCAGGACACAAAACAGCACCCCTACCATAGAGTCTTCCTAGAAAATGTGTCCTCTCTAGCCATTTTCTACATCCTCCAAGGCAACTCTATGGTATTTTAAACCAGAAGCCCCATTACTTTCAATGACATTCACTATTATCTACGGTTTTGGGTATCCACGGGGACCCCCAGAACCAATCCCCAGTGGATACAGGGGTCCTACTGTACTGCAGATTGATGCGGGGTGGCATTTAGACAAATCGTATTCTGCTCAAATTCTATGAGGAGTATTTTTGCCACAAAGACAACCCCTGAGATAGTCTGAAACCTTTCTGTTTAGCCTTAGAGGGGAAACTAAAAAGGTATATCAAACTGAAACTTTAACAGTTCTTGCAAGATTATTATAAGACCATTCACGTATACAATTTGCACAGTATTGCTGAGAAATCATTTGATTATGGTTGTCATCTTGAGTCTTGACATTATTGACAAATATGTAACTGAACCAAATGTGAGACAATGGAATACAATCAGACAGTAGAGCCGAGATGCATCAATGTTGCAATCCACAATAGTTCTTCGACAACACAATGACTTTCTGCAGACACCTCAAGCAACAATCAATGTATATTCCAAACCTATAAAAAGGAGTTCAACTTTAAATCTCTGTCCCAGCCGAGCAAGCTGAAAAACATCACTAACTTTACATTTTAAATTGCTTTCAATAATTCAAAATGCTTTGTAGACCATCTTACAACAACCCTGCAATGCAAAGCAATACTATTGTTCCCTACACTACACATGGCGGGGGGAGTGAGATAAGAGTGACTAACACCACATAATGAGTGTTACTGGCAAAGATGACATTTGGGCCTGTGACTTTGTAGTGAGAAAAGGATCCATCTGAAACTATCCTCTGGGTTGTTGTTTTTACTAATTGCAAACAATTGTTGATTAACTAGTTTTCCAACAAATCACAGCTACAGAACTGGCCATACATGAAGTTACACTGCTAACAACTGACAATTCTTTTGACTGATCTTTTTCATCAAGATTGTTTCATTCTGAAAATCCCACCAAAGGATGGAATTTATTCCTACCATTTCCTTTTTGTGTGAAACATGCATGGAAAATATGTAAGACAGGATCCTTGATTATTTTTGCTACAAACTAATGCCCTAAAGGCACCAGAGCCTGTCTGATCTTGAAAGCTAAACAGGGTCAGCCCTGGTTAGTACTTGGAAGGGAGATTGCCAGTGAATACTAGGTGCTGTAGGTTGTATTTCCAAGGAAGGAGGAACTAGCAAAACCACCTTGCCTAAGAAAACCCAATGAAATTCACGGGGTTGCCATAAGTCAAGAGGCAACTTGAAGGCACATACACACACAACACATCTACCCCTCCAGAAGTCTGGGAGAGATCTTCACACCTATTCTGAACCCAACTCTTTTAGTACACTTTCCTCCTAACAGTCCGCAAGTGTTACAGGACTTCAGGTTTAAACATATAAGGGACAGATGGTGCCAATGGAGCCTCCACTTTCTTAACCCTCAGGGGTGGTGCATGTGCGCCAGCTTTTAAAATAAAAAAGGGGAAAGAGTAAAGGCTACACCTTCTCCATGTCCGCATGATGGTTGCAATCAAAGACTGAGGCCGTATGTGCTTACTTTAGAGTTGTTAAAAGAAAAAGTCAGGGATCCTAAATTATATACAGTGGCCTAAATCCTACTGTTAGTCCCAAACAGAGAAGACCCACTGAGTCAAAGGTAGGAAGTTAACACATATAAGCACAGTCTGTCCAATGGGTCCACCTTTGTTAGCACCGACAATAGGATTCAAGGCTATGTATTTAACACAATATGTAGTTTAGCTCTTAGAGCTGTAACTGGAAGCTGGCGTGAGAAGAAAAAATCTACAGAGAGCATGACAAATTGTCAAGACACTTGAAAATATCTCCAACAAGTTTTGTCAATCTTTTTTTACACAGCGCTGACAGATTAGTTGTCTCTCTCTATCAAACTGAGACATTATTTTACTACTTCTGGAACATTAAGCAGGTCAGTGTTAGGTGCTTTCCTGATTCTCTGGGGGAAGAATAAAGGGAAGAGAAAAAAAAGCCAAGTTAAGTTTTCACAACTCGATGTCTCAAGCAAGTCCTTGTCTCACTCGGGAGAAAAGTAATGTATGGCCCAACTGTAGGTTTTGAATTCACAACAGAAATGAAACAATGACAGGCCGGAGATACAAAACACATGTCAAAAGGATTCTCAACTGAATTATTAACCCTATAGGAATCTCTAAATCAGGGTTTCTTACCCTGGAACCCTTGGTTTCACAAGAGGTTGGTAGGAGTTCCGTGAGATATTGAGATGAAAAAAAAAATAAACTTTTTTTTTTAGCTGTAGATATACAGTTGTCCCTTCATATTCACTGGGGTTTGGTTCCAGGACCCACACACACACACACCACCACCACACCCCTTTCCAACTATTCTTAAAGCAGAGGGAATGTCCACCACCTTCGTCTCCATTTGAATTTCCAATGTCCATGAGGAAGAGGAAGAGAAGCTGGACAAAACGACAATATTAAACAGTCTCCCTCTTCCCCTTTTCAACCCATTTTTCTTTATTTTATTATTTTTTCCCCTTCAAGCTGCAACTCATTCAAAGAGACGGATGTGGGGGTGTGGAGAGAAAAAGGAGCCTTAGCCCACCCACCCACTATCTCACACCCTCTTCGAGAGCAACTCTTGACATCCCTGCCTTCTGAGGATCTGGAGCCCAGGACTCGGACTGGAGACCCTCCAGCAGGGCCGGTTTAAGGCACGCGCCGCATCAGTATCCGCAGGGGCCCCCATCATTGGGGGGGTTTAGTAACCCTCCTCCTGCAAAAACATTATTAGTAATAATCTGAATATCCTGTACTGTGGATAGTTTAGGTTGAGTTAGGTTACATTGAGCTGAGGTAAAGATATGGGACCCCAAAATAAAAGCATTGCAGGGGCCCCCAAAATTCCTTAAACCGGACCTGCAGGGGGCCATCATTGTGGGGGGCCCCTTAGTAACCCTTCTCCTGCAAAAACATTATTAGTAATAATCTGAATATCCTGTACTGTGGGGATAGTTTAGGTTGAGTTAGGTTACACTGACCTGAGGTAAAGATATGGGCCCCCCAAAATAAAAGCATTGTAGGGGCCCCCAAAATTCCTTAAACCGGTCCTGCAGGGGGGGCATCATTGTGCCTCCCCTTAGTAACCCTTCTCTTGCAAAAACATTATTAGTAATAATCTGAATATCCTGTACTGTGGGGATAGTTTAGGCTGAGTTAGGTTACACTGACCTGAGGTAAAGATATGGGGCCCCCAAAATAAAAGTATTGTAGGGGGCCCAAAAATTCCTTAAACCGGTCCAGGCCCCCTTCCACACATCCCACCCGCCCCACTTTCCCCCCAAACCTTGGGGGGGTCTCTCCCCTCCCCACCCCACCCCAGAGCCACACTCACTGGCCAGCCGGGGTCCATCCAGCCCCCCGCCGCCGCCGCCGCCGCCGCCGCCGCCTCCTGATGCTGCACCGCCGCCGCCGCCGCTTCCTCCCACCACCAAGTCGGGGGGCTTCTTAGGCCCTCCCGCCGCCGCCGCCGCCGCCGCCCCATGTCCCGGGTAGCCTCCGCTATGCCCGGGCGAGGCGGCCAGGGCCGGGGTGGCGTTGCCGGGCGGGAGTCCGAGCGGGAGCCCCCCGAGGGCCAGCGGGGCCGGAGGAGGCCCGGGACAGGCGGCCGAGGCTCCGCCGGGCTCCTCGTGGAGGAACTGGCACTCCTCGCCGTAGAAGCACGTCTTGTCCTTGGCGTAATAGCGGCAGAACTTGAGCTTCAGGCCGCCGGGAAGACCCGCCGGGGAACCCGCCCCGGACACAGTCGGAGGGAGTCCGGGCCCGGGGGGCGGCCCCACCACCGCCGCCGCCGCCACCGGGGAGGAGCAGGGGAGCCCGCCGCTGTTCATGGCCGCCGCCGCCGCCGCTACAGCAGCAGCATCGCCAGAAGCGGCAGCGGCAGCAGCGGCAGCAGCGCCTCAGGAGGCACCGCCGTCGCCCGCCGCGGCGCCATGAGGAGAGGAGAGGCGGGCGAGGCGGGCGAGGGGAGCACGGCCGCCGCTGTCACAGCCCCAGTTCCGCCAACGGGGAAGGAAGGAAGGGGCTTGTGCTTGGCTTAAAAGGGGAGGCGGTCGTCGAAGGAGCCCTCCGCTGAGGGGAAGCGGCGTGAAGGGAAGCGGGGGCCCTCCGCGGCCAGGCTGCTGCTGTTGCTGCTGCTGCTCCTGAAGGGTCCCGGCGGTGGCGGCGGCGGCGGGTTGTTTATGCCATTTTCCTCTTCCTGAGCTGCCTCCTCTCAACGCGCCTGCGCCACACAGAGGCCCGATGGGTAATCCCGGCCTGGAGCAGCAGCAGCAAAAGGCGAAGGCGATGGTCGAGGCCGGGCCCAGCCCTGGCGGAGGGAGGGAGGAAGGGAGGCGGGCTGGGTAGAGGGGAGGCAAAGGGCGGGAGGGCCTTTTTTCACTCCTTGGTCGCGTCTCGGTTGGTTTAAGGCTCTGGGGGCGGCTTTGGAGATCCCTGTGTGGCTTCCACTCTCAGCGTGTGTGTGTGTATGTCACATAGTGCTGTGTACATATGGATGTGTATATGTGTGTTTATATATATTGCACGCACACACACGTACAGTAAATGGATGTCAACTGTACATCTACATATGTGTGTAGATATATGTAGATATAGATATATAGATACACACACACACACACACACACACCCATACAGTAAATGGATGTCAACTGTGGATATACATATGTGTTTATGTATATGTAGATATAGATATATAAATATATATATATACACACACACACCCTTACAGTAAATGGATGTCAACTATGGATCTGCATATATGTGTATGTATATGTAGATAGATAGATACACACACACACACATACAGTAAATGGATGTCAACTGTGGATCTATATGTGCGTTTATGTATATGTAAATATAGATATATAAATATATACAGTATACACACACACACACCCTTACAGTAAATGGATGTCAACTGTGGATCTACATATGTGTGTATGTATATGTAGATATAGATATATAGATACACACACACACACACACACACATACAGTAAATAGATGTCAACTGTGGATATACATGTGTGTATGTATATGTATATATATATACACACACACACACACACACCCATACAATCAATGGATGTCAACTGTGGATATACATATGTGTGTATGTATATGTAGATATATATATATACACACACACACACACAGTAAATGGATGTCAACTGTGGATATACATATGTGTGTATGTGTATGTGTGTATGGATGTGTATATATAAATATATACACACATACAGTAAATGGATATCAGCTGTGGATCTACATATGTGTCTATGTCTATGTAAACATATATATATATATAAACACACACACACACACACAGAGTAAATTGATGTCAACTGTGGATCTACATATGCGTGTAAGTGTATGCATGTATATATGTGTATATATAGACACACACACACACACATACAATAAATGGATGTCAACTGTGGATCTACATATGCATGTGTATATGTGTTTGTGTGTGTGTGTGTGTAGCTACAGTAGGATCCCTGTATCCACTGATTCATTATCCACTGATTCAATTATCCCAGGGACACAAAACAGTACACCTACCATAGAATCTTCTTAGAAAATGTGTCCTCTCTAGCCATTTTCTAGATCCTCCAAGGCAACTCTATGGTATTTTAAACTGGAAGCCCCGTTATTTTCAATGGTGTTTGCTATTATCCACAGTTCTTGGTATCCATGCCCCCCCCAGAACCAATCACCAGCAGATACGGGGGTCCTACTGTATACACACACACACACACACACATAAACATACACAAATACAGTAAATGTATGTCAACTGTGGATAACTATTTATCATAAATGTAGAATTTGGAGCATGATGCTCGAAAGGGCTAATAAAAAAAAATAATAATAAAATTTATTTATATCCCGCCCCTCTGCGAGCAATCGGGGCGGCTTACAACAATAAAATACACAGTATAAAACAGCTCAAAATCCCTTCCCCCCCTTAAAACATTATTAAATTAATACAAGTTAAAATCAATATATAATACAGTTTATTAAAAACCCTTTCGAGCAAGCAGCATCAGTTTGGAGGTCCAGAAGCAACCTCCAGAGGCCGGGGTTAGCTATTCTGGAAAAGCCTGCCTGAAGACAACCGTCTTGACAGCCTTTTTAAAGCTGTCTAGTGATGTCAATGGGCGGATCTCATCCGGCAGGCCGTTCCACAATTTGGGGGCAACAGCTGAGAAAGCCCTCTGGGAGGTGGTCGCCAGCCTAGGCTATGGCAGAGCTGGAAGAAGAAGACAGCATCTATATATGTTACCATACTGATGGTAGCTTTAACTTAAGCCAGCTGAGGGCTCGCACCGAGACTCTAAACTATCTAGTCCATGAGCTGCTCTTCGCTGACGATGCTGCTGCCCTTGTTGCCCACACAGAAGCAGCTCTGCAGTGCCTAACATCCTGCTTCGCAACAGCTGCAGAGCTGTTTGGCCTGTAAGTCAACCTGAAGAAAACGGAAGTTCTTCACCAGCCTGCACCACAGGACGAACACCATCATCCCCACATTGCCATCAGCAACTCTGCTTAAGTCTGTTCAGCAGTTCATCTAAATGGGAAGCATCATCTCCTCAGATGCCAAGATTGACAAAGAGATCGATCACAGATTAGCAAAGGCATATAGCACATTTGGAAGACTTTACAAAAGAGTCTGGAGTAATAAACACCTGAGGCGAAGCACAAAAATCAGCATGTATAGAGCCATTGTACTGTCTATTCTCCTTTATGGGTTTGAAACATGGGTCACCTATCGCCACCACTTACAACTCCTCCAACGCTTTCATCAGCACTGTATACGCACAATCCTACATATACACTGGACTGACTACGTGACGAACTATGTGCTTGTCCTTGAGCAAGGAGGGATCACCAGCATTGAGGCCATGATATTGAGAACACAGCTGTGCTGGGCAGGGCACGTTTCTAGGATGGAGGACCATTTTCTCCCAAAAATAGTACTCTACGGTGAACTCGCCACGGGTCAGCGTAAGAGGGGCACTCCAAAAAAGCGATACAAGGACTTCCTGAAACAACATCTCAGGCTCGGCCAAATTTATCACCAACAATGGTCCGCCCTGGCCTCACATTGGGAGGCATGGAGACGCACTATCCACAGTGCTGCAGCCTTATTTGAGAACTCACAGCAAACAAGTCTTGAAGAGAAATGACAACGCAGAAAGAATCACAACCCGGAAACATCACCCAAGGAGACCTTCTGCTGTGCTTTCTGCAACCGGACTTGTTTATCCCGGATTGGCCTTTTTAGTCATCAGTGCGCTTGCAGTAAGCACGGGATGAGTCCTTCCTGAATCTTCGTTTGTGAAGAAAATCCAGAGAGAGAATTCAGAGACATAACCATGTTAGTCTGGAATATCAGTAAGCAAAGGCATCTTGTAGCACCATTGAGACTGAGAGAGAGAAAATTGTAGCATAAGCTTTCCTAGACTTAGGAGTTGTCTAAACAGTGAAAATACTCCTCACAAAATGCAAGGATAATACAACCTGTCTTAATGGCATCCCACAATTGTATCACCCTATTCAGAAGGAGGGGGGGTAAATATGACATATACTCCTCAGGAAAAGCCTTCATGGCTTTTCTCAGAGTTTTAAAAAAACAGCGGGGGGAATGAGTATTCCTCCTCATTGAGACAAGCGACATGAATTGATTTGCTTTCCCAAAGGAGCAGAAGCTGATGATTTGGGCGGGGGGGGGGGAGCTTGCTAACAAGGCAAGTGCCTGGAACCACTATGTTTTCCCCACGCCTTAGTTAATGAGTGCTTATGCGATAAAACAAGGGACTGTAGGTTTTTTGCTTTTGGGAATAGGGTTTTTTAAAAAACAAACAAATACTATTCAGTGGTGACAAATTGGTAAATAAAAACAGGAGTAATGTACTCACAGCCGCCATCTTGATTCACCCGTTTGCACAGCAAATGCGGATAGCTTCACATGTCTGCAATCCACCTAAAAAAACATTAAGACAAATCGCAGTTGCTGTGAGCAATCTGGTTTTTCTTTGTTTGTTTGTTTTTGCCTTGCATAGACAACCCCGCAGCCTTCTTCCTGGGATGCTGGAGGAAGTAGACTACGAAAGCTTATGCTACAATTTTCTCTCAGTCTCAAAGGTGTTACAAGATCCCTTTGTTTACTGATATTTATCATAAACTGGACTTTAAACCACAGCAGTGTATTTCAGCACGAGCCTATGCATGTTTAGTTGGAATTAAAGCCTGTTGAATTCAGTGGGAATCCCTTATTCCCAGATAAGGGACTTAACCACACATTTTGCGTGTCTGCTGAGGGTAGTGGGACTTATTCCCAGGTAAGTGGGCACAGAGCCAGCGCAATGTGCTTTGAGCATTGGGCTATGACATTCTCCCAGCCTCAGAGGAGGGCAATGGCAACCACACCTGAACAATTCTTGCCAAGAAACCCCTGTGATAGGTTTGTTTTAGGGTCACCATAAGTCAGAAACAACTTGAAAGCACACAACAAGAAGTGCGCACAGGATTGGAGCCTTTTATATAGTCCTGTGATGTCCTCTTGTGTGCTGTCAAAAATATAAAGAAAAGCATATCTAAAAAGAGAGCCAAAGAATGTGATGAATTGCATAAAATTGGTTATACTAATTTATATGTGTAGATACTCATGACTGACATGAGAAAAATAGCACACAATACTAAATCTGGAACAGGGAGGATAAGAGCAAATCTCCCAAAGAGCAGAATCCTGTGAGTTGCCTTGGGTGCCACTCTGTGAGAAAGGTGGCATATAAATTAATTAAATAAATAAGAATCCATTATGTATTGGTGTTTCGTAGTCAGGTATCACCTTATCCTACAATTTGTCTTCAGGCTGCAGTCAGTCCACGGTCTCCTACAGGAGTTTCATGCACATCACTGAAAAAGAAAAGAAATGAATGCATCACCACAAAAGATGATGTGTGTGCGAATTTATATGCAAAGGCGCAGATTTAGAAATTATTTTGTTGTCTGCCTTCAAGTCATTCCTGACCTAATATGACGAGGTGATCCTATCATGGGGTTTTCTGAGGCTGAGAGTGTGTGACTTGCCCAAGGTCACCCAGTGGGTTTTCATGGCCAAGTGGGAATTTGAGCCCCTCAGAGTCATAGTCCAACACTCAAACCACTATCCAATACAAAGCAGAAAAGACTATAACCAAGTGACTTTTTTGTGCAGTCAGTCTCCTATTCAGATGCAAACTGATGACTGGCCATTTTACAGGTCTCGATTTCCCTTCTTACGGTTCTTAGCCTTTAATCCAGACTTTGAATTGGGCATAGCCTCTCAAATAGAGGACTTTAGTAAAGTATGATACTGTATATCGCCACCTTAACCAGTTTGGATCTTCACAGGCCCTGCCCTTATTTTATTTATTTGTTTTGTTTTGTTTTATTTATTTATTTATTTATACCCTGATCTTCAACCACAAGGCTATCAGAGCAGTTTACAAATTCTTTTAAGCAATAGCAATTTACACATCTACACTGTGTTAAGCAGTTTCCGATGCGTGTTAGCTAATTGACTATTTTACACTAGCTGCTAACAATTGCAATGCCCGCATCACAATCTGGTCTGTAAAAAAAAGAATCCAGCAAGAGCTGCTGCTTTGCTCTAATGCAATGGCAGGGATATGATTGGCCATTCAACTGATTGCCCTGATTTCCAACTGCATGAAAATAAAAACTGGTGCAACTGGCCCTTCAAATCAGTTAGTAGATGATGTGGAACCATTTCTTCCCTGAGATCTTCAATAACACTTTTTATATTAGAGATATGTAACAAGGATCCACAGTGCACATTTTCCAATTGGCCTTACATTCAGCTTTGCTTGTTCTCGGTCCTTTTTTTTACTTATACAGGCTGAGTATCTGTTATCTGGAATTCTGAAATCCAAAATACTCTGAAAATTGTCTGCATGGGTGTTTGAGATAGTGACACATTTGCTTTCAGATGGTTCAGTGTACACAAACTTGGTTTCGTGCACAAAATTATTTAAAAATATTGTGTATAAAGTTAACTTCAGGATATGTCTTTAAGGTGGTGTATGAAACATAACTGAATTTCGTGTTTAGACTTGGGTCCCATCTCTAAGATAATGTATATACAAGTATTGCAAAATCTGAAAAAAACCAAAATACGGAACAATTCTGGTTCCAAGAATTTTGTATAAAGGATACTCAACATTGATTACTGATTTCTTTTTCTCTTTCTGGTTTATTTGTTGCTTTATGCCAGCTTAGATGATGGAAAGGTGGCTAATAATACTGTTATTATTGTCTGCCCTCAAATTGTTACCAACTTATGGCGATCCTAAGGCAAACCTATCATGAGGTTTTCTTAACAAGATTTGTTCAGAGAGGGTTTGCTGTTGCCTTCCTCTGAGGCCTGAGAGAGTATGACTTGCTCAAGATCACCCAGTGGGTTGCCCTGGCTGAGCAGAAATTCAAACCCCTGTCTCTCAGAGTCATAGTCCAACAATCAAACCAGTACACCATGCTGGCTCTCTGGGTAATGATATTCATTTAAAAAAAAAATTATACATATGATCACAGACAGACATATGTGGCTACTCTCTTATGGTTTTCTCTACCTTTCATAATTTCTGAACAACCCTTTGATCTCACCTACCTTTTAACTACACAGGTCTGGATTGTGTATTCGAATACTTTTCTGTGTATGCATACAGGAGAAACAGGTTTTTCAACCCACTGGGGATTGTTAGGCCCATTTATACACTACACAGGGGCAAATTTACTTTACCATGGTCAATTAGGGGTTAATTGTATGTTGCATGCAAATATGGGTAGCCAAAGTACAGCTTTGGGTTTTGCATTTAAATAAAAAGCCAACTTCTGGGAAAAGAATTTAAGACTAGAAGATGTTCTATCCTTTCCTTTGGCCATAGTTCATCTGTTCTATATTGCCCCTAACAATTGAACATACAAAAATATAACAATATGATTTATGGGAACTATAGCAATAACATTTAAGGGGAATACAACAATAACAAACACCCTCAATGCAACAAAGTATAGTATTAAGGCAGTAATTAGTAACAATGCATTGAGTGATTTCATTCAAAATAGAACAGGATAAAAACAAACCATATACAAATAATTACTGTATCATGACATTATTTCAAATAAACTCATTTAGAAAAATGAAACAAATAAATAATAATACAGTATCTTCCAGTGGATCAAGAAAGCACAACAAAAGTCTAAAAGGGACTTTCCTCATTCACACTAATGTTCTGGCAACCTCTCTCTTAACGAGCATTATCAGAGAGATGGTAACAAGATGGTAAGTCCTGCTGTGTTGGTCTTCTCTTGTAACAGGATATGTATGTGGATATGTAACATACATGTAACAGGATATGTATGTGGAAAGGAGTCCTGAAGAACAACTGACATGTGAACCCCCAAGTATATGTTCTGCTGCTCTTTCATGTAGGTCCCTGCAGTAAAGTGCAGACAGAATCCACAGAGTCATAAATAGCAAGAAATCCACACCAGTCATTACCTATTGTGGATGTATCATGTGTAAGCATTTATTGGCAAGTTTTTGTGACATCTTATATAAAGAAGAACACAGTTTATGCATATATTTGCTTTGATGCTATAAACTTATTTGTATAAATGACTGGTAACATACATACTCTGGACTGCACATAAAATAAAAAGTACAATATCAGTTTCCCCAGCAGAGGAAGAGGGAGGGGAAAAACAGTTGACAGCACAGATATATAAGTTACAAATCAGACCTTGAAAATCCAGTTTGTAAGATCAGTAGTTATTTAAAAGGCTGTGGTGAATAAAAAGGTCACTGGGCATTGGAAAGATATAAGTGCCAGATGAGCCTCTGGCAAAGATATGTCATTGCGGGTGTGCCACCTCCAAGAAAGTCCTCTTCCTAGTAGCCACCTGCTCCACCTCATTTGACAGGAAACATTGAACAGAACCTCTAAGTAGGATCTTAGGGTTCAGGTTCGTATATGTGGAGGGAAGTAATCTTTGTTCCCACTTCACCTAAGAGCTTTAAAGTAAGGATGGGCAAACTGTGGCCCAGATCTTGTTGGACTGTAACCCTTGGCATTCCTCACCATTGGGTTTGTTGGTTATGAATAAGGCCTAATGGTGTCCAAGCAGACCTGGAAGCCACACTTTGGTCATTCCTGTTTTAAAGATTAAGATATTGTTAACTCAGGACCTATTTTTAGGATTCTGGAATACTGAGAACAAGGACTGGGAGACAGAATGGAAGAAATCTTTGTTTTGGTTCATATATGGCATGATAGTTTATATAACAGAGTAGAGATTTTTCTTGGTTTTTTTTTTTTTTCGGGCTGTGAGGCTGTGTTCTGGAATAGTTTCTTTCTGACATTTCACCTGCATCTGTGGCTGGCATCTTCAGCCTAGACCTTTTTGGATTCTGGAATCAGCAAAGGGACAGATAAATGGTTGCTCTGATTATAAGACCTTGAGCAAGTGACAAGGCAATGGAACAACATGAAGCTACCAAGTTGGATACTTTAGATACTTTCAATGGCTCAGTGCCCAGGGTGTACTGTGATAGGACCCCAGGACCATATTATTTGCCCTAAAATGGAGGGACACCTTTTTAAGGCACCTCGTTAATCTCTGTAAACTGTTAACCTTTGTAAACCACCTTGACTCCCATGCTGGGGAAAAAGTGGGTGGTGGCTGTTACTTCTAAAGAGTTAAAAGGAAAGTAATGAAATGCATATTTTCCTTCTAACTGGCCACCTACCAATGTAGAGCTGAATTTTAGTGATGAGTGAATAGAGATCAGTCAGAAGACATGAAATTTTAAGATGAGTGAATACAGTTCATCAAAAAGCAATAAAACTCTGGGAGAAGGTCTTATCTTGTGCTCCTTTTATTCTTACTTTGAATTTGCCTGTCCTGTGGCTTTATAGTAATACACATATTTGCCCTGATTTTAAGAAAATGTTGCATTTTTACACTATCTTCCAGCATAGAGTCTATCACAGACTCTTGCAAAATGCAATTTATTTTTAAAATTGTTACTTGCTCTTTTTTTTTTTAAAAATAATTTTTATTCATATTTTCCAACATTAAAAACATTAAAAACATTCATACATTCACTCTGTTGATTATTGATACATACACTTTAAACAGGTTCTACACAACACCACCTGTTTCTCTTTCACATTATCTCATATTACATATTTCAAATTTCCTATTACACACATCTCACAGTACTCACAATACTTCCTTGTTTCCTTTTTAACCATATTGTTTACTTTATGCAATACTTTCCCCTTTTTTACTATCATTCTCAATTCATCTCTGCTTTCCTTCATTTTGTCTCTTATAATAATTTTCCCCATTCTCTCTTATATACCTTTTTATCTTCAATCTCAACCCCTCTCCATTTTCCTTCGTTTTATCTCTGGTATGTATACATACAAATACACAAGCACCTCCACATAAATATTTATATACCTATATATACATACACATGTATTCAGTTCTCTTTTATATCCCATTCTATCCCCCATCTTTCTTTCCAGATGGGTTTTAGAATCTCCCATTCTTCCAGTCCTTTTTGAGTTTTTTTCTCATCTATCCACATCGTAAGTCTGTCCATTTCAAACATGTCCTGGAGCTTCTCTAACCATTCTTCTATCATTGGTATCTCTTGTGTTTTCCAATATCTAGCATAAGTTATTCTTGCTGCTGTCACTATATATGATAATACCTTCCCGTATTTCCTTTGTAATTGGTTGTCTATCTTATGGAATAGGTTAAGCAGGTAAATCTCTGGGTCCAATGGGAAATTTGTTTTAAGAATCTGTGTTACTATTTTATGAATTTTTCCCCAGAATTTAACTGCTTTCTCACATTTCCACCACATATGAATATATGTACCAGTGGCTTTTTGGCACTTCCAACATTGGTTCGTCATATTTTTATAAATTTTTGCTAGGTTTGCTGGTGTTAGATACCATCTCATCCACATCTTGTACAAATTTTCCCTTATATTGTAGCTTCTTGTGAAGGTCAGGCCTTTCCCCCATAAGCCTTCCCAGTGTTCTAGTGGTATCTCATAACCAAGGTCTTGTGCCCATTTTTTCCTATAATATTTTGTGTTTTCCTTTTCTGGTTTTAATTTCATTAATAACTTATATACCTTTGACAAAATCTTTTTATAAAATTGTTACTTGCTCTTGATGAGGCTCGGGCTTCACTACCATTTCTTCCCTGACCAGTTTTTCCTATCTGCTTTTTCCTGAATCAATCTTTTCCCATCTTTGTCTGAGCCTTCATGAACCTAACTTTTTCAAGAGTAGCTATAACTCGTATTGAGGAGTTAACAGCGAAAAAACTCCTCATGGAAAGTGAGGTGGACCCTACCTGTCTAAATGGCAAGCTGCATTGTTTTGCCATTTTGTGAAGGGGGGCCCAAAATGTAAAAAACTGTGGGAAAAGCCTTCACGGCTTTTCCTGGAGTTTTAAAAAAACTGCAGGGGGAATGTGCATCCCCCCTCATTGGGACAAGCATTTCAATATTAATCACTTTCCCATAGGAGAGGAAGCACAAAGCTGATTGGCTGGACAAGCATGGGGGCAGGGCTTGCTAACAGGCAAGCACCCAACGTCACCATGTTGCTTTTTCGCCTTAGCGACTGAGCACTAAGGCAAGAAAGCTGGGTGTTATTTCTTTACCTTTTTATTGCAAAGCCAAAATAGCACTCAAGCACACCGTGCAAATAGGTTTTTTTAAAAAAAGTTTGGTGGTGGCAGATTATGGTAGGTGAAAATGTGAATAATTCACCCATGGCCACCAAGGGCATGCAAAGCTTTTGGGGGCAAAAAAACATTAGGACAAATTGCAGCTACTGCGAAATGCCATTACTGTGGAGCACTCCAGTTTTGGGGGGCTCATGTAGCTGGGCACTGAACCTTTAAGTCAGATTGCTAAGTGACTGGTAATATATATAGCTTTAACTAGAGAGCTGGTGGAAGGTTAGAGGCAAATGTGTTGTTTTATAAAGAATAGTGAGTAATTGTTCATGTTGTTGGAGACAATTTCATCTCGATTCTTTAAGTTGTAGATTTTATTTTCTCTGAAATTCATTGATCTGCCTTTGGTTCCTAACATTATGCCTAGTTTCCTGTTTATCTGCTGTGGATTGAATAAATCTTTGAATTAATTGCACTCATTAATAGCCTCTAACCATCTCTGGTTACCCTCTAGCCATCTCAGGCAAACAGAGAATATCATTTCTGAAGACTAGTACTTTAAAACAGGCTTGGAAACACACTGCAGCTGGCAAAGAACAGGCATAATATGAATGAAATGCCCTGTCCTAGTTAATAAAATTACAGCTCTGTTTTGGACTAACTGCAGTTTCTAACCATTTTTAAGGACAGCTCCACATACAATGCATTGCAATAGTTTAAATGGATGGGTATGGGTAACTGGCCAAGCTATGACACGTTATGATTGTAACTGGTATATCAACCAAAACTGATGAAAGCCACTTAAAGTCCCAGAAGCACTGAGCAGCTAAAGCAGGAACTAGGAAATGTAGGTCTTCAAGCATTGATGGACTGCATCTCCATCATCTCTCATCACTGGTTTTGTAGGCTAGGGTTTCTGGGAGTTGCAGTCTAACAACATCTAAAAGGGCACTAGCTTCATTGCTACTCTAATGCTTTCCTCACATGCTTACATTTCATGGACTTCCTGGACTCTTAAAACAATGTGTCTCAGGAGATTTTCAGACGCTCTAAAAAACACCCCGTGGAGGTCGAGAGGAGGATGGTGCTGTCCCACTTCTGGCGATTGATTTTGTATGCCCCATCCTCCTCCCATCCTTCCTCCATGCTGGAGGGATGAGAAAGCCGCTGCTTTTCATTGTCAGAAGTTTCTGTCAATGAAAAGTGATACCTTTCTTGTCCCTCCAGCACGGAGGAAACACAAACGAAGGATGGGAGGAGGACGGCATCGTGCGAAATCAATCACTGGAAGTGGGACAGTGCCATCCTCCTCCCAACCTCATGGGCTTTTTTTTTAGAGCATCTGAAGAAGTCCTCAGAGTTCAGTCAGAAGAAAAGCCATTGCCAACTTTTTTCAAGAGAGCAAGCAATCTGCAATCCCAGGTTACCTGGCACAAAACTGTTTCTGTCAGTGTATCGCAGCATCTTGCATCGATTAAGTGACAGAGCTCCCCTTCATCCTAGATGAGCCTGGAAGAATTACCTGCTGGGTCCATAATTGCCAAAAGCCATGGACCATGCTGGCTAGTGGATTCTGGGTTTGTTGTTGTGTGTCTTCCAAGTCAACTTTTGATAACCCTATTGTAGATTTTCTTGGCAAGATTTCTTCAAAGGAGGTTTGCCATTGTGTTCCTCTTAGGCAGAAAGTATGACTTACCCAAGGTCATCCAGTAGGTTTCCATGACTGAATGGGAATTTGAACCCTGCTCACCCAGAGTGCCAGTCCAAGGAGATTTTCAGACTGCGTTTTAGAGTGCCTAGGGCAGGAGGAGCTTTCGGGAGAGGGACGGCGATCTTGCGCAGCAGGGGGGCGTTTTTGGACGCTGTTGTCCCTCTCCCGAAACCATCCGTGTCACTTCCGTGAAGCTTCGGAAGCCGCAGAGCCATATTTTAATCACGGAGGTTGCCCGTGATTAAAATATGGCGCTGAGGCTTCCAAAGCTTCACGGAAGTGACACGGATGGTTTTGGGAGAGGGACAACGGCGTCTGAAAACGCCCCTCTGCTGCGCAAGATCACCGTCCCTCTCCCGAAAGCTCCTCCCACCCTAAGCACTCTAAAACGCGGTCTGAAAATCTCCCAAGACTCAAACCACTATACACACTGACTCTGCTGGATGCTGAGAGCTGTAACTTTTTTCTAAGCTCTGGTATAATTTCCCACAAATGGACAAATTTCCCTTTGATGCCAGCACTCCAAATGGACTAGTAGTCCTTTTTCACTTATTTTAGTGGCACACTGAGCTTCAACATGGTCTAGATTAGTCTGTAGTACCTTTCTCATGTCTGTGCCTCTCCAGATTGCTCACTGTGTGTGTGTGTTGTTAAGAGGAGTGCACTGGGTTTACTGGTTTGTGGGGAAAGCTCCTCTAGGCACTAGCTCTCTGCAGGTTAAAGGTTTTAAAAATGGACAATTAACCAGAGTGACTTTTAATAAAATGGAGGTAGAAGGGAAGAAATCAGGTTGAGGACAAACTGATTTTGCAACAAAACAATTACTTCTTTATTTAAAAAATAGAAAAAGATAGCAGTAGAGACCAACAGAACAAGCTATATTCAATACAAGCTATTAATAGCCATTTCTCAAAGGGAAAAGAGGGAAACAGTGGCATGTGTGCTAAAAACCTTACTCCTGAAAAATTTGAAGGGACTGGGGGATGCAGCTTAGGGGACTACAGAGGGACTATAAGGGGACTATAAGGGACTACAGGATATGACACTCTGATGTGAAGAAGAAGCTGGGTGGCTGAAGATCTGAAAGAAGGAGAACGGGTGGAGGGTTCAAATGAAGAAGATCCTCTGGAGATCACTGCTGGGAAGAGCTTCTAGAAGAAAGAGTCTGGAGAGAGAAACTCTCTGGCCTATAAATACATAGCCCTTTTCTAACTTGGGGGCTGTCACATGGAGTGATGGGACACCTCTGGGCAGGGAAGGTTATTTTATTGGAGGGTTTGAAAGGCCCCAGGTGCTTAGAGTAATGAGTGCAAAGGGGAGGTTGCTCTGTGTGCAAAGGGCAGATATTAATGTGACCTCTGCCTTTCACCCTCTGGGCACTGGTAATGACTCTGGTAATCTAAACACTAATTGCTCTCAATGAGACCATTTCCTTGTCAGCAGGAGGGAGAGAAATTCTAATTTGTACTGTAAAATGAGGCCACAGTTCTCCAAGATGGACAGGTATCCAGGCTTTTCACCGCCCTACCCTTCCAATATGCCACTTTAAAATGTATGCAGACCCTGACAAGAGGTAGCTCCTTGCCTTAAGCATCAAAGTCCACTTGCAATTCATATTTAATGAGCATAACTTATAACAATGTGCCTTCAAGTCACCTGTTGAGTTATGGTGACCCCATGAATTTCCTAGGGTTCTCTTAGGTAAGGAATACTCAGAGGTGGTTTTGCCAGTTCCTTCCTTAGAAATATGGCTTACAACACCTGGCATTCATTGGTGATCTCCCATCCAAGCAGTAACAAAGGCTGACCCTACTTAGATTCCAAAAGTCAAAGGGGATCTGGTTTCTCTACCACAGAACTTTTTAGGGTGGTGTGGGGTGATGGTTTCCCAAATGCTTCATTGGTGCATTGGAACAAACAAACTCTTCATATGATTGCTATAGTCTCAGTGAACTTCTTTGTCAATTGCCAGGCCTTTCCTCTTTTCTGCAGTTTCATCCCATGAGATACTTCAACAGCTGAAAGTCCACAGGTGGGAGGGCTGTAAAAAAATGGAAATAAAAACTAGAATGAACAATTATAGGATAGCTTACCTTTGAAGGTCTTCAATCCTGATTGGGGTTAATCTGTTCAACTCAAGCCCAAATTAGACAAAATGCCATACTCAAAGTGAGGTGGTGGTGATAGGGGAATTTATGGAAGACTTTCTTCTAATGCAGCTGGGGGGCGGGCTCAGGGCAATGACTCGGTAAACCAAACCCTTGAGTCCGGTTCCTCTATTTTTTCTAATGTCCAACTAAATTAATTAGTAATAACAATTTTACTGTAGAAAAATGGTAACACAAGGCACTTATTTCATTACCAGTCTACATAGATAGCTAGAACATAAAATATATTTATTTGATTAAAACTTCAGAACAAGAAAACTTTCTTAAATTCCCATGAAAGTAAATATGCACTAAGCGAATGCATTTAATAAATTTTTAAAAGGATTTTAAACAGAAACACAGGATATGCCTTAAAGTGAAAGAATATATAAAATTAAGACTAACAAATCATAATACATATATTGCTATAATATTATAAGTTTTTATTTTGAAGCTGGAGTCATTTCTGTTGACTCCAACTCCACCCCAAATTGTTTCTGATTCCATCTCCACAGCCCTGTCCCCGGAGCTTGGTCTCAGTTTAGGAATGCAGCCGGAAGAAGAGGGGGAAAGTTAAAGCCCCACCTAGACCCCCATCCACCAGAGTCCCATTCATCCCACTGTATCATATTGACTAGGGAGAGAAATATTTGAACAGTTACTAACTGCATGAAAGGTATCTCACCTAGTCTGGTCCTCAGTTCCTAGCAAGTTGCCATTCTGTTAGGGTTGCCAGGTGTCACTTATTATAAAGCATGACCCTTATTTTAAAGCTGGAAATCTTGTCCCTTATAGGATTGGCAGGTGTGCCTTATTGTAAGGGATTTCCTTTTTGAGGGTTGAAAAGCTTAATAATAATAATAATAATAATAATAATAATAATAATAATAATTTATTTCTATCCTGCCCCTCTGCAATGCAATCGGGGCGGCTTACAATATAAAAACTCCATAGACACAGTACCCTAGCCCACCCACCCCTTAAAATAATATTAAATTATAAAAGATTAAAACATACAGTAATTAAAAATATATAAATTAGAAAGAAGAATAATTAAAACATACAATAGTTAAAAAAATCTGATTGCAGCTCAGAAAGGACAGCCGAGTCTTGGGCCGGGATAGTTATTCAGGAAAAGCCTGCCGGAAAAGATCCGTCTTGACAGCTTTTTTAAAGCTGTCTAAGGTGGTAATAAGACGGATCTCGTCCGGCAGGCCATTCCATAATCTGGGAGCGGCAGCAGAGAAGGCCCTCTGGGAGGTCACCGACAGCCTTGTTTTCATAGGCTGTAACAGATTCCTCCCAGAGGACCGAAGTGCGCGGGGAGGGTTGTATGGAAGGAGGCGGTCCCGGAGATAAGTTGGACCCAAGCCATGTAGGGCTTTAAAGGTTATAACCAACACCTTGTACTGTGCCCGGATAGGCAGCCAGTGGAGAGCTTTTAGCACAGGTGTTATATGCTCTCTTCTGGAAACAGCTTCATAAAAGCTTTTCCTTTTATGAACAAGATGCCAAAATATCCCATATCTGGGTGTATGGGTCCTCCATAAAGACATATGTGTGCATCATGTACTTCATGAATGTGGGCAATATTTTCATTTTACAGAGAAATACATGGCTAAGTTAACTGAAGTCAATATTTTCATTTGTTAATTGGGTAAAACACAATCTTCTTAAGACTGTTTTCTTGACTGTCAACCCTGTGTGTCATGAATTTAAACTGCCCCTTTTTGCTGTTTTGAAAACTTGGCAACACTGCATTCTCTTGAAAGGGAATTCACACATTAACTAGGCTACACATTCTTATAACTGGACAATATTCTCATGTCTACTATTAACGACATTTGTTTTCTGCATTTCCCCCTAGAAACCAAATAGCTTTGCATATCTATCAGCATGTACCACAGAGTGGCAGGCTACTTCTACCTAAGCTCCAGAACATGTAGCCCTACTAAAGTTGTTTATTGGAAATATTTCTTTCAAAAATGGACTTTGTTTTGAATTTTAAAAAGCTTTCCTGTATTAAGCTCTTCAACAGGCAGGCACAATCAAAGGTTGTGGGTGTTCAAGTATTTTCTCCTCCAGAATAAGGCTTGCAACACAAGGGCTGAGGAACATGTGGCCCTCCATATGTTGTGAGGGTCCAGTATCAAACAGACCCAGCCAGCAAGGCTAGAAGTAGTCCAACATTATCTGGAGGGCCACAGGTTCCCCAAACCCAGTTTACTTGTCCCTTTCCCTCATCAGAATTCCCTCATCAGCATTTATTCCCTGGCATTTCTTCATGTGTTATCCCTACCAAGCTGCACTGGGCAGGGCACGTTTCTAGGATGGAGGACCATCACCTCCCAAAAATAGTACTCTAGGTGAACTCGCCACGGGTCAGCGTAAGAGGGGTGCTCCAAAAAAACAACACAAGGACTCCCTGAAACAACATCTCAGGCTCGGCAAAATTGATCACCAACAATGGTCCGCCCCCTGGCCTCACATTGGGAGGCATGGAGATGCACTATCCACAATGCTGCAGCCTTATTTGAGAACTCACGCCGAACAAGTCTTGAAGAGAAATGACAACGCAGAAAGGACCACAATCCAGAAACATCACCCAAGGAGACCTTCTGCTGTGCTTTCTGCAACCGGACTTGTTTATCTCAGATTGGCCTTTTTAGTCATCAGTGCGCTTGCAGAAAGCACGGGATGAGTCCTTCCTGAATCTTCGTTTGCGAAGAAAAGCCAGAGAGAGAGAGAGAGAGAGAGATCCCTACCCAAACATATAAGCACATGTACATATGAACAATTTCTTGTAACATATGTAGGCATGCCACATGGATGACAAGCTGTTGAAAATGTGTTACATGTATGTATTTATTATATTTATATCTTACATTTCCTTCATTGAGCTCAAGGTGGTAGACATGGCTTTTCTCTAGTTTATCCTTACAACAACTTTGTGGGGTAGGTCAGGCTGAAAGAGATCTAGCTAATGAGTTTCATGACTCAGTGGGGACTTGAACCTGAGCTCTCTAGACCCGGTTCGGTATTCTAACTCCCCCTCTCTGGCTTTTCTTCGCATACGAAGATTCAGGAAGGACTCATCCCGCGCTTTCTGCAAGCGCGCTGATGACTGAAAAGGCCAATCCGAGATAAACAAGTCCGGTTGCAAAAAGCACAGCAGAAGGTCTCCTTGGGTGATGTTTTTGGGTTGTGATTCTTTCTGCGTTGTCGTTTCTCTTCAAGACTTGTTCGGCGTGAGTTCTCAAATAAGGCTGCAGCATTGTGGATAGTGCGTCTCCATGCCTCCCGATGTGAGGCCAGGGCGGACCACTGTTGGTGATCAGTTTGGCCGAGCCTGAGATGTTGTTTCAGGGAGTCTTTGTATCGCTTTTTTGGAGCACCCCTCTTAACGCTGACCCGTGGCGAGTTCACCGTAGAGTAGTATTTTTGGGAGGTGATGGTCCTCCATCCTAGTAACGTGCCCTGCCCAGCGCAGTTGTGATCTCAATATCATGGCCTCAGTGCTGGTGGTCCCTGCTTGCTCAAGGACAGCAACATTCGTCACATTGTCAGTCCAGTATATATTTAGGATTGTGCGTAGACAGCGCTGATGAAAGTGTTTGAGGAATCGTAGGTGGTGGCGATAGGTGACCCATGTTTCAGATCCATAAAGGAGGATAGACAGTACAATGGCTCTATACACACTGATTTTTGTGCTTTGCCTCAGGTGTTTATTGTTTATTGCTCCAGACTCTTTTGTGAAGTCTTCCAAATGCACTATATGCCTTTGCTAATCTGTGATCGATCTCTTTGTCAGTCTTGGCATCTGAGGAGATGATGCTTCCCAGGTAGGTGAACTGCTGAACGGACTTAAGCACAGTGTTGCCGACGGCAATGTGGGGATGGTGGTGTTCATCCTGTGGTGCAGGCTGGTAAAGAACTTCTGTTTTCTTCAGGTTGACTTCCAGCCCAAACAGCTCTGCAGCTGTTGCAAAGCAGGATGTTAGGCGCTGCAGAGCTGCTTCTGTGTGGGCAACAAGGGCAGCAGCATCGGCGAAGAGCAGCTCACGGACTAGATAGTTTAGAGTCTTAGTGTGAGCCCTCAGACGGCTTAAGTTAAACAAGCTACCATCAGTACGGTAGCGTATATAGATGCCGTCGTCTTCTTCAAGCTCTGCCATAGCCCTTTGGAGCATCGTGCTAAAGAAGATTGTAAATAAAGTTGGTGCAAGAACACAACCTTGCTTCACTCCATTAGTTATTAGAAAGGGCTCTGAAAGAGCATCGCCATATCTGACTTGACCACGCTGTCCCTCGTGTAGCAAGATAATCATTTTAAGGAATTTGGGGGGACATCCTAGTCTTTCCAGGATCTGCCACAGACCTTTTCTACTTACAGTGTCAAAGGCTTTGGTGAGGTCGACAAATGTTACATAGAGACCCTTGTTCTGCTCCCTACATTTTTCTTGCAGTTGCCTAAGGGCAAATACCATGTCTGTAGTACTCCTATTGGCTCTGAAGCCACATTGGCTTTCAGGGAGAAGTTCTTCTGCAATATCAGGAACTAACCTGTTCAGGAGTATCCTTGCAAGGATTTTTCCAGCAATAGAGAGCAGTGTTATGCCTCGATAGTTTGAGCAATCGGATTTTGCTCCTTTTTTCTTGTACAGGGTGATGATGACTGCATCTCGGAGGTCTGATGGCAGTTCCCCTTTTTCCCAGCAATTCACAAGGAATTCGTGGAATTTTTCGTGGAGTGCATGACCTCCGTGTTTCCAAACTTCAGGTGGGATTCCATCAATCCCAGCTGCCTTGCCGTTTTTCATCTGCTGTATGGCCTTAAGGGTCTCTTCCAAAGTGGGAGCTATGTCCAATTCATTTTTCATTGGTTTTTGTATCATATATTGGATAGCTGAGGCTTGGACTACTCGGTTGGCGCTAAAGAGACTTTGAAAATGTTCAGCCCAACGATTTAGGATGGAGGCTTTATCAGTAATTAATGTTTGACCATCTGTACTGTATAAGGAGCTTTGGACCTGATAAGTAGGTCCAAACACTGCTTTAAGAGCTTCATAAAATCCTCTATGATCACCCAGATATGCACAGCATTGTGTCTTTTCTGCTATATTGATCCACCACTTGTTCTGCATGTCTCGGAGTTTTTGTTGTAGTTTGCTACATGTGAGGCGGAAAGCTGCTTTTCTTACATGACAGGTTGGCTGGGCGAGGTATGCCTGGTGAGCAGCTCTCTTCCTTGCCAACAGCTCCTGGATCTCTTGGTTGTTTTCATCAAACCAGTCTTGATTTTTCTTGTGGGAGAAGCCAAGGGATTCTTCTGCAGACTGGAGGATACTGTTTTTGATATGTTGCCAAAGCACTGTAGGAGAAGGATCTGTAGGATGGTCTTCAAGTTTCGTTTGTAGATTTGCCTGAAAGTTGTCTCTCATGGTAGCTTGTTGAAGATTGTTGACTTGGAGTCTCTTCTTTAAGATGCCACCCCTCTTAGGTTTGACTTAAGATGAAGATTTAGTTTACATCTGACAAGGCGATGATCTGTTTGGCATTCTGCACTGGGCATCACTCGTGTATGACGGACATCTGGTATTAATAATAATACAATTACACCATCCATTAAACCTTCCCTCAGAGGCACTGGAGGGGTGAGGGAAGACTTTTCTCCTGCTTCTTACTGTAACTTTGTGGCTGGAGCCAGCTTTGGCTCCTGTCACATGGGCTGAGCAGCCTTCCATCCTTCGCAGACCCCTGTGAAGACATCGCGGTCCCCTGGGGGTCCACAGACCACAGGTTAAGAACCACTGATCTAGCAGATTCCACTAAGCCACCCAGAAAGCCATGGCTCCACTTCACTGGAACCAAAGCATCCAGGTGGTTTCCAGCCATTCAGTGATTCCCCTCTCTCCCTTCACGCCCCCTAGTATCCTAAGCCCTACAACATTTTCTCAAAGCTTGGAAAATTTACTTGGATCCCATATTGGCCCTCTTGAGTGCCGTATTGGGAGAAAAGTGGAATATAAATTCAATTAATTAATTAATTAATTATCATAGAATCATAGATTTGGGAAGAGATCACATGGGCATCCCATCCAACCCCATGACATGCAGACACAATCAAAGAATGCCTGCCAGATGGGAACTCCCTTCTCAGAGAGGTTAGGATAGTCCCATCTTTACTCTCGTTCCTGCAGCAAGTTAAAACATATTTTATACCAACAGGCCCTTACTGATAAATGAAGGTTGGACTGCTGGTGCTCCTGTTTTTAAGATTTATTTTAATTTTATGGAGTTTTTAAAATGTTTTATTATTTATGTGGAATTTTAATTATATAATGGTTTAATCTTTTTTAATTCTTATTTATTGTACTGTGTTTTTAGCCAGAGTTGTTTTTAAATGTTGTGAGCTGCCTTGAGTCCCACCATAGGGAGAAAGGTGGGGTATAAATAAATAAAATAATAAAATAAATGGCCATCCAGCCTCTGTTTAAAAACCTGCAGAAAGGAGACTCCACCATACTCCGAGGCAGTGTGTTCTACTGCTGAACAGCTCTTACCATCAGGAAGTTTGTCCTAATGTTTAGGTGGAATCTCTTTTCCTGTAGTCCCTACTAGAGTAGAACCGTTCAAGCAGTGGGCTTTATATAAGTGTTGACTTATCATTCAGCAACTGCGTCTACTCTAGGATGTTCATTGTCTCTGAACTTCAGCCCAATGTATACAATGGTTTTGAGCTGTGAAGAGTCTCTTTCAGGAATGGGGTGGGGGGAATAGATGCCTGATCACACTGAGATGTAGTAAGCTGGTTAACTCAGGCAGCTGTCGCTAAGTGCTGCGGGGGGGGGGGAGCAAAGGCACCTCTGTCTGATGGAAGATGGAGTTGGGTGTTCTTCCAGGTAGTCTGCTATCCACTGCTGTTCCTTCTCTCAAGTGCACTGGAGGGTGCTGATCCATCACCAGTGCTGAAGTAAGATTCATCTGTCAGGCTAGTTGGGTTCTGTCGGTCTAATGCACTGAAAGCATCTTGCCCTATCTCTTATATAGCTAAATGTGTTGGACAGCTTTTTGGGTAGTTCTAGACAAAGGAGGTAAGTGTTTGTGTTCTCTTGGGACAGAAAAAAAGGCCTCCAAGTGTGTCAATCAAAACAGTGCCGTTTCATCTTCAGCACTAAATGGTATGGAAGTGAAGTGCTTCATTGCTGAAAATGTGAAGTGTCAGGCTCAAAAAAAACAGATACAAAGGGCTGGCAATTGTACTGATATATTTTTGGTTTGGCCTGAAAGGAAGAACCCCAAGGAGGCCACCTCCTCACAGCTATTTCCTTCAGGTTTATACATAATCTTCAGATTTGAGAAGTGGTTTTCACAGCAGAGTTTTGACAGACCCAGAGCGAGCCACCTGCAGGTTCAGGCCTCGAGTCCTGGAAACAGAAGGCTTCAGCTAGGCAAGGAGATTGTATACCACCAACAACAATGAGTGTGCACCAGCTAAGCAGCATTCTGGCCAACAGAAGTCAACTGCTTGGTAAGCTTAACCATTAACTTCAGTGGTACCAGAATTAATGCTGCAGCTATTTGCTCTCTTCTGATTCTAACTGCAGTTATGTCTTTCCCTCTCTCCTTTCTTTGATTCCATCCCCTCCCCAGTTCCTAGTTTCCTGTAGTCATTCTCAACAACATTTTCTTAAAGCTTGGAAAATGTATTTTGTTGGACTATAGCTCTCAGAATACTGGGGGATTCTGGGAGCTGTAATCCAACAAAATAATTTTTTCAAACTCTGCTTTCTACCTTCTTCATCTCCTGTGATTTTTCCTCCTATTATTGTTTCTCCCTCACTCCCTTTCATTCATGTGTCTCCATTTCTCTCCATTTGCACCCACTGATAAGGAAAATATCCAGAGGTTCTCTACTTAAGGATTATTGATGGCTATAAAAGAGGTAAGGTGGTAGCTTTTGTTCAATCAACTTCTTTGGGCACAAGAGTTTGGAAAACTGTAAGAGAGCACAGATATTTCCATCAAGCAAAATTCATTCTCCAGTTAGATTTGGATTAAATTTTGCCAGGGATACAAATAGTGATAGTTAATAAAACAACAATCAGTTGCTTGCTATTGCAAGAATGATATACAGTATACCATCTGTGTGGATATTTTTGATCAGCTATTAATGTTTCTTTGGATGTTGCTTCACTGATTATGTTAAATGCTTATGCTACCTTCATAACTTTGTGTAATACTTTTAAATATTTTTTTTCCTTTTCTAAAAAAGATATATTGTTAATCTGAGTTTTCAAAACCTGAAGAGGGCAGTTGATGACTTGAGCTCTTGAAGGTCTTTCATTCATAGGGTCACCATAAGTCAAAGTTGTCTTGAGGGCAAATAGCAATAACAACAAATAGTATTACTTTTAAAATCTTTACAGACTGCTCAGAAGATTTCAAAGCAACGTACAATAATTAAAAAGACCAGCAATAAGCACAACAATTATATTGTTCATGCAAATAGCTGGTATGTCTGGAGTACACAGAGAAACTTGCAAAAGCAGATATCTTTTCAATATACATCTAAAAATTACAAATTGTTGAAGCATGTCAAATTTTAATTTTTTTAAACTCACCTTTTGTTTACTGTGTGACAGGCTGTCCACATCTAACCTTTCATGTGTATTACCATTAATCTTATTAGCATTTCAGAGTAAGAGTGAAGAATATGTAATGTTGCTGAATTAGAGGTGGCATCATCCCTATCAGTTGACCATTCAGACTGTGAGTGATGGGAAGTGGAATCTAGCAATCTCTTCTGGAGAGTCACCGGTTTCCTAGCCCTAATTTAAGGGAAAACTATTGCTCCACCATGAAACTCTAGTGAGCTCTCTTTGTCCTCTAGAGAAGAATTGCAGTCTCACAGTTTTTTGTTGCAAAGGCCGGGGTTGGTGATTTCAAATCCCTTAGCTTAGCCTTTGAACTTTCTTTTTGATCCTGCCAATAGGCAAGGAATTTGGCTACAATGGAGCAAGTGCCATGATCTCCATTTGTGCCAGTGTGTTCACCTGAGCTCACATCTGTGCCCTGCCAGTATAACATCATTGCTTGTTCAGAGTTTAGCAATGGGAAGGACTTGTCTTATGATCCTATATGCGGGTCCATTTTAGAAGGTCTTAGGACCAGGCTTGGGCTTTCCTTTTGCATGGTTTCTGAATAATTCAAGCAACTTCATCTGTGCAGAATCAGAGCTTTGGGCTACGACTCCTAGAACACAAACCAATGGATTCAAATTACAGGAAAAGAGATTCCACATAAATATTAGGAAGAACTACAGTTGTCCCTTCACATTCGCTGGGGTTTGGTTCCAGGACCCCCCATGAATACCCAAATCCGTGAATACTCAAGTCCCATTATATGCAATGGCATAGCAAAATGATATCCCTTATACAAGATGGCAAAATCAAGGTTTGCTTTTTGGATTATTATTATTTTTTAAAGAATATGTTCAAGCCGTGAATACTTAAATCCATGAATGCCAAATCCGTGAATATGGAGGGACAACTGTATTTTACTATAAGAGTGGTTCAATGGTAGAATAGATTGCCTTGGACAGTGGTGGACTCTTCCTTTGGTGGTCTTTAAACAGAGGCTGCATGTGCCTCTTTTATGACTGCTTTAGTTGTATATTCCTGCATGGCAGGGGATGGGATTAGAGTGCCCTTCTGGTTCCTTCCATCTCTTAGGGCTTGTCTTTATGAGGATATAAAATGTAGATTAATGTGCACTAATGCCAATTCGCAGCAACTTTAATTTGTCTTAATGGTTTTTTTGGCAAGATTGCAGGCATGCGAAGCTATCCGCGTCCGTTGTTCAAAGGAGCATGCCTGCAAATCAAGATGGTAAGCATGAGTGAATCACTCGTGTGTTTATTGTCACCAGTTGCCATCGCCAAACAGTATTTTTTTAAATAAATATATCAAAGGGGCAGAGGTGTGATATTCTGTTTAAATAGGAAAAAGAAAAAGAAAAAAAGCCTGTTTTGTTGCATTAGCGCACGATCGCTTTGCGAAGCAAAGCAAATCAGTTGTCCCAATAAGCAGGAATGTGGCTTTTCCTGCATAGTTTTTGGCATTTTTTGCCCCCCTCCCCCCAAATACGGTGGATTGATGCAGGATCTCATTAAGACAAATCGTATTCTCTTTGAATTCTAAAAGGAGTATTTTGCCATATAGACAACCCCTAAGATTTATGCTTCTATGAATCCCCTAGTTAGTATGTCCATGTGGAGGTGCAGGCTGTGGGATCTTGGGAACTGTGGTCTGCAAATGTAACTTTTCCTAGCTTCATTTGAACTCTAGTGAAAGTGTCATGTTTTGTTTTGTGATTATCTGTCCAATGTGATTCTACTAAGCACCTTTACCCAGAAGAAAGCTCCATGAAGTTCAATGATACATATTCGTATATGAACATGATTAGGACTGTCACTGTCTCATTTGGGTGTAGTATAACGCAAATCATATCCAATCTGAATTTGGAAATATTTTTTCTCTTTTTTAGCTCCAAAGATCCAAAAAGAATGCTAGGGCAAATGGTAGTTGGAATAGCATTTCACTAAGGTCTTTTCTCCTTATACGTTATATTACAAATAAAAAAATGCACATTTTATTCAATTGTCAAGTGCCATTTATTATCATGCATTTCTTATTAGATTATTACTCCACCTTTCTCTCACAAAATGGGACTCAAGGCAGCAAACAATACAATGAATAAAACATTGATCCTAGGCTCATCTCCCTCCTGGATGTACTTCCAATGGCAGATGAAGATTTTTATTTAAAACTGACTATTTATAAGAAAAAGGCTTCTAATAGTGTGATGTACTGTTTATATTTCTTGCTTGTTAATGGATATGTGTTATTGCTTTTATTTCTATTGATTACTTTTTTATATTTTAACTCTGTATTTTCTACAGATGTATGCTTTTATTAGCATCTATGTTAATTTGTGCAAACCATCTTGAGTCCCAGTGCTGTGGAAAATATGAGATATAAACACAACAAAAATAATAACACCAACAGGGTCAGATTAAAACATCAAGTGACAGGGCTTTCTCTGTAGCAGCATCTCAGCTGTGTAGTTCCCTGCCAAGGGAGGTCAGCCTGACTCCATCTAGGTGAAGAATGGCAGCTGGGAATGTTTAGTTTGGAGAAGAGGTGATTGAGAGGTAACATGATAGCAATCTTGAAATGTCTGAGGGGATATCATATAGAACTGGAGTGGGCAACTATGAAAGACCAGGAGAGTGCATTTGCCCTATATGAAACCTTAAAAGGCCATACCTGGTTCAACAAACAAACTAAGAAACAAACAAAAATATAGATTTTCCTTGGGCTTTTTCCAGGCTGTGAAGCCGTGTTCTGGAAGAGTTTATTTCTGACGTTTCGCCTGCATCTGTAGCTGGCATCTTCAGAGAATGGTTGGGTAGGAGTGTGTTTGGGGCTTATATACTGTGAACCCCTGTTGGGAAGTACAGTATATGTAAATTTGTGTGTTTGAATGGTTAGTTTCTGGGTGTAGAAATGAAAGGAGGATTAGTGTCTGTTTGGCTAATCCTCCTTGTATTTCGTTAGAGTAGTTGGGTCACTGTGGAAGGACCCTTACAATGATCCATCCAGATTTATACAACCCCAGCACCAGGGCCATGCTTTGAATAAGCCACTTTTGCAAATTGGAAATAAAAACCAGCTGTGCACAGCCCTGGTTGGCTGACATCAAAAAATGCCTCCAGGAAAACCCAGGAGCAAATTTTGCATTTTAAAAAAGTTTGGTGATGGTGATGATGACATTTGAATTAATAAATTAAAAAGTGCATGAGTATATGTGTGGTGTTTGTAATGGTATGTTGCCAGTCTTAGACTAGGGTGGTGAGATCCAAAACAGATTTAGCAATCAGTTTGCTGGTATGCACTTGTAGTACCATATTTCATTGGCAGAACCAAAATTACCCTGCAATCAAGGGATATGTTTTGTGAATTCTTTGTGCAATGCCTGTCTTCAAAGGCTTGTCAACCCTGGGAATAAAAATCCAATTGAAATTTGGACTACTTTGGCCCAGAGCTGCACCAGATGAAATTCATACTAATCTGCCCAGATTTAAGTGCCACACCTTGGCAAAGCCTGAATTTGATTCATCCATATTTTTACCCCCAGTGCAGCCGCTTGCTCTGACTTCAGATTGAGTGACTGCACCAGAGCTCTGTCTTCCTGGTGTGTGGCCACTCATTCTGAGGGCAAAGCAAGTGAGTGCACTGGCTGAAGCTGCTCCTTCTGCCCTCAGAATGATCAGCCATATGCAGGGCTCTGCCTTCCCAGGTGTCATGCCCCGTGAGCCTGATGAGGCTATAGCATATCACCTAAATATGGCCTTTAGAAAACTCATGTAGACAAGGCTCAACCCTCTTCCACATTTCCATACCTTTTGGTGTGCTGTTACACCCAAGAATGACTTTCCCTATTATTAACTTCCTTTCCCATCTTCACGGTCTCTTTAACAAAGTATTTCTTAAACTGTTTTAATCGCTATTTACTTGTCTCCCTGGTACTTGTCTACTCTTCTCCTCTCTCACTTAGGTAGTGATATGTCCTGAAATCCCCTTCCTCATTGATGTTTTGTCTGTCTGATCATTTTTGTGCTGGATCTACTACACTGTTGTGAGAGTTGTAGACCTCGCTGTGCAAAAATCTCATCTACAATTTCCTGAAAGTTTTTTTCCCTCATAAATACAAAGCAGCTTCTGTGGGGTTTTTTCCTGCCTTGCTGTCAGGGCAGTTTAGAATTTCTTTGAATTTCTTTTAACGATATTTTTGAGCTTAGCTATTTACTGTCAGCTGGCCATGGTTGCTCTGTGTGCGCACACATGTGCCTGCATGCATTTTATTTCTATTACACATCTTCTCAGTTATCCTCTAGCTGCCTATGTTTCCTGATCTGAAAAAGTGCCATGGGTAAATGGTTACCCTCATGACATTTCCCCCTGGGCTTGCAATGGGAAAAACTCTTCCCTCAACTACCGCATCTTTCTGTTCTCTAATCATCCCTCTATACTCTTATGTCTCACTCTGGGAACTTGTTCAGAGGGATCTAGAGGTAGAGCAGGTTCTTTGGGGAGCCACACAGACTAAAGAAATATGCTGGTATAGCTTTTAAGAGAGCTAGGTAGGCCCAAATCCTTGGCACTGAGGGGATACTGCCTCAGAATCTAGCATTGTGGAAGATATGACTTAGGAGCCCTGGAGATCTCCTGGAATAGCCATGCATCCTCTGTTTTATTTGAAGTTTCCCTCAAAGCAAGCCAGATGTGTGTGGGGGGGGCACTGAGTCAGTTGTGGAATACTTGATTATTTCACTGAGATAATTCCATTATCCTGAGGTTAACAGAATTAGGGTTAGGGAGTTAGGGTTAGTGTTTAATGTACACGTCTTGTACTTCCTCAAACCACTAGTACTTTTAGTGGATTCCTCCCCTGTCTTCAAAGGGGCCAATCTACAGGTGACCATAGTTTGAAACCTCTAATTAAGATTTATTAGGATTGATTTTTTTTGTCCCACTTGTGGTTTTTTTTTCCTGTGTTTTTTCAAGTGGTTGAAATTAGGGGACATCATTTAAAACTCTTCAAGTGACAATGTGATAGAATGCCAACATTGTAGGCTTAGTTCTGTGGTATTTTGTAGCAAAATGTGATTCTGGGGAAACTCAAATCTGCCTTTGTGATGAATGAGGTTTATTTGAAGTGTAGGAAGCCATGGAGGCTATAGGATAGCTGAGTGATGGTTGTATATTAAGACAGGACATGTGTGCATTTGGGCATCCGCACGCATACACACAAACACGGAGAGAGAGAGAAAGAGAGAGAGAGAGAGAGAGAGAGAGAGAGAGATATGCCTCAGCTACCTTATAAGTAAGGGAAGCATGAAAACTGCAAGCCCCAGAGAGAATTTCTGCAAAACATTCTACTGTTTTGAACATTTTCCCAGAAATCAATTTCTTTTCCATCCATTAGAGAGTGTTTGGTGGGAGGAAATGGAAAAAATGTTTGGCACTATGCTAATTACAGTAGCTCTTGTCGGTAGCTGATAGAGTTCAGACCAAATTTTACAGACTTTACAAAAATGTTGTCCTCTTGGCCTGTTGCCAGAGAAGGAGGTTGCAAAGCCAGAAAATGATTAAGCAAAGCTGGTTTTACTGCTGTTGCAAGACAATAAGTCATCTTCATGTCTCTTTGTGGTCCAAACATGACATGAAGGTAATGGTTGCTTTTGTATTGTTCTGGCATGTGCATGCACATGCTGCAAGTGAGGGCTTATCCAAAAAGGAAAAAAGTCCCTGGACATATTGAGACATTCTAGCTCTTTTTAGGCTTGTCTATACAAGGCTATAAAACAGTGGTTTCCAAATTTTAGTCCTCCAGGTGTTTTAGACTTCAGCTCCCAGAGTTCTTAATTGTTGGTCGAGCTGGCTGAGGCTTCTGGTAGCTGAAGTCCAAAACACCTGGAGGACCAGCATTTGGGAACCACTGCTATAAAATGTGGATTGATGCACACTAATGCCAATTCATAGCAGCTTTCATTTGTCTCAACAATTTTTTGGCAAGATCGCAGGCATGCAAAGCTATCAAGTTCATTTATTACAATCCATAGATCCGTCACAATGTGAAGCTATCCATGTTGATTGTTCAAACAGGCACCCCTGTGAATCAAGATGGCGGGTGTGAGTGAATTAGTCACATTTTTATTCCCACCAGTTGCTGCCGCCGAACAGTATTTTTAAAGCATATCCAGGGTGGAAAAGTGCAATATTTCACTTAAATAAACAGAAAAAAAAGAAGAAGGCTGTTTCATTGCCTCAGCACATGATTGCTATGGCAGAAATCCAACATGGTGGTTTGAGGCACTTGTCCTGCCAATTAGCTCTGCCCCCTGTGCACATCCAACCAATCAGCTTTTCACTTCCTGTCTTATGGGGAATGCACATCTGTGTTAATGGGAAATCGATAATGATTATAATAATGGTAAAGCAAATTAGTTGTCCCAACAAAAAGGAATGCACATTTCCTTCAGAGTTTTTTTTAAAAAAAAATATATGGGAAAAGCCACAAAGGTGGAGTATTTGGCATGTTTGCCCCCCCTCCTTCCAAATATGGCAGATTGATGTGGGATCTCATTTGGATAAATCGTATTCTCCTCAAATTCTATGTGGAGTATTTTCGCCGTATAGACAACCTCTTTGTTTGATTCCATGGTTTTGCAGCCAAACTCTTTCTTGAAAATCCCAGATTTCTCTCTCTCTCTCTCTCACACACACACACACCTTGTGTTCTTCCTCTTTCCCCCATTGATCATGCTTCACATCTGGACTCAAGCAATGTTTCAGAAATTGAGTTTCACCAATTTCCACTGAGCCCTTTTAAAATTATTATTTATTGTGAGGAGATATTTTCCTGACAAAGGTGTGCAAAGGGAGCTGGTGTTTCTCTGAGGGATTGGCATGGGGAAATGTAAACTGGCTAAAGATGAAAATGAGCTAAGATGAACGTATGATTCCAATGTATTAGGGGACAGTAGCACTATGCTATCAGTGTCACTACAAAGTCTGGAAAATGGGGTGGCATTTTTTCTTGAATCAAAATCTGATTTTGAGACTGTAGACTTCAGCAGGATGATTGCCTTCTTCAAAACCTGTAAAACATACCAGAACATGTTTAGGCACTGACTGGATGCCAGAAATGCTAAATTAAAAAATGATCTAGAGGCAAGTATGATCCTGACTTATTGCCACCACCCCAAACACACACATACACACTTTTAGCAGTGTTGTTCTATGAAGTTATTGCCTGCTGGGATTACGTAGTACAATACAACCAGGGGCCGGGTTCAGTTCCAAATGCAAGATAACCTGCCTCATATGTACAGTATGTGTTGTGCATGCGAAACAGATGTTTCCCTTGTGCAAACCCACGTTGGATTTGTCTGTATCTTCACACAGAAAAAGGAGCAGGTCCAATTGATTTGTCTCCTGAACATATAAATTAGTAAAGATCGTACTTCACAAACCAAATAACGTGTCACACTCAGAGTTTAGAGAAGTTTCCTTTTGGATTAGAAGTCATAGAATTCCCTAACCAGCTTGGCCACTGTTGAGCTTCTAGGAGTTGTCATCCAAAAATTAACTTTTTCTATGGTCAGGTTGCAGCACAGTGAGAGGCAAGTGGGGACCCATAACACAGTGTCCACACTGTGGATATGGATTGCATTCTATACTTACAAGTGAATTCTTAGCTGCTTTTGGCTTTTGTGGTCTCCAAACTCCTGTTTCTGCATCCAAGAACTTGGAAAGTGAGCGCAATTGGATCTGAGTCTGGGATTTGATGGGTGTGTCTTGATCCACACTTCCCATACTATCTACAGGCTAGATGTAACTTGCTCTCCAGAATCCTTACACTGATAGACAGATGGTGGCATGCACATTTGGAAAGGGCACACAGAAAAACACTGCTAAAAATGCTTTAATCTATTGTGGGGGCGGATATGTTCAAGCTATGTGCATAATTTAAAAAAATATACACACAGTACTCACATTGGAAATAAAAACACAGAAAGAGATGGACCCATAAAAAAGGATGCCTGAGGATAGATGGGACATGGCATAGATAGGATGTGACATGGGTGTAGCCACAGGTATGATGGAACCAACCAGAGATACAATGTGGGTGTGAGAAAGGGGACGAGGTCTGTGGATGTGGCACTTATAGATATTCACATCCCTGTCTAGAATTCCTTATGTGCAGCTGCTAGTTTGGGTCACATTAACATCTTTGGATTGGCTCTTAGAATGAGAGGATAACACTAAGCAGTCTCAATGTGTGTATACATACTGGTACAATTAAAGGTTCCCAGTTGAATTCCAAAGAATACTTCTAAAGGAGAAAAATCTAAGTACACATCCATATAACTGGGGCACAAAGTACAGCCTGCAAGCTGAATTCACTGCCCCCCCCATGTTATCCACTCCGATGCTATAAATTTTCTGTCCATTATTAAGAAAGTTAAAAAGCTGGACATCAGCTGTTTTATGGAAAATATGATCCTTGTAAGACTTTGATTCTATTCTATAAATGTTGCTCATTATCATTCTTTAAGGCTGTTGTAAGTATAATGACAATGTAGAAATCATGTACCAAGGTCACACATGATATAGCATTATAATATTTCTATGGAACACTGTCTTACCTAGTATGTAGTATACCCAGTATTTTAGTATAAATCTTCTCGTATTTAATGTAAAATGACTATGAGTATTTCTTAGTAAGCGAACAAGTTCTTCTGGTTCTGCTTATTTATTGGCAAAGCATTTATGCTGAAGAAGGACTTGTGTGACCTCAAAACATGCCAAAATGCCTGGATTGAATTCATTTGCATCCAGCCATAAAAGTTTGTAGTTAGGTCTTTTTGGGGGACCAGGATTTGTAATTCTCACTGCATTTTTCGTGCTTTTCAATTAACCAACATAGGCCAAGTCCACACTATACAAATAATTGAGTTTGAAACTGGATTATTTGCCATGGCTCCTTCCTATGGAATTCTGGGATTTGTAGTTTTACAAGGGCTTTAGCCTTCTCTGCCAAAGAGTGTTGGTGACTCACCAAACTACAAATCCCAGGATTCCATAGGAAAGAGCCATGGCAAATAACCCATTTTTCAAACAAAATTACTTATGTACTGTGGATTTGTAGTGTGGATAGTCTTTCAATTTTGGTAAGATGAAATTCAGCATTGTATGACTCCTCCTGCTCATAGAATAGCGTGTCCCATTGCTCTCTCCTAACAGAAGCCCCTTGAAAGTATTCTCCCAAATTTGCTCCAGAAAGTCCCTCAAGACTCCAGAGCAAATATAGGAATGGAAGGGGTGGGATTGCCCCTCTAGTGGAAGTCTTCTATCTACAGAAAGGGACTAAATGGATTTTGCTCCCAGCATTCCCCCTGAATGCTGAATGTCTCTGAAAATGGGTGCCAGATGCCTCTTAGACACAGGGAATAGATGATATGGATGAGCTCTTGCTTTAATGTCCAGCTTGTGGGATTCTAAGAGGCATCCGGTAGGCTACATTTACAATGGCACGCTGAACAATATGGTTTAGATCAACATACAGGCATAAATACTGTACATACATCAGATCCAATGAAGCTGATAGGATTCAACTTACTTGTAACAAGCACAAGTCCCACCAATTTCACTGGATTTCTTTTAAGTAAAACTTACATTTGGATTCCCTTCAATGGTCTGTTGGTACAACAACCAGGTGGTTTTGTAGTCTTACATTCGGGTCATGAGTTCTTCCTGCCTGAAAGTACTGAAAGGATGAGTCAGCAGGTCAAAGGTAGAAACAGTTCTTTCATTTTGAAGGGGAATTCAATAGGGTACTAAAATAACAAATAGTATCATTTCTTGTTATTGCCGGAACATTATTAGTTGTTGTTGGAACACTGTAGAGTTGCATTTTCAGTTCTCCATGGCATGAGGTTCCCACCTTCCCTCCAAAAGATAATGTACCAAAGATCTGGTTCAGCATACATACAACTCACACCAAGAGCTAAGCGACATAAATTGCCACCTGATATTCTTGAGGCATCGTACAGGGGAATCAGAACACCATCTACTATACCTGTACTGGCCAGAGAATATCTGGGCCCCCTCTTTGGAATTTACATCATACATCTCTTGGAAACAACAATAGCTGGCCCCAACAATGACTTCTGTGTAAAGTACTACTCTCCTGTATTGTCCACATTATCTGCTGAATGAGGGATAAACTATTTCCTTTTACTTTAGTAGATCTGTACCTCAAGTACTTTGCTGCTGCAGTCACTGCTGAAATATACTGATCCTATGTGAGAAGGCATCTAATCTCCCTCCCTCCCTAATCTTTCAGCCCTTTCACACTACATAATTATAGCACTTTGATTCCTCTTTAACTGCCATGGTTGCATCTGATGGTACCTTGGAATTTGTAATTTACAGAGAATTCTAGAATACTGAGTGGGACCAGATACGGGGAACATACAACTCCTGTGTTGAAACAATTCAGTAGCTAACACTTTGGTACCATTTGGATTCTGGGCACACTTCAAAGTGCTTGTTCTCTCTCTGGCTTTTCTTCGCAAACGAAGATTCAGGAAGGACTCATCCTGTGCTTTCTGCAAGCACGCTGATGACTAAAAAGGCCAATCCAAGATAAACAAGTCCAGTTGCAGAAAGCACAGCAGAAGGTCTCCTTGGGTGATGTTCCTGGGTTGTGATTCTTTCTGCGTTGTCGTTTCTCTTCAAGACTTGTTTGGCTTGAGTTCTCAAATAAGGCTGCAGCATTGTGGACAGTGCGTCTCCATGCCTCCCAATGTGAGGCCAGGGAGGACCACTGTTGGTGATCAATGTGGCCAAGCCTGAGATGTTGTTTCAGGGAGTCCTTGCATCGCTTTTTTGGAGCGCCCCTCTTACGCTGACCCATGGCGAGTTCACCGTAGAGTACAAAGTGCTTGTTATAACCTATATAAAGCCCCTTATACCTTAGGTCCAGACTATCTGAAAGACTGTTTTTTTCCTATATGAACCAGCCAGAGTCTTAAGATCTCTCAGTGCTGCCACCATCACAGGAACATCCAGTGGGAGCACAGGTGAGAGCTTTTCTCTATGGCTGCTCCCAGGCTGAGGAATTCTCTCCCCTGAGAGGTTAGGTCCCCCCCCCCTCTGCTCTTCTTTCCCTGACAGGCAAAGGCCTTTCTTTTCCAACAGGCATTTAATGAATAATTGGTTGCAAGGAGTGGTATTTTATGGGTTTGTGCATGTTGTACTTTTTATTCTATTCTTCTGTTCTGGCATGATTTTAAATTTTTAAAATTGTAATGGCATTGTAATATGATAAATTGTTTAATTGTGTTTTAGCATTTTAATTATCAGCTATAACTTTGTCTTGTTTTAGTATTTTTGTAAGCCACTTTGAGTCCCATGCCAGGGGAAAGGTAAATGAAATAAATAAACAAATAATAAATTCTAAATAATAATGAAACTGCAACTCCCAGAATTCCATAGGATAGACCAATGGGTTTATTGCACTCTGGAGTAAAACAGCATTGCAACAGGAAGATTCCGTCTTCCATGCTGCCTTACTGCATGATGTTGTCATTCTTCTACTGTTCTACCATTCCAGTCCCATGGGAGACCAAGGTAAAACTGCATCTTTTTGCTAATGGGTTTTTCCAGTTAGCAAAAAGATACTGTTTTACCTCAATCTCTCATGGGACAAGAACAAAGAACAACAACATGCAGTAAGGCAGCACGGAAGATGGAACCTTCCTGTTGCGCTGCCGCAGTAACCCTCTAAGGACTTTTTCAGATAGGACTTACCATGCAAGAAGACTCTGGAACAGTTATGATGCTGTCACTCAGCAGGGGATCTGTTTCGGACGACGCTGTCCCTCTCTCAGCGTCGTCCGTGACTGTTCCGGGTATGATTGAAGGCAGCCGCGCCATTTTTTACTAAAGGAAGTTGTCCGTGAATAAAAAATGGCACGGCTGCCTTCAATCATACTCGGAACAGTCACAGATGATGCCAAGAGAGGGACGGCATTGTTTGAAACGGACCCCCTGCCACGCAACAGTGTCGTAACTGTTCCGGAGTCGTCTTGAGCGGTAGGTCCTGTCTGAGAAAGTCCTAAGACAGTCAAAGTGAATCAAAGTGCTATATTATGTAGTGTGAAAGGGCCATCTGTGGAGAATGTAATCATTTTGCACAGTAATTCCCATCAACCCAAGACAGCATGGCCAGTGGGCAAGGAGTACAAGTGTGGTAGCCTAATAGCGACTGGAGGACCATCCACCCCTGCTGCAGAGGTAGGTTTTCAGAGCTTGGAAAAGTTACCTTTTTGGAGTACAACTCCTTGAATCCTCCAGCCACCATAGCTAAAGACTGGGTTGGCTGAGGGACATTGGAAGTTGTAATCTACAAAAGTAACAAATTGTATTCTCCTCAAATTCTATGAGGAATATTTTCGCCATTTAGACAACCTCCTAGATTGCTCAGGATTCAGATATTGTCAGGAGTGCTTCTTCCTATATCAGCCTGCCCATAATTTAAGACTATCAAGGGAGGCTCTTTGAGCTCTGATCAAGGATCAGAGATACATTATATGTCAAGAAGGGTGAGAGCCTCCTTAGTGGTGGCACCTCAAAACTGTGGGATATGTTCCCCTGGGAGGAGCAACTGACACCAGCACTGCAGTTGTTAGAGCGCCAGTTTGTTTGTCATGGCAATTTGACTTATTCTGTTTTACTGTATCTGCTGCTGTTGTATGTGTTATTACGGTGGTATGTTTTGGGAGGATTTTTTGTTTGCTTTTTTTCTTCTTTTCCAAATTAGTTAGATTTAGCATCACCATCTTAAGAACCATCACATTAAAAATTGAATTGTAGAAACAGCAAGACACAATGGTAATAACAGTTGCCCCTCCACATTAGTGGCTTTCACACTCACGGTTTTGATTATTCGTGGTTTGGCCCCGAGCCCCCTCTGGAAGGCCGGCGAGAGGCAGGGCAACATCCTGCCTGTGCCTTCCCCTGCCTCCCAGAGGCTGCTCTGAGGCTTCTAAGCCCTGTAGTCCGCTCAGGAAGGCCGCAGAGAGGCAGGGCAGCCTCCTGCCTGCCTGCCTGCCTGCCTGCCTGCCTGCCTGCTGCCTTCCCCAGCCTTCCTAAAGGGGCTCCGGGGCTTCAAATCCCAGAGTCCCCTCAGGAAGGCCCTGGAGAGACAGGGCAGCCTTCCTCCTGCCCACCCACTTCCATCTGGGGCCTTCCTAAGGGGGCTCCAGGGCTTCAAAGCCCTGGAGTCTGCTCAGGAAGGCCACAGACAGGCAGGGCAGCTTCCCTCTCGCCCGCCCGCTGTCTTCCCCAGCCTTCCTAAGGGGGCTCCGGGGCTTCTAAGCCCCAGAGTCTGCTCAGGAAGGCCGGGGAGAGGCCGAGCAGCCTCCTGCCCACCTGCCCGCCCGCCCATCCGCTGCCTTCCCCTGCCTTCCTAAGGGGGCTATGGGACTTCAAAGCCCTGGAGTCCCCTCAGGAAGGCCGCGGAGAGGCAGGGCACCCTCCTGCCCACCCGCTGCCTTCCACGGCCTTCCTAAGGGGGCTCCGGGGCTTCAAAGCCCCAGAGTCTGCTCAAGAAGGCCATGGAGAGGCAGGACAGCTTTCTTCTCGCCCGCCCGCTGCCTTCCCTGGTCTTCCTTAGGGGGCTCCGGGGCCTTTAAGCCCCAGAGTCCCCTGAGGAAGGCCACAGAGAGTCAGGGCAGCTTCCTTCTCGCCTGCCCACTGCCTTCCCCGGCCTTCCTAAGGGGGCTCTGTGGCTTCTAAGGCCCGGAGTCCCCTCAGGAAGGCCGGGGAGAGGCTGGCCAGGCTGGCCAGACTCCCTCCCACCGCCTCCCTCCTGCTGGGGGGGGGTCGTGGGAGGAGCATTTTTTATTTGAGGTTTTTCCACATTTGCGCGGGTCTCAAGACTCTAACCCCTGTGAATGTGGAGGGATGACTGTATTCCCTTTATGGTAGCATGAAGGCATGGGACAAAGAACATTTTTTAAAAAGTCATGAAGTTAAATATAGTTAGAAGGCTTTTCTCTTGCCTTAGGAAGCAACACTGCATATCTTCTATGCATTCTAGGTCTATGCACAGAGCATTAGATTCCCCCCCTAACCTGTATTCTCATTCACATTTTATTAATGATAAAGATTAAATCACAAAGAATTTTCTAAATGTTCATTCAAAACACACCCAGGAAACAGAAATTGCAAAAGCAATGGGAAAAAATGCTTAATCCCCACCCCCACTTAAAATTATGAGTTCTGTTACTCAAAAACAGAGCTGGAATATTCTTAAATCTACTAGAATTTATATCCTAAGATGGTGAAAGGGCAGCCAACATATTTGAATGCATGTACACATTTCTATATATGGTGTATCAATATTCGACCAAAACGAGCAAATTACTCACAGATTCCTAGGAAACTGAATTTACATATGTTCTTTAAAACATTCTTATAACTGTGCCAACAATTACTGGGACTTTATAACCCATTGCCATCGAGACAGTATTGAAAACTATTTTGTAGAATTATTGATTCTGTGGGCCCCCCCCCATCATGTTTCATCAATTAATTCTGTTGTCTGCAGATTTATTTGAGAATGAGTTGTACTGACCTCAGTAGGCCTTACTTTTGATTAGATATGCATCAGGTTGGTCTCATTAGCCTTTAACTTCACCCTCCTTTCTGCAGGCAAAAATACAACATGGAATAAACTTGCATGTCCACTTTCCAATAAAACATCTTTGGTGTTTTGCAATATATTTTTGTTTAGTTCACCATTTCACTCAACACACACACATACACACCAAGGGATCAAAGCAACTCATTTCAGTGGGAATGGAACAGCTTCAAGGTGTTCAAAATTCAAACTAGCCTTAAAATGTAGGGGGCCACTAAAATTCCATGTAGCATGCCTAAAGTGAGTTTTGAAATGGTAAGTAACATTGCAAGTTGTTTTATACAGGCCAGACCTTTTTTTCCATTGAGTCCAGTGTTGTCATCTTTGACTGGCAACCACTTCAGACACATGGGAAAAAGTCAGGGGTTCTCCAAACAGTGAAAAAACTCCTCACAGAACACAAGGAGAATCCTACTTGTCCTAATGGCATTCCGTGTGATTTTACCATATTGTGAAGGAAGGGGGCAACAAAGGCCAAAAACCTCACCAGAAAAGCCTTTGTGGCTTTTCCCATTTCTTTTCAAAAACAACAAGGGGGTGCACATTTCTGCTCATTAGGACAAGCGAGTTGATTTGATTCACTTGCCCATATGAGAGGAAGTGCAAATCTGATTGGCCAAATGTGCGCAGGTGGCGGGGCTTGCTGAGAGGGCAAGCGCCCACAGCTGCCACCCCCCCCCCCGAAGCAATCGGGGATAGGGAAAGGAGGTGGACAGCTGCCATTATCACCCACCTCAGCTGCCATTGCCATTGCCCCACAGGGATGGGGGGGGTGTAGGGTGTCTGCCATCCTCTCCCTCTTCCCTGGTTTCCCCCCCTGCTGTCACTGTGCTATCACCCCATGGGGATTGGGGGAGGTAGGAGGACAGTTGCCATCCTCTCCCCCTTCCCCGGTTTCTCCTCCCCTCACTATGCCATAATAATAACAATAATAATAATAATGATATTTATTTATATCCTGCCCCTCTGCGAACAATCGGGGTGGCTTACAACAGTAAAATAATACATAATATAAAACAACTCAAAATCCCTTCCCCCCCCTTAAAACATTATTAAATCAATACAAATTAAAATCAACATATAATACAATTGTTATTAAAAACCCTTCCTAGCGAGCAGCAACAGTTAGGAGCTCCAGAATCAACTTCCAAAGGGGGTTCCTGAGGCTGGGATTAGCTATTCCGGAAAAGCCTGCCTGAAGAGATCCGTCTTGATAGCCTTTTTAAAGCTGTCTAACGATGTCAATAGGCGGATCTCATCCGGCAGGCCGTTCCACAATTTGGGGGCGACAGCCGAGAAAGCCCTCTGGGAGGTGGTTGCAAGCCTAGATCTTTGTGGCTGCAACAAATTCCTCCCAGAGGACCGGAGAGCGCGGGGAGGATTATAAGGGAGAAGACGGTCCCTGAGATAGCTTGGACCCAAGCCATTTAGGGCTTTAAAGCCATTGCCCCGTTGGGGTTGGGGGAGGTAGGAGGGTGGCTGCCAACCTCTCTCCCTTCTCCAGTTTCTCCCCCGCCATCACTGTGCTCCCCTCCCCATGCCAGCTGTCATCTTTGGATGCAAAGTTTATGGGGGCTGCTGGTGAATTGCTCTTACTACAGGGCACTACATCCCCCCCCCCATATAGACAGGCCCTCACTTGCAAACTGGAGCCATTTAACAGAAGATGACAGGAGATGACAGGAACTGAACTGGGACCATATGCAAAAGAAAGCATTTTTCTGACCCTGAGCAAAAGTCCCCATGCCCCTGCCTCACACTATACTTTTTGCTTTATTGTTGCCCAGCTATACCTCCAACAGGTAACCAAAATATTTGGATATATTTTTAAAATTCAAATTGGAGTTAATCCTCCAGTGAATTGATAGATATTTTCTGACCCCAATGAGAATCCCAATGGATTGCAGGGTGTAAAAATATCCTGCTAACACAAGAGTATGTATGTGTGCAGAATCAAGTTTGTTGCATCCAAACAACCAGGAAACATAATGAGACATAAAAGTATAATTCATAGAAAATACATACTTCTGGATCACTTCCTGTTATTATAAAGGCCTCCCCTAAGCCTAAAACAGCCCAGGGAGCCCCAAAATGTAGCAATTGCTTCCATACATCCTACAAGGACTTTAGGGGCATTTGGGGCAAAAATTGAATTTTTCGAAACCCTGGTGGGCTTTGGAGGCTCACAGAAATGGCCCTGGCACCTGTGGCCCATGGACTGGACTTTGCCCAACCCTGATTTATAGGACAATGTTCAGTAAAGCTGGAGGCAGTGGGAAAAGAAGGCCAAATTGCAGTCAAGAAAGCCACTACTCTGAGTTTGCGAGATCTGAGCAAGGCTGCTGAGGAGCAGAGCTCATAACAACAACACATTCTAGGCAGCGGGGGTGGGAACAAGTGGCTGAAATTTGGGGACACTGTACAGGTGAGACGGTCATACAATGGTTTACAGAGTAGTTTTTGTTTCTGTGATCATTCTGTAAGACAAAAGTGCATTCTGTGTGATTGAAATGTCTCCTGGAAGTTAAATACACAGAGCATTTGGTAACCAGTTTAATTCATTTAAATTGACCAGTTTAATTTAAACTGGTAACCAATTTAATTCATTTGTTCTCAAAGCCTGGAACCATACTTACACATTACTGTCCAAGTAGTAAATAATTTTTTACTACTCTACGCCTGCTGTTTACCTTCACAAGCAAAGATGTGCTACTCAAATGCTGAATGGAGTACCAATAAGTTACTCCAATATGACTGGCTGCCAATATGTTTCAGGTCTGAATTCAAGGTGTTGGTGATGACATTTAAAGCCCTAAACAGCTTGGGACCTCAGTACTTGAGGGAATGCCTCTCCCCATATGTGCCTGCCTGATAACTAAGATCTGCTAGAGAGGGCCCTTCTTTGTGTGCCACCAGTGAGATTAATACACCGATTAATACATTGCTACAACCTGGAATTGAAAATGGATTTAACTGACATTGCTACTGCCTGATGTACACAAAATAGTGGTACTCAACACTGTGAAGGTGCAACACCTTTTTATAGAGGCACAAAAGTAAAGTAAACAACCAACTGTCACTTGGTTACAAAACCAGCATCATGTTCAGGGTTCTTGCTTTTTCTTAACTATTTCTCTATATAAGGTTCTCACAAAGTCTTCTCCAATAGACACTGAACTAGGAAACAAAGTTCAATCATTTCTCTTACAACTCAATGGCTCTTGTGCAGCACTGTGTTTATGCTGGAATTCTATGTTGGCACACCAGTTTGGCTATTTCTTTTCTTTCCAAATTAAATTTCTGGCTCTTTTTGCTTAGATAGTAAACTATATAGGAATGGCTGACAGAATTCTCTGGAGACAACTGAACATGAATTCTGGGTGTTGGGGTTTGGTTTCTACATAGATTTTGCTGTTCTCCCATGACTGTTGTTGTTGTTGTTGTTGTTAATTGAGCTCAAGTCAACTGTTACTCACAGTGAGTCCGTGAATGAGACACCTCCAAGACCCCCCTGTCCTCAGTCTCTCTGCTCAAGTTCTGCAGGCTCAGGGCTGTGGCCTCCTTGGTTGAGTCTCTCCATCTGGTATGCAGCCTTCCTCTCTTTCTACTACCCTCCACCTTTCATAGCACTACTTGTCCTTTCAAGTGAGTCATGCCTTTCATGATGTGATCAAAGTAAGACAGTCTCAATTTAGTCATCTTGGCTTCCAGGGAGAGTTCAGGCTTGATTTGTTCTAGAACCCATTTACTGGTCTCCCGTGACTAGAATTATTCCATTGGTAAAAATTCCAGGGGTGTGGCTATGGGGGAGAGGGACTGAGAATACAAGCCCCAGATAAGAAATCTCCCCCCCCCTTGAAATTTTCCTTTAGCACCCAAGATTTCTAGCATTTTACTGCTAGCATTTCTAGCATCATTTCTAGCAACCTAAAAGTTCAGTTGACTGTTTCAAATACAGTTTAGGTACCCAAAGAAGAGGAGGTGAAGTGTGGAGGCGAATGTGAACAAAGCTTCTCATATATAAAAGTTCTAGGTATGAATGATTTTCAATGTCTCAGCTAAACATTCCACTTAAACATTAGGAAGAACTTCCTGACATTTAGAGTCTTACTACACTCTGAAGAAAAGCAGCAAGGGAGCAGAAACGGTCTGTCTTCTGTGCTGCCTTACTGTGTGACATTTTTTCATTCCAGTCCCATGAGGGGAACGAGGTAAAACCACATCTTTTTGTTAACTAGAAAAACCCATTAGCAAAAAGATGTGGTTTCACCTCAGTCCCCCACATTTCCCCTTCCGGAATGATAGAAGGCTGGAAGAATGACAATGTCATGTGGTAAGGCAGTGCAAGAAATGGAACATTCCTGCTCCCTTGACACTTTTCTTTAGAGTGTGGTAAGGCTCTAAGAGCTGTTTCACAGTGGAATATGCTACCTCAGAGTGTGGTTGGAGGTGTTTAAACAGAGGCTGGATGGTCATCTGTCGGGAATGCTTTGATTGTTGTATTCCAGCATGGCAGGGGGTTGGATTGGGTGGCCCTTGTGGTCTCTTCCAACTCTTCTATTATTTTTCTGATGATGATAAATCCAGACCTATGTGGCTGGTTATGCTATTTGATATTGCAATTTATCTCTGATTTGTGTTTTAACTTAGCGCCGCATAGCTGCTTGGTTTTGTGACTATTTGGCCCATACATCAAAACACAAATTAAAGGTAAATATATTTCATTAGGATTACTGAAAAGATCCAGTGTGGTTAGTGATTTAAGCACTGGACTACAACTCTGGAGGCCAGGGTTCGAATCCCCACTCAGCCATGGAAATCCACTGGGTGACCCAGGGCAAATCACACTCTCAGCCTCAGAGGTAGGCAAAGACAACCCCCACTAAACAAAGCTATGTAGCACTTTTATAATATTGTATTTTTATATTGGAGCAATAAACACCTGAGGCAAAGCACAAAAATCAGTGTGTATAGAGCCATTGTACTGTCTATCCTCCTTTATGGATCTGAAACATGGGTCACCTATCGCCACCACCTACGACTCCTCGAGCGCTTTCATCAGCGCTGTCTACACACAATCCTAAATATACACTGGACTGACTATGTGACGAATGTTGCTGTCCTTGAGCAAGCAGGGATCACCAGCATTGAGGCCATGATATTGAGAACGCAGCTGTGCTGGGCAGGGCACGTTTCTAGGATGGAGGACCATCGCCTCCCAAAAATACTACTCTACGGTGAACTCGCCACGGGTCAGCGTAAGAGGGGCGCTCCAAAAAAGCGATACAAAGACTCCCTGAAACAACATCTCAGGCTCAGCCAAATTGATCACCAACAGTAATCCGCCCTGGCCTCACATCGGGAGGCATGGAGACGCACTATCCACAATGCTGCAGCCTTATTTGAGAACTCACGCTGAACAAGTCTTGAAGAAAAACGACAACGCAGAAAGAATCACAACCCAAAAACATCACCCAAGGAGACCTTCTGCTGTGCTTTTTGCAACCGGACTTGTTTATCTTGGATTGGCCTTTTTAGTCATCAGCGCGCTTGCAGAAAGTGCGGGATGAGTCCTTCCTGAATCTTCGTTTGCGAAGAAAAGCCAGAGAGATTCATTATGTATGCAAATGGCTTTTGGCCTAAGCATTAATAAATTCCAACTACTACTACTACAAATCTTGCCAAGAAACCCTGTGATAGGCTTGTCTTAGGGTCACCCTAAGCCACAAACAACTTAAAGGAACACAGCAACAAACTGAAGTGTTACAAAAGTGGTGTGTGCGTGGTGGTAGAAAAACTGAGGGATCAAGAAACAATCAGAGGACTTTATCAGACCACCCCCCTAAACTCCGTTCTTTTGCCAGCATAACTTTGCCATTTTTATACCAGCAAAGGAACTCCCCATGCCACACTTACCTCTAACCCCAGCAAAAGGCTTCCTGGCAATGAAGAAGGAGTGAACGGAGCTCTGTTCACTTCCTCGTCTGAAATCCCACGTATTCTCACAAGAATACATAGCACATGAAATTCAAAAATAACATAGTAGTTACAAAAAGCACCTAAACACACCAAAAAAGTCCCAAGTAAACAAGGAAGGGTCATAAAAAGTGTGTTGCCTACCTAGATGTTGCAATCTCACCTGAAAGATAATTCTGTGCCATAGAAAGATTAAAGTAAATATGTTGGTGTTGTTTTTCTCAGTTTTCTCTAATTCCACAATGGTACAAAAAATAGCTGATTATTTACTGTTCATTTTATTTTACTGATGTTTTTAATATCTCCCCCAAGCCTAACCTTAGTTCTTTGCAGTACAGGGAGCCACACCTGCACCCTTGCGTACTAGAAACAGGAACATGTGACCAATTTTCCATTTGTCTTTTACTTAACCTGTCTCTGGCTTTTGATAGCATTGATCATTCCATTCTCCCCTGTGGTCTTTGGTTTTTGGTGCCTTGCTGGTTTCATTCTCATCTTTCTGACAGTTCTTTTTCCTTATTTACTAATGGCAATTCTTCTGCCTTGACCCCTTCTCACCTCTTTCAATTGACGTTCCTCAAGGATCTATCTTGAGTCTTCTTTTCTTTTTATCTCCTTCCTCTTAGGGCTTGTCTACACAGGCAAAAAAATAAAAAACCACCCCATCTTCACCCGTATTCATGGCACCGTTGACACACAATGTTTTAGACAATGCACATTTTCACCAGGGTTTCTGCAGGAAATCCCAGATTTGTAGGTTTTGTGGTTTGTTCTGCACTTGAGGGGAAAGCCTGGACTTCGGGCCACGTGGTGGCCAAGGATTGGCTTTGGAGCAAAGCCAGGGCAGGACTTCTGGTAGATAGGACTCCATTCTGGAGCTTTTAACATTTATTTATTTTTATTTTCCAACTGTGTGCATATCTGGACAAACATATCTCCACTTATCCAGTAATATAGTACTCTGGGACCATGCGTATTTGCTTATTTGAATACATGAGTGAACAGGAAAAACAAACCAACCAGAGCAGCCCCAGCCACATGGCCAGAAATAGCACAACATATAGGACATATGATCAGTGTAGGACAGCCCATTTACTCTGACACAGATGACAGTGTAGCGGGATACTCTGATCTATAATCGGACAAGCCGTGCATGTGCTGTTTAAGGGGACACTGTGGATCAAAAGAAATCCACTGCAGCTGCAAGGTAGATACAGGGTTTCCCGCCAGTGTAGACAAGCCCCCAGTTGACCATTCCTTAATCTGGTTCCCTCTAGTGGTTTTGGACTATAACTTCCATCAGCACCAGCCAGCATGGCCAATCCAAAACATCTGGAGGGACCCCAGTTGGGGAAGACTATAGTGTCACTGCTGCTTTTTGTTCTTTCAATATCATTATTCCTTCTATGCCAACCACATGCTGTTCCACTTTTCTTCTGATCTTCTTACTTTCCTTTCAACATTTCTATGTGTGTGTGCTTATTTCTGCCTCACTCTGCATGTCTTCGTATTATTTTACACCAGACATCTATCTTCCCAATATCTTTCTTTTCCTCTGAGGGACAATACATTTGGTTTTCCCAACTGAATTTTTAGTAGAAATCATAGAATCATAGAATTGCAGAGTTGGAAGAGACCACAAGGGCCATCCAGTCCAACCCCCCTGCCACGCAGGAAATCACAATCAAAGCATCCCCGACAGATGGCCATCCAGCCTCTGTTTAAAGACCTCTAAGGAAGGAGACCCCACCACGCTCCGAGGGAGTGTGTTCCACTGCCGAACAGCTCTTACTGTCAAAAAGTTCCTCCTCATGTTGAGGTGGAATCTCTGTTCCTGGAGCTTGCACCCATTGCTCCATGTTCCAGTCTCTGGAGCAGCAGAAAACAAGCCTGTTCCATCCTCAGTGTGACATCCCTTCAAATACTTAAACAGGGCTATCATATCGCCTCTAAACCATCTTTTTTCCAGGCTAAACATACCCAGCTCCCTAAGTCTCTCCTCATAAGGCATCGTTTCCAGACCTTTCACCATTTTAGTTGCCCTTCTCTGGACACGCTCCAATTTGTCAATATCCTTTCTGAATTGTGGTGCCCAGAACTGGACACAGTATTCTAAGTGAGGTCTGACCAAGGCAGAATAGAGTGGCACTATTACTTCCCTTGATCTAGACACTATACTTTTATTAATACAGCCCAAAATTGCATTGGCCTTTTTAGCTGCTGCATCACACTGTTGGCTCATGTTCAACTTGTGGTCTACTAGGACTCCTAGATCCCTTTCGCACGTAGTCTCATTCAGCCAGGTCTCTCCCATCCTATATCTATGCATTTCATTTTTCCGCCCTAAGTGCAGTACCTTACATTTCTCCGTATTGAATTTCATTTTGTTAGTTTTGGCCCAGCTCTCCAGTCTATCCAGGTCATTCTGAATTTTGATCCTGTCCTCTAGGGTATTAGCTACTCCTCCTAATTTGGTGTCGTCTGCAAATTTGATAAGTATGCCCCTAATTCCCTCATCCAAGTCATTGATAAAGATGTTGAATAGCACTGGGCCCAGGACAGAACCCTGTGGCACCCCACTGGTCACATCTTTCCAAGACGAAGAGGAGCCACTGCTGAGCACCCTTTGGGTTCGGCCGGTCAACCAATTACAAATCCATTGAACAGTTAACTTGTCTAGCCCAGATTTTACAAGCTTGTTTGCAAGAATGTCATGGGGAACCTTGTCGAAGGCCTTACTGAAATCAAGGTATGCAATGTCCACAGCATTCCCTTCATCTACCAAGCTGGTAACTTTATCAAAAAAAGAGATCAGATTAGTCTGGCATGACTTGTTTCTCTGAAACCCATGCTGACTTTTTGCGATTATGGCATTGCCTTCTAAATGTTCACAGACTCTCTGTTTAATGATCTGTTCTAGAATCTTCCCTGGTATTGATGTCAGACTAACTGGACGATAGTTGTTGGGATCCTCTTTTTTCCCCTTTTTGAAGATGGGAACAACGTTTGCCCTCCTCCAGTCTGCTGGGACTTCTCCTGTTCTCCAGGAGTTCTCAAAGATTATTGCCAATGGCTCTGAGATTATATTTGCCAGCTCTTTTAATACTCTTGGATGTAGTTCATCTGGTCCTGGAGATTTAAATTCATTTAGATTAAGAAGGTATTCCTGTACTACCTCTTTACTTATTTTGAGCTGGATTTCCCCTATTGTGTCCTCTGTTCCATTCTCCTCAGGTTGGTCCTCCTTTTCCTTTTCTGAAAACACTGAGGCAAAGAAGGTGTTGAGTAATTCTGCCTTTTCTCTGTCCCCTGTTAGCATTTTGCCATCTTCTCCACGTAGCGGCCCTATCATTTCCTTCTTCCTCCTTTTGCTGCGGACATACCCAAAAAACCCCTTTTTATTGTTCTTAACCTCCCTAGCAAGCCTGAGCTCATTCTCCGCTTTAGCTTTTCTGACTTTACTCCTACACGTGTTCGCTATCTGTTTGAATTCTTCTTTGGTGATTTCCCCCCTTTTCCATTTCCTATACATGTTCCGTTTAAAACTTAGCTCCATTGAAAGTTCTTTAGTCATCCATCCTGGTTTCTTGAGACACCTCCCATTTTTCTTCCTCAATGGTACTGTTTGAAATTGTGCCTTCAGTATCTCCCTTTTGAGAAAGTCCCATCCGTCTTGAGGTCCCTTCTCTTTTAGTATTCTTGACCATGGGATCATCCCCAGTATTTCCCTGAGTTTATTGAAATCAGCTCTCCTAAAGTCAAGAATGCATGTCTGACTATGCCTGGCTTCTCCTTTCCATTGTATAACAAACTCCAGGAGAACATGATCACTCTCACCTAAGGATCCCACCACTTGCACCCCATTAACAAGGTCGTCTCTGTTGGTTAGGATCAGATCTAAAATAGCTGACCCCCTTGTTGCCTCTTCCACCTTTTGGACCAGTTGGTTGTAATTCCTCCTCCTCCTCCTTTCCATCATGATTTATTTTATATTGTTATAAATAATGGGGAAATAGTAATAAAATGCTGATGGGGGGGAAAGCTAAAGTGAGTTGTTGCTCTACATTACTCTTTCATGTTGGTAGTTGCTTCTTTTGTTACTCTGGGTTATACTGTATGCCTTATTATTCCCAACTTTCCAAGCATTTCTTACTCTCTTAAATTTATATCTGGCCTTTCCATCAAAAATAGTTCTCAGTGCAGCTAACTGAACATTTAAAAACTTTTAAGCAAAACATAAAAGGAGATCTGTTTTTTAAAATCAAGTAAAAAAGAGATGAGCATTCAACCAGATCAAATCTACTTCAGCAAATTGGTTAAAAACCAGAAGTCTGTCTGAATAAAAACATCTTTGTCTGACGCTGGAAGAACAGCAAAGATGGAACTAATTTAGCCCCAGGGGTGTTGAGGACTACCTGGGGGCAGAACGGGCCAAATGCCATTTCTGGACACAATTCAAGGTGATGGTTATAGCCTATAAGGCCCCAAATCAAGTCCAAGTTATCGGAAGGACTGTATTCTCCCATGTGAATCTGTCCATGTTTTTGATATCTTCAAGGGAGACCCTTCTCTTCATCCCACCACCCTCAGAGGGTGGGAACATGGGAGAGGGTCTTCTCGGTAGCTGCCCCCAGGCTCTGAAACTTGTTTCCTAGAGCAGTAAGATGGATGCCCTCCTTGCTATGCTTCCATAGGCAGGTGAAGACTTTTTTTGTTTTGGCAGACCTTTAAGGACTAATTGCTCATAGGGAAAGGGCCTTTCAGTATGCTCTGTATTATCTATATTTGTTGCTTTTCTTTTTAAAATAGGTATGCTTTTCAATCAGTTGTAATTATATTGATAGTTTAATTATATTTAACTTTTGTATGACATGAATTTTTAGCTGCATCTGTTTTAACTTTCATAAGCTGCCTTAAGTCCCAGGACTGGTGAAACAATGTGGGTAAAATAAAATAAAAACCTTTGACCTCCTCTTGAACCCAGTTACCAAGAGGGTCTTCTCTTACTTTTGTTCAATTTGTTCTTCTGACACTGTCATCAAAGAGGACTAGCAGTGCTTCTATGTAGAGCTTGGGAAAGTTACTTTTGTGGAGTATAATTCCCACAAAAGTGGGAGGCTATGGTGACTGGAGGACTGTGGATATTGTACTCCACAAAAGTAACTTTTCCAAGCTTCGCTTCCAGTTTCACATCCTGTAGTGTATAAATCTGGCTTTCTGCCAGCTCTGTGTTATTCCCAGAAAGACTGAATCTACTTTGCCAAGTAGCCCAGACATTAAAGGAGAAACAACCTTTAGAACATCCATCATGAGGTCAATGGGCATTTTATTTTCCAGAATAATTTGTGTCAGGGTGCCTAGGCCATCAGGGGATGTGGCAGCCATTATACTCAACAGAGGCCAAAAAGCATGGAGAAGATGTTTGAAAACATGTCATAGTCTGCTATTCCAGTTTTAAAAGCTGGCAGCATGAGGAAAGCAGCCCCCACTGAAAGAGGCCCAAAGAAATGCAAAGGAGAGTCACTATGAATCAATGAGAACAAAAGGAGTCGGAGTTTCACAGTAAAGCAGTTTCACAGCAAAGTCTGAGTTTCACAAAAGGGGCAAGCATACGGGTGAGATATATATTTGGGATGCATTCGTTTTAAGACAAGATTCCACCCCACCCCACTCTCTCTCTCTCTCTCTCTCTCTCTCTCTCTCTCTCACACACACACACACACACACAAACTAGTGTTGAAAATGGCACACAGCAAAGTTGGGTAGGCTTAACATAGTGGTTCAGGCTAAGGTCTAATGCAGCCTACACAAAAGCTGTGTGTGTCATATGCATGTGCCTTCAAGTTACCTGTCAACTTATGGTGACCCCATGAATTTCATAGTTTTCTTAGGCAAGGAGTACTCAGAGGTGGTTTTGCCAGTTCCTTCTTCGGAAATATAGCTTACATCACTTGATATTTATAGGCAGTCTTCCATTCAAGTACTAACCAGGGCCAGTGATGGGCAACCTTTTGAGCTTGGTGTGTCAAACTTTGCCAAAAAACTGAGCATAACTTGGGTGGTGTGTCACTTTGAGGAAAAAACATTATCTCTGCCAGCGGAAGTGAGGGCAAAGATCCCGGCTTAACCGGAAGTCCAAGAACTAGACGGTCTGTGCCGGACTTCTGTTGGTTTGGCCTACAGATCTCCAGCACAGAGTGACTAATAGGGAGGATGAAACATTTGCGACTACACTTGTGCCTCCACACTCGCGGGTTTCACATTTGCGGTTCTGCATATTCACAGATTCCCACTTTGGGGAGGGTGGGAGGAAGGAGAAAAGTGGGACTAGGGCTTCGAAGCCCCAATCGCCACTTAAGGTTGGGTGGGAGGGGGGAGGAAAGTGGCGACCGGGGCTTTGGAAGCCCCAATCACCACTTTAGGGAGGGTGGGGGTGGAGGGAAGTGGTGACTGGGGCTTTCGAAGCCTCAATCGCCACTTTAGGGAGGGTGGGGGGCTGGAGGAAAGTGGCGACCAGGGCTTTGAAGCCCTGATCGCTACTTTAGGGGGGGGTCGTGAAGTTGTGGGCAGGGGGGGAGGAGGCCTAAGGCCACTTGTCATCAGAAATGGCTATGCATGTCAGTGCTGACACGCGTGTCATAGGATCACCATCACTGAACCAGGGCTAACCCTGCTTTGTTTCCAAGTTCAGAGGGGATCTAGTGTCTTTATCTCACATTAAAAAAAAAAACACATTCTTGGTCCATATCACCTTAATTAGACCCTAGATGTGGAATCACATGACCGACTGTTCTGCTATACATATATCTTACTAAAAATAGAAAACTCTGTGTTTGCATGTGTTTATACCTTCCTACACACATACAAAAAAAAAGCCTACATAAACACACCCCAGAGACAAAGGACATTATCTGACAAGCATCTGAAAATGCTGTAATTTTGCAAATGAGGATAGCAGAAACATCGTGGTATTATAACACTTATTATCACATGTTGCTGTAATCATGTGAAAGAACCACCACGGAATTATCACATGCCAACTACTAGTGCTTTAATAACGGGAGCTTACTTCCACGATTTAGCGGGAAGATTTTAGTGGTTCTTGCGAGAAGATGCAAGCATGCTTAAAACTCAAAAAACCACCCTAATTAACAAAGTAAATGACCACACAAGCACTGAAACAAATATAAAAATGTTGAAACTAAATGAGACAGTTCATAAAAAGAGTGTCCTGTGCTTCATTTTCACATTCTCACCTGGAGGTTTTTTCGCTGAGGACCGCCACTCACATTGTGATCTCACAATTACAACAGGACACAGTTTCGCATGCTAGCAATACCGTGAAAAAAATCACTACTGACGATCTATTGATGGCTTGTCCCATGAATTAGAAATAATCTCTTTTTTGCGGCTGGAGCACAGAGGAACCATGTGAAGACAAAGATGATGTGAGATAGTGGGGCCTGTTTACACTAGCATGATGTCCTAATCCTGAAATTTTTGCTGCATCTGATAATGTCCAAAGAGAAAGTTCTAAGTCTTATTTGAGTGTTCTAAAGGTAGAATAAAGTAAATGAGTGAGGTGAGGGGATGTGTAATTTCCATTGCCTTCCACATTCGGAGATTGACTTTCTGAAGAAGAGAGCCTCCTCTATGTTTGGAGACTCTCTACCCAATTCTGAAGCCCAATTTTCCAGTATTCCCAATGCCATGGAGAGTCTCCATGTACAAAACAGTTTCTGTTCAGACTATGACACTTCATTTGTGTATGCTGGGAGATTCTGGGAGCTGTACATTTTTTTTACAACTTCTGCTCGAAAGTAGGGTTTTCAGATCTCAAAGCCAGGATTCTCTTCTTCAGTTCTCAGGCAAGGGAGAGGAGTCTTAGGGCTTGTCTACATGGGCTATTTACCCCCCTCTTGCCCCCATCTTACAGCCCTGCACTCCTAATGATGCAGGGCATTTGTCCCATTCTGCCCCTGGGCAGACCTCACCACCCTGAGGCCGACATGGGGCTGAGAGAGGGGGAAGGTGGGGTAGGGCCCAATACAACATTTTAAAATAATACCTGGTTTACTCCAGTGGATTGGGCCCTGCATGTCCACAGGAGCCCATCCCAGCAGGCCAGCCCTCATTGCTGCTGCAGTCTCACTGGCTCTCCCGGAATGCAGGAAGGAGTCCCACAGCATGTGACCAAGGCTGGTCCCATGCAAGGCGCCTTGTCACATTCTGATGGGCTTCCTCAATGCCACGAGAGCACGGAAGATGACAGCAGTGGTGGCTGCAGCGATGGGGCTGGAGTACCCATCAGGACTTCCTTACATTTCATACAGGTAACGAGGGAACAACGGGTCTGATCTACGGCCAGCATATGCCGGCGGGGAGCTGGCATGTCTTGAATCTCATAGATAAACCCTCAGGGTGAGAGTGCTATCTTGAAAAATGTGTATGTGTGTGCACACATGTGTACGCACGTATTTTTCCTCATTCGTTTTTTTAAAAAATGGAATGTCATCTTCTGTATAACTATAATTAATACTTAAGATAACATGCTTAATGACATCACCAGGGGCTTTCCCTTGTAACATTACTAGGGTCCACCCCCGTGACCTCACAAAGGGTCATCTCTAGATCTCAGGCTTTGGCCCTGAAAGCTCAGGGCCTGGGAGGCTCCTGACCTGGCAAACCTACTCAGAAGGATAGAAGCAGCTATGGAGGGCACTGCTATGCAAGCATCCAGCCACCTGAGATGCCTGGCTCCCTCTGCTTTATGGTAGGGTTAGTCTTGCAACTGACCTTATTCTTGAAGTACAGTATTTCATATTTTGTCATTGTTGCTTTGGTGTTGGCACTCACGCCTTGTCCAGCCAACTTGAGAAGCTGAAGACTACAGTATTTGCTTCCCACCCCCACCCCTCTTTCCTCTCCATCCCTCTTTCCTTTTGTATCACATCTCTTTAGACTGTGGGAGTCTAATCCTAACTCGCCAAGACAGTCAAGGGCCAGCTGAGCTGGAGTTAGTCCATCTGAAGCTATATTGAATCTAAACCCCCCCTCAGTCTAGGGATGCTGGAAATTACTTAAGACTCACCTGACCCTGGCCTAACTTTGTGCCAGCATAGTGGCTGTAGCCCTGGGTTGGCTAAGGTTTGGGCATGCATAACTGGGATCCTCCCTTGCTCCACCCCCTTTTCAGCTTTTCTGCCAGTTGATCTCAGCTGGCTGAGCAGTTGTGCCAGGAGATCTCTCTGCCAGCTAATCTCTGGAATCAGCCAGCAGCAGGGGCTGTGCCGGCAGAAGGGCTGTTCAGCCAGCACTAGGAAGAGGCAACTGCCTATTCCTAATCCCTGACAACTGGTGTACCTGGGAGTTAGGATCACACTGCAGATCTGCAGACAGGGACTGGCTTTTTTCTTTTAATTGACTGTATGCATTCAAGCCAGTCAGAAGGCCTTTTTAGTTGAGAAGCGGGATAAAAAATGCTAATCATTATCATCCCCATTGCTATATTTTAAAATTCTGCACATTAATAAGCAGTCTTCTCCTCTTATTTTAGTACTAAATAGAATAGTTGTTCTCTAATTAGTTTTGCCAGGTTTCAGGGGCTCACTCTGTGTCTCAGGGACTGGACAAGGGTCTCAGGACAAAAAGGAAGAATCTCAGGGTATCTCCATCACCATGAACATTGCCTGCTTGTCTCTCTGTCTAGTCTGTCTCCCTTCTGGCTGCAGGTTGCTTTGAAGTAATTAATCTAGACAGTTCTCTTTCAAATCTTGGAAAACTTTCTTTGGTTGGATTTCAAGTCCCATATGTTCTTAAAAGTAATGCTTATTATTTGAATTACATGCTCTGAGGAATTGTGGTTGAGGCTTAAAGTGTCATGCTTAATGACATTGCCTAGGCCTAGAGATGTAAAATTTCTGGAAATTTTGAAGCCATGGGGGCAAAAAAACCATTTTCTTTGTTTTTTTTCAGAAAAAAAAGGATTTTTTGGAAAAATGGGGGGAAAGGCAACATTAGCACTTTTTACAGATTGAAAATCACTCTGTTACTTTAGGAACATAAAATATGACTATGCACAATTTGATTTGGCATAAAACTATCACAATTGGTATATTAAAAATATAGTGTATTCAAACAATTATTACAAATGGAATTTACTTAAAAAAATATTTTTAACAAATGGAGCAATAATCTCTTGAACTGTATGGAACCTCTTTGGTTTTGCTAGTTTATGTGGAGCAGGCAAAAAAAAATCAATTAAAAAAAACAAAAGATACCATCAACATTAGTAACAAAGAAAATTATTTATATTTCCTCTCCATTGTATCAGCTCTGAGGAACTGTGGTTGAACCTTAAAGTGTCATGCTTAATGACATTACCTGGGCCCACACTGTGTGACACCAATAGGAGGCATCCCTAGATCTGTTCTGACCCACCCTCCCTTCCTCCCTTCTGTCTAGCTTGAATCTCTCCTTTTTTTTTTTTCCTGGTTGGAATACAGGTCCCATCACATCCCAAGCCTGTACCCTGAGGTTCTGGTATGGGCATGTGTGAAACAGATGGACAGGGGTCGGATCTGGGAACATTTCCATTAGCTAAGATTCTTATTTTTCTTTCCATCCAGGAAAATATTAGCGCTCTCTCTTGCTCTCTGTCTCTGGACTTTTATCAGACGAGGAAAAAATCATGCCAAAATGGCATGATTTAGACAGAACAGGTTGTCATTATCAGACAACATTGTTCTGCTCCCATGGCCAGTGCATCAATCGGCCACTAATAAGGCTCTACTTTTAACTGACGGCTTAAGCAATCAATAGATCTGCTGTGCCAGCTATTTGCTGGCATTGCTGGTGTGTGAAACCTCAGGCCATTTGAATCTTGTCACTGTAGAGTCAATGGCCAGACAGGGCACAACACTTCCAAGTGAGATTGCAAAATCCAGGTAAGTGACAAACTTTTTATTACCCTCCCCTGGTTACTTGGAAGTTTTGAAGTATGTTGTGGTGCTTTTTGTAACTTTAAATGTTTTATTTTTGAATTTTCTGTGTGGCCAACTCTCGCAAGAATCCACGGAATTTCAAACGAGGAAGTGAACGGCGCTCCGTTCATTTCCTCTTTATTACCAGCGAAGCCATTGACAGGGAGAGAAGGTAGGTGCAGTGGGGGGGCATTTTTTTGCCGGCATAGAAATGTTTTTTTTTCTATGCTGGCAAAATAATGTTTTTATAGGGCTTATCTGATGAAGTCCTCTGTGTGTGTGTGTGAGAGAGAGAGAGAGAGAGAGAGGGAGAGAGAGAGAGAGAGAGAGAATGTGTCTTTGAATGACATGGTGTGAGCAATTGTGATTCATGCTTGATCTATAATGCTTAATGGCATCATGAGGATCTGCTCCCTGTGCTCCTTCCCAGGAGGGTCCACCTGCTCTTGTGATGACACCATGGAGGCTGTTTCTAACAAACTAAAGGATAACACTACAGTACTTCCTTTTTTAAAAGCCATGTAGAAGAAGGGTGTTAATGACAAGCGACCCAAGTTCACATTGCAGGTCCAAATGAGAACAGTCCTTGTAGGATCAGAAAAGACAAAACACAACACTTCTCCCAGCTGCAGAAGAAAGTTGTTAACAGTTGTTCAGGTGAGGTATGCAAGATGCCGTTCTCCCATCTCAGCTGCAGTTTGGGTTTCCTTACTGTCCATCACAGCATGTAGTTCCCATTTCCTGAAAAAATGAGAATAGCATTGTGCTTTGTTTGAGGTTTTCTGAAATATACATGTTTGGGGGCGAAAAGCCACTTCCTAGTCCTCGTGGTAAAAATGATGCATAAGGAACAAGAAAAAATGAAGTAAGAAGCAGGAACTAACCACAGATAAAGCCAACTGCACTTAGTCTTTCCATAGCTGCCTTCCCATGTCATCTCTTGCAGGAACAGGCAAGCTGCAGCAACCAAGGCTATCATTCAGTTGCCACTGAGGGAAGAATTCCAGGGAAGTGGTCTTTCAACAGGGCGGGCTGCTTTCTGTTTCCAACTGCAGCAACCTCTGGTTAGAATTACATGTCAACCCCCATATCCATGGGGGATACATTCCAACACACACACACGTAGAGACCTCCTTACAAACAGGGCATGGGTGCAAGAACACTCTCCCATGAATGCTCACCTGCAACTGATGTTCCAGAAGCATACTGGTATGGGAGGAAATATATTTGTTTATTACATATTTTTTACAACTTTTAAAACACATTTTTCAACTAGAAAGGCTCACAGAGCAATTTACAGAAATTAGTACTTGAATAATCCTTGTCCCTAGGCTAAATCTAGAAGACTTAGGAGTATTCCTGCAAGGAATCTAGAAGTATTCCTGCAAGGCAGAGGGTTGGCCCTTGTGGTCTTCCAATTCTAAGGAGATTATCAGATGCATTAAAAGTGATGTTACACAAATGCCAGGAGACTGTAAAAGGGCTCCCTTTTCAGACAACATCATTCCCCCCTCATTATGCACCCGTTCTGCTGCTGTTCCGCCGGCACTGCTTTTTATTGATGGGAGAAGCCATCAATAGAGCCCCTATTCCGTTTCTTTCATGGATGTTCCTGCAAGCGAAAACGTGCCCCGTTATGCTGGCAAGATCCCAGAGTCAATGGGAGGTCTCTGCCAGAACACTTCTGGGAGAGACTGGGACTTCCAGGTAAGTGACACACTTTTTATGACCCTCCCCAGGTTACTTCTACCTTTTAAAGTGTGTTTTTGTGCTTGCTGTCATTATTTTCATGCTCTTTTTATTTTTTAATTTCCTGCGCTCGTGTCTTCTCATGAAAATTCACAGGATTTTGATCCAGGAAGTGAAGGGAGCTCCGTTAGAGCTCTGTTCACTCCTGGGCTGACAGAATGACAGGAGAGGAGGTAAGTGCGGTGGGGAGGGTGATTGTGGTGTGACAGGGACAGGAGTGGAGACTGTGGGACAGGAGCGCTTTTTTCATTCCTGTCTGATAATCTCCTTTAATTCTATGTGGTGGCTGAATGGGTGGTTTCCTCTGCTTCATGATGAGGCTAGCCCTACATCTGAACTTGTTCTGGAAGTATTTCATACTTTAATGGCAGCCTATATCCGCTATGAAATTTTTTTGTGTGGTAAATTTTTACTTAACTGTTGTAAGCTGTTTTGACTCTTGAGTCCTAGACTGGGGATGATGGAGGAGGAGGAGGAGGAGGAATTGCCTGTGTTCAGTTTTGTACTGTATCTTCCTTGTGGGGAAGCTGACATATTCTTTGATACCCCACTCCTCTTATCTTTCTTCTTTTCTCTTTTTTCATTTCTCTTTGTGCCCTCTGATGACGAGTTTTTCTCCCATCTCCTGAGTACAAGAAAACCTCAGCAGCAAGTCTGGTAGTCCTTGGCAGGAAAGGGAAAGAGATCTTGAATGACAATGGATGATGGCAGCTCACCATGTTATGTCTTTTTCCCATTCCCTCAGGGCAATATATCTCCATCATGACTAATGACACCCTTATTTTCCATGAATTTTAATGCCATCCAAATTGGGAGCCACCACTGTGTCTTGTGGCAACAAATTCCACAGTTTAACTATGTGCTCTGTTGAAAATGTCCTTCCTTATTAATGTCCTGAATCTATCCCATCATTTCATCTTCAATGGATAACCCCAGGTCCTAGTATTATGAGGGAGTGTGGGGATTGGGGGGAGGACTGCCTATGCTTTTGCTAAATCACACCTCTACATTTGTCTTGTATCTCTGACTGGTTCCAACCTCCCCCAAGCTAAAAATGACCTAAATGTTTGAAGCTTTGCTTATATAGGGGAATTACTCATGGTTGTTGTTCATCCAGGTTGCCTTTATCTACAAGTTCCTCATTTTACTGATATCTCTATAGTCTTTACATTGCATTTTGTTTGTGTGTATGTGTGTGTGTGGTTTTCTTTTTTTTTTTCTTTTTTGTAGCTCTGGTTCTTACAGTGGCATCCACTGCTGTGATAAGCCTAAAAAATACATCAGAGATAACTTGTATTTTAATCAAGCAAAACAGTAAAGCTGCAGAAGAACCAGATTCCTTGTCTTTTCATGAGGTAAATATTATATATATACAGTCTCTCTCTCTCTCTCTCTCTCTCTCTCTCTCTCTCTCTCTCTGGCTTTTCTTCGCAAACGAAGATTCAGGAAGGACTCATCCCACACTTTCTGCAAGCGCGCTGATGACTAAAAAGGCCAATCCGAGATAGAGAAGTCCGGTTGCAGAAAGCACAGCAGAAGGTTTCCCGGGGGATGTTACCGGGTTGTGATTCTTTCTGCGTTGCAGTTTCTCTTCAAGACTTGTTCGGCGTGAGTTCTCATACTCCCATATGAAACTGCCTGGTCTCTGTGGATATACGTACACTACCCTGTTAGATACCCCTTCAGTTCTCTATCCAATAGAATCCTGGGATTTCTAGCTTGTTGAGGTGCTTAGAATTCTCTGAAGGAGAGGTCTGGTACACTTCACACCACCAGAGCTTTTTAACAGAGAATTCTAAATACTTGACCAAACTGGAAATGCCAGGATTCCATTGGATGCAACCATGACATTTAAAGTGGTATCAAATTGCTATATACATAGCATAGATACACTCTTAAGAGCAGTGTCAGAGGCCTTGTTTTGAGTACAGATCATCCCTGTATCCATGGGGGATACATTCTCAGACTTGCTGTGGATACGTGAAACCATGGATAACAGCAAATCCTATTGAAATGGATGACTTCTGGTCCAACCTCTGATGGAAGCATACCATAGAATCATGCTGGAGGACCTAGAAAATGCCTAGAGAGGATGTATTTTTTCAAATGTGGGTAAGTGAACCTGTGGATACGGGGGTCGACCTGTATTGCCTTCTCCAGAGGACAGGCAAATGGCACCTTTGCCAGGGTCATGATTATGTGGCACTCCAGATGTTGAATCCTGCCCCCAAAGGACCTCATGGGCTGCCTAATTGGCTAACATTTGGGCGCTAGCTAAAATCAAGTAGAGTTGTCCCTTCATATTTGCTGGGGTTTGGTTCCAGGACCTCCCGTGGATACCAAAATCCATGAATACTCAAGTCCCATTATATGCAATGGCATAGCAAAATGGTGTCCCTTATATAAGATGGCAAATCAAGGTTTGCTTTTTGGATTTTTTTTAGAGAATATTTTCAAGCCATGAATACTTAAATCCATGGATACCAAATCCATGGATATGGAGGAACAACTGTATATACATGGAAGTTTGTGACAGATGGTTGAATCTGTTAATGGCTGCAAAAGCAATGAGTTGTATGGTACTGTAAATGTATTGTGACATAAATTTTCATGGCCTGGAATCCCTTTCCTCAGATGCTTAGTGTATTCTGCTGACTTAACATATATGCATATGGTTGGAGTGGTGAGGAATTGTAAAAATGTGAGAATGAAGTACATATAATTTGTAACTCAGAAGCACTCTTTGCACATTAGATACACAACACTTCATGCATCCAGTTCATGAAGGTTTTTGCCATAATAAATTGTTACTCATATTCCAAAAGACCATTTTGTTATTTTTGCTGCAAAAGACTTAATGTGGTTATTCCTCTGGCCTATTCAATGCAGGAGGAACTAAGAGTGAAATATCAAAAAGGTGTAATGAGGTCTTTAGCATCTGTGAGTTTGTGCATGTCTAAAAGGAGAATACAGTGCAAGTGGTAATTTTTTTCTTACTCTCCCCTTGCAATACAGATCCAAGGAAATGCTCAAGATCTCCAGTGTTCCCAGAATTCTCAAGGCACTGGAAATGTCTATGGAGCAGCAAAAGATGTGAAAGTTGATGTGCTTGAAAGTGTTGAAATAAAGGCAGTAATGAATATTACAGACAACATTACCTGTCTTTGGATTTTCAGAGAGTCCCAGACTAACTGTAACATCTCTCTGGATTCAGACAACCGGTAAGCCAAGGGATGGATTGAAAGAATGTTTTAAAAATCCTCACACTAGTTCTCATCCATGAAAGTGCTGAAGGCATGAACAACTGGGAGAAGACTACGTGAACAACCAGAGTGTTACTTAATATTTCTGTCTTAGCAGTTCTCACTGCTGAAGAGTCAAAACACTTTAAAATGGAGTAGCAGATTGCCTCTTCTGCAGAAGGAACTGCTAAGGATGATGAAGATGATAATGGTGATGGTGATGATGATGATGATGCCAATGTCCCTTCTAAGGATAAAGTGTTTTAGCATATTTGCGCAACCCTTCTCTGAAGGACAGCTTTAATCTTTAAAATAACCAATTAAAATGGCATGAATTATGTACAAAAATATGCTTTCAGGCATATGTTTAGATGGCATTTGAAAGGGCCTTACTTCTCTTGCGTAGCCAGAGATAATTCTCTTAATGGAAGGTGTAGTGGTGAGTGCTGGACTGACCCCATTTGGCAATGAAGTTCACTCATGACTTTCCAGCCTGACCAGCTCTTCACAGGGTTATTGCTGGGATAAAATGGTTATAGGAGAAAGTGTCCATAGACACCACTTTAAAGAAAAACCTACGGTATTTCTGACTAAGGCTTTGTCAGTAGAAAAAGTAGTAAGATGGTTAATTTGGTCCTGACCACAAGTTTAGTTTTCAATCTGTTTGTTAACATTTTTACCTGCTTCCTTTTACTTCCTTTTTTATTTTTGGCCTGCTTCCTTTTAATGAGGTTTTTTTAAAAATATATATATATATTGAAGCTTTCTTACCTTTGTTACAGGCATGTTATTTCTTTGAAGTTTCCAAAGATCAGAGAGACGCAGGCTGGAAATCACATACTGTCCATTAAAACTGAAATGAATAACTACACAGTCACATTTACATTTCATATAAGAAGTAAGTATGGGCTGGAGGCAGAGGATGTAATGGCCATGTGTCCTGCTTTACAAAGGGCAGCACTCTGTTTGGAGAACTGGTGGAGGAGAGACTTGTATTTGAAGAAATCCTCTAGCTGAAGATCTGTATCCAGGCTATATCCTGTTTGAAGAAAAAGGATCCACATGAAGAGAGAGAGAAAGGGCCTTGAAACAGCCCCCTGGAAGTGAACTACCAGGCAGCAGACTGAGTAGGCAGCAGGGATGTCTGGTGGGTTTCATATAAGGGGTGCTTTGAATCCACTCTCTCTCTCTTCTTTTTTTTTTTTATTCCAGACCAGACATTAAAAAAAAAACAACTAATCAAGGTACAGTTGTCCCTCTGTATCCACAGATTTGGTATCCACGAATTTTAGTATTCACGGCTTGAAAATATTATTTAAAAAATAATAATCCAAAAAGCAAACCTTGATTTTGCTGCCTTATATAAGGGACACCATTTTGCTATGCCATTGCATATAATGGGACTTGAGTATTCATGGATTGTAGTATCCACAGGGGGTCCTGGAACCAAACCCCAGAGAATATGAAGGGACAATTGTACTGAACACTATTCCCCAAATAAGTTTGTCACCTTGGACAGCTCCTTGAAAGTCTCAAACGAAACTCAGGGATTGTCTACAAAGGGGCAAAAATCCGAATTGACTCCCACCCTGGAGCCACCAGCAGCTGTCCTACAGCCACCCCTCTACCTGTCAGTCATCTGGGAACATAAGGTAATAAATAATAATAATAATAATAATAATAATAATGATAAATTATTTTTATCCCACCCCTCTACAAAATGTAGAACCCCCCCCCCATAGACAGCACAATGGCTCTATACACACAAATTTTTGTGCTTCGCCTCAGGTGTTTATTACTCCAGACTCTTTTGTAAAGTCTTCCAAATGCACTATATGCCTTTGCTAATCTGTGATCGATCTCTTTGTCAATCTTGGCGTCTGAGGAGATGATGCTTCCCAGGTAGGTGAACTGCTGAACTGACTTAAGCACAGATTTGCCAACAGCAATGTGGGGATAATGGTGTTCATCCTGTGGTGCAGGCTGGTAAAGAACTTCTGTTTTCTTGAAATATGGGTCACCTATCACCACCGCTTAATGACTCCCCAAATGCTTTCATCAGTGCTGTCTACGCACAATCCTAAATATACACTGGACTGACTATGTGACGAATGTTGCTGTCCTTAAGCAAGCAGGGATCACCAGCATTGAGGCCATGATATTGAGAACACAGCTGCGCTGGGCAGGGCACGTTTCTAGGATGGAGGACCATCGCCTCCCAAAAATAGTATTCTACAGTCAACTCACCACGGGTCAACATAAGAGGGGCGCTCCTTAAAAGCAATACAAAGACTCCCTGAAACAACATCTCAGGCTCGGCCAAATTGATCACCAACAATGGTCCGCCCTGGCCTCACATTGGGAGGCATGGAGACACACTGTCCACAATGCTGCAGCCTTATTTGAGAACTCACGCCAAACAAGTCTTGAAGAGAAACGACAACGCAGAAAGAATCACCACCCACAAACCTCACCCAAGGAGACCTTCTGCTGTGCTTTCTGCAACTGGACTTGTTTATCTCACATTGGCCTTTTTAGTCATCAGTGTGCTTGCAGATGAGTCCTTCCTGAATCTTCATTTGCAAAGAAAAGCAAGAGACAAAATGCAATCGGAGCGGCTTACAGCATTTAAAATATACATACAAAACCCTCCATCCCACCCCCCCTTAAAATACAATTAAATAATTAAACATTTAAAAAATACTTAATAAATACTAAAAAAACAACACAATAAAATAATAAAATAACTGGATAGGGATCAGACTAATAAGATTTTTTCTCTGATTGCCAGGTATCTATTCAGGAAAGGCCTGCCGGAAGAGATCCATCTTAAGAGCTTTTTAAAAGCTATTCAGGGTGGTAATGTGATGGATCTCGTCCAGCAGGCCATTCCATAATCTGGGAGCAATAGCTGAAAAGGTCCTCTGGGAGGTTGAGGAAAGCCTAGTTTTTAAAGGTTGCAGCAGATTCCTCCCAGAGGACCTGAGTGCATGGGGAGGATTATATGGAAGGAGGCAGTCCTGAAGATAGGTTGGACCCAAGCCATTTAGGGCTTTAAAGGTGATAACCAACACCTTGTACTGGGCCCGGAAACTAATGGGCAGCCAGTGAAGTGATCTTAAGATTGGTGTTATATGGTCTCTTCTAGATGTACCCGAGACCAGTCTGGCTGCCATATTCTGTACTGGTTGAAGTTTCCGGACCAAGCACGAGAGTAGCCCCATGTAGAGTGCATTACAGAAATCAAGATGGGAGGTTACCAGAGCATGTACCATGGTCTCAAGGTCCCCAACTTCCAGGAAAGGATGCAGCTGGAGTATCAGCCAAAGCTGATAACAGGCGCTCCTGACCGTCACATTTACCTGATTTGTCATCTGGAGTGATGAGTCCAGGAGTACCCGCAAACTGCGAACACAGTCCCTGGATAAGAGTGTGACTCCATCCAGGACTGGAGGTTGTATCCTAATACCTGGGTTCGGGGCTGCTACCATGAGAACCTCTGTTTTGTCTGGATTCAGCATCAATTTGTTTTCCCTCATCCAGTCCATTGCTGCCCTAGGACAATCATTGAGAGAAGAGACACCATCTGAAGTCAGAGCCAAAGACTGAGAAATGGAGAAATATATCTGGGTGTCATCAGCATACTGATAACACCCTGCCCCATTCCTCCGGGTGATCTCTCCCAGCGGCTTCATATATATATTGAATAGCATCAGAGACAGGATGGTGCTTTGTGCGACACCACAATTAAGTTCTTTCCTTGCAGAGCAACTGTCCCTGATCATCACCCTCTGGAATCTACCCGAGAGGAAGGAGTGGAACCACTGCAACGCAGTGCCTCCGATTCCTAGCCTTCTCAGGTGATCCAAGAGGATGTCATGATCTATTGTATCAAAAGCCGCTGAGAGATCCAGTAACACTAACAGGGTCAAATTACCTCTGTCGATATTCAAACGAAGGTCATCAGCTAAGGCAACCATGGCTGCCTCAACTCCAAATCCCATCCTAAAGCCAGTTTGAAATGGATCTAGATAATCAGTTTCTTCCAAGACAGCTTCCAAGGAGTTGAAGAGCAACTGCTCTCTTAATCACCTTGCTCAAAAAAGGTAATAAAGAGACTGGCCTCAAGGCATCACCCCCCCCCTGGACAGCCAGCCATGAAGGGCAAGGGTCAAGAGGGCAGGTAGTCTTCCTCACTCTACCAAGGAGCTTGTCCACATCATCAGTACTTTCAGATTGAAACTGATCCAGTATAACCTCATCAACAGAGTTACTGGACACCATATCAATTGAATCTGCTCCAACCCCGGCGTCCAAATTGGCTCTTATCTGAGAGATTTTATCTGAAAAGAAGTTGTTAAATGCATCACAGCAGGTCATTGTCGGGTTTAATAATGAGTTCTACACAGGTGGAACTTGTGTCAGTTCCCTCACCACCCTAAACAGCTCTGCTGGGTGAGACTCTGCAGATGCAATGCATGCAGAAGAGAAGGATTTCCTTGCTGCACATATTGCCTCTCTATAGGAACGAAGAAATTTCCTATGATGAGTCTTGTCAGACACGAACCGTGTTTTTCACCAGACACACTCTAGTCATTGTCCAACCCACTTCAACTTCCTAAGTTCTTCAGTATACCACAGATGGCGATTAGAAGCGGGTTGGAGAGGACACTTGGGAGATTGTCTACACACATCCCCACATCCACAGGTTGCTTGAGTTCATGGCCACTGCCCTTCTCCCCTGCCAGCTATGTGATCTGGGCACCTCGTTTGTCTCAGAGCAAGCGACAGTGCACCAGCAGTGGCAGTAAGGAGGGAAAAACCTTCCATTCCGGGCCGGGAACTGACATTCAAGGAAACATGGTGCTTGCCAGGCAGCAATCTGTCCTGATTCTCCCTCCTCTCCCTGAATCCAGGAAACTGACAGAGCTTGGACAAGGTGTTTTGCTAGGAAGCTAATGGAGGAGAAAGCAGTGCCATTGCCACCAAGGAGAGAAAAACCTTTGTTTAACCGATGTGGGCTGGGTACTGGCCCAGGCATTGAGGTAAAGGGAGGTGTCTGGGAAGCAATCTGTCCTACTCCCCACCGACACCCAAATCCACTGCAGATCAATTTCCACACTATAATTTTCTTTGGATTTTCCTGCAAACTCAGGAGAAAACTGCACATTTTTAAAACCCGGGTTAAAGATGGTAAACTCAGAGTTTGTGCAGATAGGGTTGTACGTCATGTATCCTTATTGTGCCAGGTTTGGCAGGGGCGGGGGTTGTCGGGGGGGGTTCCCCATTGTGTAGACAAGCCATTAGAGTGGATTCTCCACACCCCTGATATGGAAGCCTCCAACCACCCCTGCTAGTTAGGCACACAGGTCACCTGGTCACAGTGTATTCCACTACCATTGCACATGTTGCATTTTTATTTAAATGACAGTAATGATTTCTATCTTATTTATTTTTTTACTCCTGGCATGTACAAATATCATGCAAGTATGTCTCCTCTTTTGGGTGATACTTGCCTCTTTTGTGGTGACATGTAAGTGGCCTGCCTAGCAGAGGGTCAGTCTGATTGTAGTTTTAGGCGAAATGATGGTTGTGTCTGATGCCTAGTGTTGAAAGTGCAAAGCATCACAAATTCTGCCCCCCTTTGAGATTTCCCTTTTCCCTATGTAAGTATCCTCCCTCCATTTCTGTTCTGGTATTGTGTGCTGTTTTCCCACGCCACTCATTTCATTTTCAAGCATGGGCACAGGGTCCTTCCCAGCAAAGGCCTCTGGAGTCAATGAGTGTTCCCAAGACAGTCTGATATTTTCAAACAACAGGTTGGCCAGGATCCAAGTGCCAAATCCCCAGGCACTCTTTTGGAGAGGAATATTAACTTATACATGACGGGGAGAGGGAAGAACAACCTGTAACTTTGGGAGATATAAAAGGAGAGAAACCAGGGAGAGATGCTGGGGGAGAGAAAAGAAAGAGGGGAAGGGAGGGAGAATTCAGAGAGCTGGGATCAGAAATATCTGGAAATGAAAGACACAGAGAATTTTTTTATCCTATGCAAATGAACGAAGCACTTTCTCCACTCAGATTCATGGGGAAAGAACTGCTTGTTCAGATGTATCTGGAAGGCCCTGGAAGAGGGATACTCCCCCTGAGCCACAGGGTATTTTTCTTCCTTCCTTCCTATCAAATAAATGGAGAAATCACCTAATTTGTTTTAAGCTGGTAGGGTGGGGTGTGTGCAGCCACCCTGCCAAAAAGTGACTGGAGGAGGGAGGGACCCCTTATCACCACCAGGAAGGACCATCCTTGGGGTGGCGGTGGCAGAAAAGCATTTTTTTTCTTTTTGTCTCCATACTTGAGAAGTTGCTCCATTTGGTTGCATGGGATAGGACTGGTGATTGGCAGCAATATCCTGGTGGGTGTCTCCATATGGCCTTGTGGGTGCAGAAAACTCATTGTGAAACCAGACCTTGTGGAATTGCTAGATTTTTTCTAGAGTAACAGTCTAATAATAAAATGAAGTTTGGGGAGCCCTCTGATTCTGGTAATGTACATGAAATTCCCTGCATTTTAGTGGAGCTGATGAATCTCAGCTCTGACTTGCTGACCATTTCCTCCTGTGGAATGGCTTTTCCATGGGGGCTCATCAGATTTCTAACATGCCATAGAATTTTCATAGAACATGAAATCCCTGTTTAATCCATCACATTTCCAATGGTTAGGCTTTGGTGTTAAACTCTGTTGCAAAGGTTGGAGGAGGCAGGAGGAGGTTTCGGGTCGGTGGGCAGGAGGAGGGTTCTGAGACAGAAAAGGTGACATCGTGGGAGGGGGTTCTGGCATGGTGGGTAGACAGGCAGACGGTTCAGGAGGGTGGCAGGAGGGTTCCATCGCTGCTGGTGGGTGGGTGGAAGAGGGAGGGAGGAGGCAACTTCACCGGGGGTGGGATTCCGGCACGTTGAGAAGGCAGGAAGAGGATTCCGGTGCAGTGGTGGCAGTGTTTGCTATTATCTGTGGATTTCACCATCTGCAGTGGGTTCTGGAACCAATCCCCCATGGATGTGGGGGTCCTACCGTATTTCAATGAATCTAAAATGTGGCCTGCTTGCAAGTTTAAGTGATAAGAATCCTTTTTCTGAAATAAGTCAGACTAATTCACATTAATTGGTCTAATATGTGAATTGGAACACAGTTATCCTTCAGACTCTGCACTTCTCCACTTTCTGAAATGCAGTTCTTGATTCAAAAATTGCATACAAAGTGTGCATATGATGAAAAGTTATTTACAAAAAGTCATATATCAGTATAGGTTGCCCATAAAATGTCACTGCTATAAAATGGATTTGTAAGGGGAAATTATGTATGAAAATAAATGCAAATTTACATGGATTGAGGGTGGGTGGGAACTGTAGACTGATGTGGAAATGGGGCTAAAGAGTTGTGACTGAATCCATATGAAACTGATTAAAGCTTGGAAAAGTTACTTTAAAAGGTCCACCAGCTGGACCTGAAATTCAGGGAAATGAATCCAGCAATGCTCTAAGACATTTTGGAATGGAGCTGATGCAAAAAGTTTTATGTGGACCATTCTTTCTGGTCCCTGTGTTCTCCAGATGTGCTGGGCTGCAGCTCTCATGGTTTCCAGCCATCACTACCAATGGGTATGCCAGCAGAGGATGATGAGAGTTGTAGCACAATGGGATGGCATCAGGTTGCAGGAGGCTGCTTTAGACATATAAAGGTGTTTGTTGGTTTATTATTTCTATTGTTTTAGCATTAAAAAACTTTGCTTCAAAGAATCACTAGGTGTTCAGTAGTTTTGTCATATTAAAGTACACAGCAGGCAAAAATATATGTATGTAAGCATGAATAGATGAAGCAATAAATCAATAAGCAATGCATGCATTGTTTTCAATAGGAAGCCCAAGAAAACCATATTTTATAAAAAATGAACTTACCCAAACTGTCCGTTGCATATCAGAAGGAAACCCCAAACCAGTTATTGAATGGCTTTCTTGCAAGGTCCCTCATGAAAGGTAAGGTGCTTATTTTTTCCAGTTTTGTTACCATTTTGTCTACTTCCTTTGCGTTCTACACATACATTGAGACATCTTCCTTCTGAGAGAAAGTAGCATATGTGGACCTTTAACAAAAATGATTGATATGCTGTATGAAAGGAAAATGTATCTCACTGTTTTTGTATTATTACATCCCTCCTCTAAAATCAAATGACTATATAAGTATAGTGGGGAAGAATTAGTAACAGAGGGTCAAATTAGATAAAATGATCAGCTCTGACTTTAAAGAAGTGGTGCTCAGTGAAGCAATGAAAGACATCTGATTATCCTAGCATGATATTTTTTTCACCTCTGCATTTTGCAATTAGCTTCCTTTGTTTGGTAATTGTTCACCAGAAGGTGAACGCAGGGTTTATTTGTAAGTCAAATTATTCAGGCACAAAACTCTGAAGGAATCACATTGCTGGAAGGAGAAATGTGATTTTCACTTTTAAATTACAAACTCAGTGTCTTACTGCAGTTTGGTCCTTGGCAAATACAGTAGAACCCTTGCATCCGCTGATTTGCCATCCACGGATTCAATTATTTGTGAATGGTGATGGTGGGGTGGGTGGGAGGGGGAGGGAGGAGACAAGCTCACAGGGAAGATTGCAGCGTGGTGGGTGGGGGAGGATGAGAGAAGGCAAGCTTGCCTCCCCCTCCCTTCTCTGTGGGGGTGGGTGGGTCCTGGCACAGTGGGTGGTTGGGCAGGCGGAGGGTTAGGGTGGGTGGTAGGAGGCTTCTTGGAGGGAGAAGGCAACCTTGGGGGGGTGGCAGATGGGGGAGGTGGGCAGGGGAAGGAGGGAGTTGGCAGCATTGCCGGGGGGGAGTCCAGCATGGCAGAGCTGGTGGGCAGGGGAGGGTTGGAGGAGGCAGGAGGAGGTTTTGGGTGGGTGGGCAGGAGGAGGGTTCCGGGAGAGAAAAGGTGACATCGTGGAAGGGGGGTTCTGGTATGGCAGGTGGGCAGGCAGAGGGTTCAGGTGGGCAGCAGGAGGGTTCCATCACTGCTGGCGGGCGGGTGGGGAGGGAGGAGGCAACTTTGCAGAGGGGGAGTCGGCACATTGGGAAGGCAGAAAGAGGATTCCGGTGCAGTGGTGGCAGTGTTTGCTATTATCTGTGGATTTCACCATCTGCAGTGGGTCCTGGAACCAATCCCCCGTGGATGTGGGGGTCCTACCGTATTTCAATGAATCTAAAATGTGGCCTGCTTGCAAGTTTAAGAGATAAGAATCCTTTTTCTGAAATAAGTCAGACTAATTCACATTAATTGGTCTAATATGTGAATTGGAACACAGTTATCCTTCAGACTCTGCACTTCTCAGCTTTCTGAAATGTAGTTCTTGATTCAAAAATTGCATATAAAGTGTGCGTATGATGAAAAGTTATTTACAAAAAGACATATATCAGTAAAATGTATCAGTAAAATTATTTACAAAAAGACATATATCAGTAAAATGCCCATAAAATGTCACTGTTATAAAATGGATTTGTAAGGGGAAATTATGTATGAAAATAAATGCAAATTTACATGAATTGAGGGTGGGTGGGAACTGTAGACTGATGTGGAAATGGGGCTGAAGATTTGTGACTGAATCCATATGAAACTGATTAAAGCTTGGAAAAGTTACTTTTTTGAAAAAACTCAGAATACCCCAGTCCCCAAGACAATTGTAGTCCAAATGGTAACTTTTCCAAGCTCTGAAACTGGCACAAGCCAAAAAGAGACTTGCTTATCCATCCCTAGCAAGCAAGAATCCATGGATCTAGGAACTGGGCAAGGCATGATCAGGGAAGCAAACATGACAGAAAGAAAGAAAGAAAGAAAGAAAAGTGTCTCCAAACCCTTCATATTAGCTCAACCTATATACGTAATTTGAATGCTATGATGGTGGAGCTGACTCTTTTTTCAAATGGGCTCTCTCCCATATTGGGGCCCAAGGAACACACTGAACCCCCATGGATGACTGGTGTAACTGGGATTACATCCAAACAGAGCTACATTAAAATGATAGACTGTTGAGGTTTGTTGTTGTTAACTGATCGGTTGCTTAACCATTCACAAATAGATACTTTTTTTTCCCCATTGAAGATGAAAACTAACCTTCAGGGAGTCTTCATATTCATGACTGATTTGTGACCTAGCTCAATAGCTCTGCTAATCTATGAGCTAATTTATAGCTAAATGTGATCTGCAGATGTTATACAGATATATTTCCCCTATTTGGAGTTCTCCTTTGTGGGTGATGCAAGAATGTCATTTGGTAGAGCTTTTCTGAGATAATACAGTATAATTTCAGATTGTGTGTATGTGTGGTATGGAGATCATATTTGTGAATGCCTTTCTGCAGTTGTGCCTGGTGGCCTCATGTTGGTGGAGCAGTGAATCAGTTGGATTCATTGGATAGCTCCTTTAAAACTATTCAAATCTTGGATGTAATTCACTGACCCACTGGCATGGGGAACCACCTGTTGGCACTGCTCTCCTATTACAGGCAAAAGTGAAACCATCAGCATGTGAACTGTAGGAAGTAGAATTCCCTTGGGCAGAGGTTAATCCACATTTTAAAATAAATATGTGTGTGTGTGTGTGTGTGTGTGTGTAAATGGGATAGATGTGATGTTGAACAGTTATCACATCTATCACTAATAGTGACACCATGTGATAAATATGTACCAGGAAGCTATAGGCCAATAGCGGGTCCTAAGGGAATATCAGTTGCAAATTGATATTGGTTGGCCAACAGACTGATTACAAATCCATGGGCATTTAAAAATGTAATCCATGTTTATCAATTCTTTGTTCCAAACAAACCATGACAGTAACAATTAGATGTTCTTATCTTTATATGTAATTCCTCTAGATTCAGTTTGCAATTCTGTTTTACAGCTGTGAAACATATAATCCCCTCTCAGTTGAAGACCTGCGTAGAATAGAGAAGGAACAGCTTCATCTAGAACAAGACGAGCTGGTATTTGATTCACGTGTGTGGTGCTGTGCAGCTAATGAGCTGGGCCGAGAATGCACTGAACTCTGGACAATAGGTAACGGAACTACAAAGAAATGTATATGTGAAGGATTGTTAGCTTCTCCATTCATGCTAATTGGGCCCCTCTTTGATTACAACTATCTGTGGTCTCCTGCAAGTTTGTTCTGCAGAAGGCATTCATTCCAGGATTGATGTTATGGAGGACTGCCAGGCTCCCCCCCACCCCCACTCCCCCGCCTGTGTTTTCACCCAGGAACTCAGCTTCATTTCTTCTCACTCTTCCTCACAGAGGAGGAGAAGTGGAGCAAGATTTGCAACATTTGGAAATACTGGCTGATAGTTTAGCTGGTTTTGCACTTCCTTCCCTTCCCAGTAGGGAGCACAAATGCCCCCCATGCCATGGAGTCAATGGTGATGGTGATTGTAACACATTTCATTCCCCCCCTCCGGATTTCCCTGTTTCATTGGACAGATCTAAATGTAACACCAAGAAGCCCCACGCAAGAATTCTTTCTTAAAGTTGGAGATCCACTGTTCTTACGATGTCGAGCCAGTTATCAAAATTATGAATTTGGAATTAAGTGGTATTTTGAAAACAAGCGATTAATGAAGGTAATAAGATTTTCTTTAGAACAAATACTACTAATAGATTTGAATGAGTGGATTAAATATAGTTGTTCCTTCATATTTGCTGGGGTTTGGTTCCAGGATCCCCTGTGGATATCAACATCTTTGAATACTCAAGTCCCATTATATGCAATGGTATAGCAAAATGGTTTCCCTTATATAAGATGGCAAAATCAAGGAGTGCTTTTTGGATTATTATTTTTTTAAGAATATTTTCAAGCCGTGAATTCTTAAATCCATGGATACCAAAACTGTGGATACGGAGGGACAACTGTACTAACATTTAAAAAGTCTGGGTCCAATACAATGGATATATTCTGACTATAATTACCACAGTTTTTTCCAACTAATTTCTTTTTTCATAATATGTCTTCATCTTATCAGCATTCCCCCTGTCTTCCTGGAGTCTAACCACATGTGTATGCTTAACTATATGCAGTGTGTCTTGTTTTCTTTTTAACTTCTCTTCCAAACAAAACCCTTTGATATCTTTTCACTTCTTAATTTCTACTTAAATTCTGAGGTGCAGATACATTTGGACCTTAGTTCCAAGTCTGAGACCCTGAAAGTAGGGGTTGGGGTACAGGGAATGAGCACTTGGAGAATGATGGGTGATGTGGACAATGGTACACAGTTCTGATTTCACTGCCTGGGCCAGCATGGCCATACAGGAGCTCATGAAGGAATGACTGGCTGGACATATACAGATTATCTCTTTTTAAAAAATCAGGGATGGCAAATAGGTTTTGGGGGGATGTAGAAGCAATAAAGTGTCGCCTTAGGGCTGCCATGTGTTGGAAAGGACTTTAAGTTTAGTTGTGTATTTCTCAACTGGTGTAATGCACCTTGCTGTCTAAACCCCACAACAGTATGATGCATTATTGTGCCTTCATTGAGCAGTTTGGTAACATATGTGAGGCTATGCTCCTAATAACTACTACTACTTTATTCCAAAAAATTAGAACATGTCACTTGAAGGCAGATGGAATCTGGGCCATTGGATTAAGAATCGATATGCATTTGCTTCATCAGTGGAGCATTCTAGTGAAGGACAGTATACCTGCTATTCTGAAAAACTTGCTGTGAATCAAAGCATTTTTGTTACAGTTTTAGGTAAGTTGTATGTCATATAAGACATGTATGTTTGTGTTGACACATGCACATATGTGATACCATTTTCAGCATGAATATGTTCCAGCTTCCCTTCCCTTTGGGAGAAGCTGGAACTAGAGCTGAGCTGAATGTGGACAGAAAAAATAAAAGCCAAAACAAACAAACAATATCATAATTTTTCCAAATGTAAATGTAAACACAGGTAACATTTCAAACATCATAACCAAAGTTTACAAGACTTGAAACATGATGTAAGATCACATGCACCTTCTTTCTTTCCCCACCTCACACAACTTTACTCATCCTTTCCCCATTCTTGTATTAAATAATCTATAGAATCATAGAATCATAGAGTTGGAAGAGACCACAAGGGCCATCCAGTCCAACCCCCTGCCATGTAGGAAATCACGATCAAAGCATCCCTGACAGATGGCCATCCAGCCTCTGTTTAAAGACTTTCAAGGAAGGAGACCCCACCATGCTCTGAGGGAGTGCATTCCACTGCCAAACAGCTCTTACTGTCAGGAAGTTCTTCCTAATGTTTAAATGGAATCTTTCTTTCCTGCAGTTTGAGTCCATTGCTCTGTATCCTGGGAGATTTTCACACGGGGCCAAAATGCCCCATTACTGCCCCGCCACCTCCTCTCCCGTTCCTGCCATGGAATAACATAAATCGTTCACACACTTACCTTAATTCCACAGCAGGAACGGGCTCCCCCTCCCCTCGCTGGCCAGCCGTAAATGCAGCCATCGTAAGGCCGCTTTTATGACCGGCCATCTGAAATGTTATCACGTTATCACGTGATAACAGCCAGATGGTAAATTTAAAAAATAAAACTCCCCCAAACATAAAATCAGTTCACCAAGCACAAAAACACACTTTAAATCACATAATCAAAACAGGGAGGGTAAAATAAAGGGTGCCACTTACCTGCATGTCCAGATCGTACCAGGAAGCGCTCAGAATGGACCTCCCCTCCACGGCTGTCATTTCAGAACAGGAACGGGGCTCCTGTTCGCACACCCGTGATTGCATGATAGTGACGGAATGGGAGGTCTATTCACGATGAAAAATCGTGATTACATTGTTCCGGAACAGTCACGGGAGTAGGATGGATGCAGGACAGAACAGGGTCAATGTCGTCCAAAAGGGAAAACCTTTCCCGATCCTGTTCTGTTCCTGCCACGGAATATATAGCCCATGTGAAAGTCTCCAAAGTCTCTGGAGCTGCAGAAAACAAGCTTGCTCCATCCTCAATATGACTTCCCTTCAAATATTTAAACATGGCTATAATGTCACCTCTTAACCTTCTCTTCTCCAGACTAAACATATCCAATTCTCTAAGCTGCTCCTCATAGGTCATGGTTTCCAGACCCTCCTCTGAACATGTTGCAGCTTGTCAATATATTTTGGACTGCAACTCCCAGAGTCCCCATGTCAGTGACCATCCATCCTCTGTTTAAAAACCTCCAAAGAAGGAGACTCCACCACCCACTGAGGCAGTGCATTCTATTGCCAAACAGTTCTTACTGTCAGGAAGTTCTTCCTAATTTTGGGGTGGAATCTCTTTTTCTGTAGTTTGAGTCCATTCCTCCATATCCTAGTCTCTGGAGCTGTAGAAAACAAGCTTTCTTCATCCTCAATATGACTTCCCTTTAAATATTTAAACATGGCTATCATGTCACCTCTTAACCTTCTCTTCTACAGATTAAATATACCCAGCTCCCTAAGCCATTCCTCATAGGGCTTGGCTTCCAGGCTTCCCTAGAATTAAAACCAGTTAAAAATCCAGTAAAAGATGTAAGATAAAAAATCAACAAGAGGACACACCATTAAAAAGCCCCTTTCTATCAACTCCTGAAAGCCTTTCAGAACAGAAATGCTAGCGGAAAGATGGGAAGGAAGGAACCATCCTAATATATTAAATAAACACACACACCAAATATATATAGTTGCCCCTCCACATTCGCAAACTTAGCATTCGCGGTTTTGAATATTTGCGGTTTTGGGAGGGCCCCCGCCCTCCCAAAAGCAGCAAAACAGGGCCTCCGGAGGCCCCGTGTAGGCCTTGGGCGGGAGCGGGGAGGGCCGGGGAGGCCTCCATGGGGCCTCTGGAGATGCTCCGGAGGCCCCGTGTAAGCCTTGGGCAGGAGGAGGGAGGGCTGGGGAGGCCTTCACGGGGCCTCTGGAGACACTCCGGAGGCCCCATGAATGCCTTGGGCGGGAGGGGGGAGGGCTGGGGAGGCATCCATGGGGCCTCGGGAGGGTCTCCGGAGGCCCCATGAAGGCCTTGGGGGGGAGGGGGAGGCGGGGGAAAGCAACTATGGGGCCTCTGGAGGCCCCGTGGTCGCTCTGGCGGGGGAGGGCAGTCATTATTTGCAGAATTTTCACATTCGCGGGGGTCTGTGGAACATAACCCCCATGAATGTGAAGGGACAACTGTAAAATGTATTTCAATGCAGTAAATATTTTCACTACTTAACTATGCTGCTATTTCATAGCCATGACTGGGTACTATTCTATTCACATATTTTTGCCTCCTGTTTTATTATTTTGTGATGTGAATATTTTCTCAGGATTTTGTGCCACTTTTTACCAAAGTTTCTATTTATTTTATGGAATTGTTTAGTGTTATGTTGTATATAGGCATGACTGTATAACAAATTTGACCTCTGCTTGTTTATAGTGAAAAATAGTTTTAGTGAAAAATCACGAGCATTTTCCCCCAGATACACTACCAGTCATCAACCTAGATTAGAATTCTTCTAATCTGAGCCTGTTACAGAATGCTTATTTAATTTATGTGTATATATATATATATATATTGCCACAAGTTGGTTATTGCCAGTTAGATGGCTTTCAAACTGGATAAGGCAACTGCATGGAAGAGACACCTGCTAATAGAGGGCTTGTCTATACGGGAGCAAGGGGAATGTGGATTGATGCTCATTAATGCCAATTCAAAGCAGTTTCTATTTGTTTTAATAGTTTTTGGAAAAATCGCAGGCATGTGAAGCTATCTGCTTTTGCTGCCCCAACGAGCATGCCTGCAAATCAAGATGGCTGGCACGAGTGAATTACTCACATTTTTATTTTCACCAGTTGCCACCACTGCTGAACAGTATTTTTTAAAAAAGCATATCTAAGGTGTGCAAGTGTGATATTTTGCCTAAATAAATTTTTAAAAGAAAAAAAAGGCTGTTTCATCACCATAGCACACAATCGCTAAGGCGAAAATCCAACATGGCGGTTCTGGGCACTTGCCTTGTTAGCAAGCACATGTCCAACCAATCAGCTTTCCACTTCCGCTCTTATCAGGAATGCAGATGAATGCAAATCAGATTTCCCCAACAAGTAGGAATACGCATTCCCCACGGAGATTTTTAAAATCTTTGGGCAAATCCACCAAGGCTTTTCCATTTGAGTTTGGGGGGATTTGGCCCCTCTCCTTCCGAATACTTCAAAGCACTCAGTCCAAGGAGGTATAGAGAGATCTTGGGGAAAGCTAATTTTTTTTATTACAGTGAGCCTTTGGTATCTGCTGGGGTTTGGTTCCAGCCCCCACTCCCATCGTGGATACCAAAATCTGTGGATGCTCAATTCCCATTATATACAATGGCATAGCAAAATGGTGCCCCTTATATAAAATGGAAAAATCAGGGTTTGCTTCTTGGACTTGATTTATTTTTTTGAATACAGTATTTTCAAGCTGTGGTTGGTGAAATCCATGGATGGCAAATCTGTGGACACAGAGGGCCAACTGTATAACTTCCAGGGTCCCCCTGCCAACATAGCTAGTGGCTGTATCATGCTGGGAGTTGTAGTCCAAAGAAGTAACTTTTACAGGCTCTGAACACAGGCAGGGAGCTACTAGAGAAAGGGCCTTTACAGTGCAATTCTGAAAAGCTATTCCCAGAGGGCCTCTCCACAGCCAGTGTTATGTTTTAGGTGGTTAAGATTACAATATTTAAAGAAACTCAATGTTTAAGCTGCCTTATGTTAATATTTATCATTTATAGTTTTAGTTAGTTGTTTGGTTACTACTGTGGCAAATTTTATTCTGTTCATTTTTTAGGGGCTTTCTTGATTTAAAAAAAACAACACTTCCTAAAATTTTGCCTCTTAACTACCCAAGGAACATTCTAAATAAATTAAAAAAGGAAATAAAAGACACATGAAATTTCATTCCCCCCCCCAATAATTGTTAAAATTATATGGTTTAATTTTGATTTATATTTTAACAGATAAAGGATTTATCAATATCACTGACTCAATGGAAGAGTTTGAAATTGGTATGGAGGAAGAAACTTGCCTTGAAGTTAAATTGAAAGCATATCCAGCAATCAGATGTATTTGGATGTTTTCCCAAATGTCATTTCCCTGTAAGCAAAATTACACAGATGACTACAGGTAATTTCTTTTCACTGAATGTATTTTTGCTGTAGGTAAAGTCTTTTAGCTCACAGGTCTTTGCATTTATTTTCCCTGTTTCTAAGTTAATATTTTTTAGATACACTTTATATCTGTATTGCCATGATCTATTGTTGCTCCAATTAAATAAAAAAGGAATGGAAAATGTCTCTTAGTGGACTTAAATGTAGATGAAAATGCAGTCCATCTGTACCATGTACAACATTTTGTGTTATACAGTGTAGTTATGCTGGGTTGTTCAGCATTTATTCACAGTATAGTAGAAATTGAATGGTGTAGTGGTTTGAGTGTTGGACTATGACTCTAGAGACCAGATTTCAAATCCCTGCTCAACCATGGAAACCCACTGGGTGACCTTGGGCAAGTCATACTCTCTCAGCCTCAGAGGAAGGCAAAGGTGAACCCACTCTGAACAAATCTTGCCAGGAAAACGCCATGATAGGGTTGCCTTAGGGTCGCCATAAGTTGGAAGTGACTTGAAGGCACACAACAACAATAGTAGTCCAACCCCCTGCCATGCAGGAATACATAACTAAAGCATCCCTGAAAGATGCCCATCTAACCTCTGTTTAAAGACCTCAAAGATGGAGACTCCATCACCTTCCAAAGCAGTCAGTTCCACTGTTGAACAGCTCTTACAATAAAGACATGCTTCCTAATATTTAAGTGGAATCTCTTTTCTTGTAATTCTGGTAAAACCACTGATGGCTCATAATCCAAGCCAGGGGTTGGGGGAGTGCCCCGAGCATCATTTGGGGGTGTCATTCCCCTCCCTACTCATATAACAAGCCCCTCCTAAATTAAGCAACTTTGTTGCATTTATTTAAGTGGGAAATTTGAAATAGCAATCTGATTTAAAGTTTTTTTAACTTTGGCTGGATCTTGTTGCCTTCAAATCACTAAAAAACCCAGACCTTTCTCACTTTTATATTTATATATTTTATATTTTGAAGAATGCTCAGTTCTTTGGTTCTCTTAGGCAGGACTATCCCAAGACAATTTTGCTGCCTGAGTCAAAGCACAAAAGTGAACCCTTACCCCTTCCAGTCCACAAGCATAAGTAGACTGGGCTGCCAGTTGGATAATGGTGATAGAATAGAATCTTCCACAACACCCAAGGGCTGCAGGGCAGTTCAGAAGATGTGTGTGTGTGCCTTCAAATCACCTGTCAACTTATGGTGACCCCATGAATTTCATAGGGTTTTCTTAGGGAAGGAATACTCATAGGTGGTTTTACCCATTCCTTCCTCTGAAATATAGCCTACAGCACCTGGTATTTGTTGGCAGTCTCCCATCCAAGTACTAACCAGAGCTGACCCTGCTTAGCTTCCAAGATCAGACAGGATCTGGTGCCTTTAAGGTCTTTAGGCCCTATGTGAGACACACATAAATCTGTCCACAACAGAAGAGAATAGCACTCCCCCCTCTCTCTTTCTGTGGTGTGTGGGTGTGTGTGTGTGCAGAAACATCAGAGGGATTGCTGTTGATGCTAGAGCCTGGAAAAATGATTTAGGACTCCCAGAATCCCCATGCATGTAGTCCAAAAATGTTCCCTTTCCAGGTCCTGGTCTTAAGCAGATCTAACTTAACTTTTCAGGAAGATGTTGCTCTGTGCCAAACGTGGCTTTAGGTTTCAGGTGGCCATGGGAAATTTCCTTTCTGATAGATGCTTTCCTATGTTGAGTGGCCTCCTACATTGGATAGCCTCCTCTAGTTTGCCTGGCAGCATCACCAGGCAACTGGGTCCAGGAACTACCACTTTAAATTGTCCACTGTGGCATCACTCAGGCCATTGTGGGAAATTTGAATAGTAGCTCTTGGATCCAGATACCTCCCCGCAAAGAGGCTTATGGCAGGTCAGGGGTCAGCAGTGGGCTCCACTGGGCATCTAGGACTCTTGTTGCCTGCCCAGGGGAGCATTAGTTTGCTGATGTTGTGGGAAGAGGGGGACTGGTGCATTCCTCTATCCATCTATATATATCAAGGATGGGGATTTGTGGACTTCAAGATGTTGTGCAGCCCTCCAGATTTTATTGGGCAATGATGAAGAATGCTGGAAGTTGCAATCCAACAATGTCTGGAGGGCTACATAATTTCTACCTCTGGTCTAAATGCAAAGGACTTTATTTGTACTGTTCATACCTCTTTCCACCTTAAAACAATAATTATATTGACTACTCTAATTCTGATGCATTATAATTTGTTGTTGTGTCTCTTCAAGTCATTTCTTACTGATGGTGACTCTAAAGTGAAACTATCACAGGTTTTTCTTGGCAAGATGTGTTCAGAGGGGATTTGCCATTGTTTTCTTCTGAGGCTGAGAGACTGTGACTTGCCCAAAATTACCCAATGAGTTTCCATGGCCAAGTGGGGATTTAAATCTTGGTTTCCCAGAGAACTAGTCAAACACTCAAACTGTACCACACTGGCTCTCTAAGGTTCTGGTGCTGACCACAAATTCAAGACTGAAATGTCCTCAGAGACACTCTGCTTCTTAATTTCTAATGTACATCTGCCTGCTGGAGGCATTGTGGAAAATAGCACATTACTTCACTATCACAGCAGTGTTCATTTGTCCCCACAATCTATTCACAAGATCAAGATCCCTGGCATGGAAAGCTATCCAAGTTTGCAGTTCGCACGGAGCATGCCTGTGAAAAAAGATGGTGGCTGTGAGTGAATCACCTGCCTTATTATCTCCTGAAAAGCTCCCTCCATTCCCCCCCCCTTTGCCATTAAATGAGATGCAGAAGAGCGATCTTCTGCTTAAAATCTTTTTTTTTTTTCTCTGCTGCTTGAAAATAGTGCTCAGTCGTGTCCCCGGAAAAACAAAAATGGCAGCTCCGGCCACTTCATCTCTGGCAAGCCCACCCCTGCACACATCCGAGCAATCACGTTTTTCTTCCTGGACGTGCCCCAATTTGAATTGGTTGTTCAGACAGACTCTTATGCACATTTTTGCATACTTTTTAAAAAAGATCACAAGAAACAGCAAAAGCATCATGGACTACTTGGAGTTTTCAGCTCCCCTCCTTCCCAATATGGTGAATCCCAGCAGGAGCTTATCTGGACAAAAAGTATTCTGCCCACATTCTTTGAGGATTTATTCATCTAAACAACCCCTAGGAGCTGGAAGTGGAGCTCAGCTTGCAACATCTCAATCCAACATCTGGGGGGGTGGCATGACCCTCTCCCCTGTCCTACATGTTGATTTCATTCATGCAAGCCCAAACTGCTAAATAATGGAGTCCATGACATGTTGGACCACCCAGTCATTAATACATAGGAAACCAAGACAGCTGCTACACCATCCAATGTTGGTTGAAATCAATCTCTGTTCCTATGACTCGGCAAATGGCAGTATAGAAAATCAAATGCTGACTTCTTTATTTTGCTTATGGTAGATCTGTGTGCAACAGACCTTGAAAGTGCAGACACCCCCATGCTGCCTTTGTTTAAAGAACTGTTCCAGAGCATCTGAATATCTTTCACTTTTTCTCTTTTCTTTTTGAAAACACACAACTTCATTTCTTCCCCCATGTGCTCGGTTTTCTCTTGAACCTGATGAGCTTGTGTTAGCTATCTGGTCAGGGAGCTTCATGCTCTTCTGTTTAATGTGAAGCAAGAAAGGTTCTTCAGCATGATAGTAGAAGGAGGCTTTTCTCTTTCTCTATCCTACCACCTTCACAGGTACATTTGATAGGGATACAGGAGAGGGTCAGTGGTTGCTCTCAGGCTTTAGAATATCCTTCCTAGATTGGCTGAACTTGTGCTTTACCTGCTATCCTTCTGTAAGCAGCTGAAGGTCTTTTTGTTTCATCAGACCCTTGAGGGCTGATTATTCTGAGAGAAAAGGCCTTTCAGAATGTGCTATACTATTTGTTTTCTAATGGTCCTGCTTTTGACTATTTTTTAAAAATTCTACTTTTAGTTAAATTATACTTTTAACTTTTGTATGATGTGACTTTTTTTGGCTGTATCTGTTTTAATCTTTGTAAGTCACCTTGAGTCCTAGATTTGGCAGGGTGTGTGTGAGTGAGTGGAATAACAACACCATCACTAACAATAATATCACCCCCTCCAACTCCATATAACCCAGTGCTGCTACTCTATACCCTCCAATATTTCACAAATGAAAACTGGAACACGTGATCAAGCAACATCAGTGTTCCCAAGATGGCAAAAGTTATCGAGGAAGAACACAGAAGCTAGGAAAGGCTGCAGCAGTTTGCTTTTGTCTGAGCCTGCTGGGAAGAGCATGACTCTAACCCTCCTCTCCTCTCAGCCCTGCCAAATCAGGACAGTTGCAAAGAATGCTATCCTGTGGCTAGGGTGGCCCCATCAAGAAGAGGACAGGCTCCAGCACCTTTAATAGTTGTGCAGAAGAGGTTGTTTTAGCAGGTATAATGGGTCACCTCCACGCCAGTGGCTTGGTAAATCTCTGGGGTTTATTCATAATTGTAAAGGAGATATATAAGGTACTGAACCGTAGCCCCACAAATAGACTCAGGATATCTCTGGACTAAAACTGGAGTAGACTTCCTGCACTGGTAACATGGCAACCACCACCTGCCACTGGGTGTTGCATGCTATGCAAGACCTACCTGTGGAAGCTTCCTCTTCCATTCCAGTTCTAAAAGTAGAAGAACCCTAGCCTCTTTTTGTATGTGGCCTCCTTTCTGGTGATGGCTTAACTGCATGCCTCTAGGAAGTTCCAGCTAGACAGCAAAGGCTGGAGGTCTATCAAGATCCTATTTTGTGACCATACAGGACTAATGGGTTGGTGAGCCACAAGTTGTGCAGACCTGGAATTCAAGATCTGAAACCAATCCATGGTCTTTTACCAGACTGACTAAAACAAAAACCATTGATGCCCTTTTTGCAAAATGAATAAAACAGAACAGAAATAGATAGAAATGGTAAACTAATTTAAAAATAAATATACATTGCAACCATGTATACACTTGCTGTTACGTGCCTTCAGGTTGACTCCAACTTATGGCAACCTTATCGATGGGTTTTCATGGCAAGATTTATTCAGAGGAGGTTTGCCATTGCCTTCCTCTAAGGCTGGGAGAGTTGTCCAAGGTCATCCAACGGGTTTCCATGGCTGAGCAGGAACGCAAACACTGGTCTCCCACAGTCCTAGACCAATATTCAAACCACTGGCTCCCAGTAAAATGTATGTTTGATAAATGATGTTTACCAACTTGCTATGTATATGAATCATAAAACTGTTGAATTGGAAGGAGCCTTTGAAACTAATCTAGTCTACCTTCTGCCGTATCTAGTCTGCTTCATGCCATATATACAGTGCAGGATGCAACTTCAGCATCCTTGACAAATAGCTGCTGCACCTCTTCTTAAATGCCTCCAGTGATGGAAAGTCAATCACTTTCCAAGTCTGTCAAACAGCTCTTAACTGTAAGGAAGTTTCTCCAGATGTTTAGCTAACTTCTTTTTCACTGCAATTGAGAATCATTGGTTCTAGCCATGCCCTTTAGAGAATAACAGCTAACAAGCCTGCTCCACCTTCTGTATGAAAGCCCTACAGATATTTGAAGGGCATTATCATGGGTCTCTGTAACTTTCTCTTCTCCAGGTGAATCATACCTACCTCCTTCAATTGTCCCTTAAGAAATTAAGTTTCCAGACTATTCACTACCATGGTTACACTTCTCTGGACATGCCCCAGTTTATAGAATCATAGTGCTGGAAAGGACTGCGAAGGCCATCTAATCCAAGCACCTGTCATGCAGGAATCCATTGCTAAAGAACCCTGATAGGTGGCCATCTAATCTCTGTTTAAAAACTCCAAGGACTGAAGTATCTTAAAATGTGATACTCAAAGTGGACATGGTACAGTTGTCCCTCCGTATCCACGGATTTGGTATCCACGGATTTAAGTATTCATGGCTTGAAAATATTCTTAAAAAAATAATAATCGAAAAAGCAAACCTCGATTTTGCCATCTTATATAAGGGACACCATTTTGCTATGCCATTGCATATAATAGGACTTGAGTATTCACAGATTTTGATATCCACAGGGGTCCTGGAACCAAACCCCAGCAAAAACAAAGAGACAACTGTACTTCATATATAGTTTGACTAGTGCAGAAGAGAATGAAACTGTTGCTTCTTGTGATTTGAACATGATGCTTCTGTTAGGAGGTTATCAGATGCACTGTCTGATAGCATTTCCATCCCGCTCCACTCCCGGCCCTGTTCCAGTTAAAACATTTTTTTTCCATACACCCACCTTGTTCCGCGATATTAACTGCTCCCCCTGCCCTCGGTCCTCCAGGAGTGAATGCAGCTGCCGTAAAGCTGCATTCACGTCCTGGAAAGCAAAACCTGCATGTTCTCATGAGAGAACAATGCATGGGAAATTTAAAAATATAAAGACAACCAAATGTAAAAAAAGGATACAAAGCCCCCGAACACCCTTTAAATTATACAAGTAACCCAGGGAGGGGAAAAACAAGGGTGCCATTTACCTCCTCGTCCCGATTGCTCCCGGAAATCTTTGGGAGGGACCTCCCACTGTGGCTAGCATAGCGCCAGCACAACGGGACACCTGTTCACAAGCCCCTTATTCCGTTATGGAAACGGAACAGGCAATCTATTGACGGATTAATCTGTCAATTGAAGAAAACTGAAACAGAACGGAGGGGGCATGGGAGCAGAACTGGGCGGGGACGATGTTGTGTGAACAGAAAACCCTTTGGCAATCTCCTGTTGTCCCTGTTCCATATTAAAAATGTCATGTGATAATGTGAGTGTAAGATTGCATTAGCTTTTTAAAGCACATAGCCAGCTTATGAGTAAAGATTTATTTTATTTTATTTTATTTCTCACATTTTTCCTTGTACAGGATCCAAGGTGGCTAGACTATTTCTTCTGCTTGATCTCCTTCAAATTGTTTGTTTGTTTATTAAAACCCTACTTTTCCTCTTTGATCTTGGCATACTTAGGGAAGTGCACATTGCATATATTTCCTTGATCCTTTCCCAACAGAACATCAAAAAAAAGTGACCTTGGGGAGTATTCTGAGGAAGACAACTAGCAATTGTCATCCCCAAATCAATGATTTTCCACAATTCTGGATGCATCTTTTTTACTCTCATGGAGAAAAGCAACTGGGGAAGAGGAGCAATTTCAAGCAGAACTGTAGCTTGTAAATTATGAGTTAAACAGTTCCTCTCTTCATGCCTACACTTAGATCAGCTCAGCCTAAACTTAGCCCTGCTGCACCACCTGACAAAAAGCAGGGCAGATAGCTTTTAAAGAACAAATAATGTGTAGCTGGCCTTAATAAGCAGCTTCTCCATATTCCAATTAAAAGCTAAATTTCACTCAAATTTACTTCTCCCCTTTCCCTTTTTAATGTCTTTGATTTCAAGCCACACCGCAATAATTTTCCTCCACCTACAACTTCCCCTAAACTTTTCCACAAATGTTTTTAGTGCTCTTTGGTTTTCTGTTCCTTATTTGTAAGATAGTAGCTGTCTCTGTGCCCAGCCTATCACTGACTTTCACTTCCTTTTTGTAAACAAAACTTACCGATATCAATTGTAAGCCTTCCCCTACTCTCAGCACAAGTTGGAGAGAATCTCCTGATTGAATCAGTCTCATTACTGTATAGTAAAATTTACAAGTAATTTTTTTGTCTCTTACTTTATTACCTTCTTAATGATACTAGCTTTGTATACTTTTTCCCTTTCACTCTTCTTACCATATTACCTAAGAAAGAAAAAGATGGGAAATATAGACTAGAAGATCATATACACAAAGAATATAAGTGCATAAATGTGGAGATGTTTAATATATGTGCTTTGTGTGCATTTTAACTTTCATGGTTTACAAATATAAGATTAAATAAAAAATAAAATTGAAAAGAAAAAAAATTATACTAGCTTTGTAAATAAGCCGATGCTCCGAATTTACTGGCCCAGCTCAGGGTCTTTTGCTCCCTGACTCAAAGCAGCAAATGGCACTCCCCACCACTCCCAAAGTCAAGGTGTGTAGCACCCTAAGCCTGGTATTTTGACACCTGAGGCAGAAAATCCAACAATCTTCTCCCAGACACTAAAAATGCACTAATAATAAATTAAGGAACTAATTATTTTACTGACCTTTGTGACACTTCAAATCTGCTGTCTGAGGAGGTTCTCTCGTTTTGCTTAGTGGTAGGGCCAGCCCTGTCTGCAAGAGAATACTACTAGTGTTACCCAAATTACTGGGGTCTGTGGAAATTCCATGCATGTCTACCAAAAATCAATATTTTTTTCTATGGGGAATTTTAATTAGATCAAATAGTGGCTGCAATAGGTCGGGTAATGGCAGGATCTTTTGACCTATATATACTGGTACTCAATGATAAGTCTCCAAGCCAGGGAATGAAATAAAAATGGTTTTTATTGAAAAATAATCAGGGGAATGCACATACACATATAATCAGACTTCAAGGACTCACACAAGGCTGTTGAAGAAAGTAGGAAGTATTGGGGTAGAGGGCTAGAGTTCGGGGGGATGATGGGTTTTACAGTACCTATCCAAAGCACAAAGATTCGTGCAGCAGAAGATACTCAGAATGAAGCTCTGAGCGCTGTGCAGAAAACTGGCAGAGTAATGAGGTGGGAGAAACTGTGACCGTAGTGACACAGACTGACAGAGTAATGAGATGTAGGAAGCTGTGCACAATTTGACTGTGTTTTGGGGTGATATTTATATCTGACATTCACTCTGAAGGGTGTTATGATTGGAATACAATGCCTGCCAGTTTCCCAGAGTTAAACAATGGACTCTCTGGATGTGTTAACGATCGCTGATGGGTTTCAGGCAACTCTCTATTGGACAGGAGCAAGGAAAAACCAGTTTTGCAAGGCAATGAGTGTCCAGCTATCTTGATTAGATTAATGAATGACTCACTTCTATGTACATCCAGGAGAATTAGCCCATCTCCACCATAACTTATCAGTTCAATGGGGAGGTGTTTGTTTAATTCCTACCCATGTGTGTATTTTAGGAATTTGGGCTGGCTACTTCCTTAGGCTTTCTGAGTGAACCTTGAGTCCTTGTATTTGGGAGGCCCTGGTCTACTACCAACCACATGGAGTGCCAATAATTATAAGCCAATTTATGAGATATAACCAGTTGATGAATTGTTTAAAGAATGGAGGGGGGGGTATTAGGGCAGGTAACACTAGCCTGTTAAGGTCTGTTGGAGAACACTGCCTTTCTATGCTGGGCATGGAGCAGAGGACTTCTCTAGTAATAATAATAATAATAATAATAATAATAAAATTTATTTCTATCCCGCCCCTCTGCAAGCAATCGGGGCGGCTTACAACGATAAAATGGTAGACAGTATAAAACAACCCAAAATCCCTCCCTCCCCTTAAAACATTATTAAATTAATACAAGTTAAAATCAATATATAATACAATATGTTAAAAACCTTTTTAAGCAGGCAGCATCTGTTTGGAGGTCCAAAAGCAACCTCCAGAGGGGGTTCCTGAGGCCGGGGTTAGCTATTCTGGAAAAGCCTGCCCGAAGAGAACCATCTTGACAGCCTTTTTAAAGCTGTCTAATGATGTCAATAGGCGGATCTCGTCGGGCAGGCTGTTCCACAATTTGGGGGCGACAGCCGAGAAAGCCCTCTGGGAGGTAGTCGCCAGCCTAGGTCTTTGTGGCTGCAACAGATTCCTCCCAGAGGACCGGAGAGCGCGGGGAGGATTATAAGGGAGAAGGCGGTCCCTGAGATAGCTTGGACCCAAGCCATTTAGGGCTTTAAAGGTGATAACCAACACCTTGTACTGGGCCCAGAAGCTAATAGGCAGCCAGTGGAGGGACCTCAGAACCGGAGTAATGTGGTCCCTCCTAGATGTTCCAGAAACTAGCCTGGCTGCCATATTTTGTACCAGCTGTAATTTCTGAACTAGGCACAAGGGTAGCCCCATGTAGAGAGCATTACAGAAATCCAGACGTGAGGTCACCAGCACGTGCACAATGGTCTCAAGATCCCTTACTTCCAGAAAAGGGCGCAGCTGGCGTATCAGCCGAAGCTGATAACAAGCGCTCCTGACTGTCGCATTTACCTGATTTGTCATCAGGAGCGACGAGTCAAGGAGCACCCCTAGACTGCGAACACAGTCACTGGAGGAGAGTGTGACCTCATCCAGGACTGGAGATTGCAACCCGATTCTTGGTTTCGGGGCCGCTACCGTGAGCACCTCCGTCTTGTCAGGATTCAGTCTCAATCTGTTTTTCCTCATCCAGCCCATTACTGCCCGAAGACATTCATTGAGAGAAGAGATGCCATCAGAGTTTGAGACCGACGAACGAGATACGGAGAAATAGATCTGAGTGTCATCAGCCTACTGATAACACCTAGCTCCATAACTCCGGATAATCTTACCCAGCGGCTTCATATAGATGTTAAATAACATCGGGGACAGAATAGCACCCTGTGGTACTCCACAGGTGAGCTCCCTTTTACTGGAGCTACTGTCCCCGAGCAGCACTCTCTGGGTCCTGCCTGAGAGGAAGGACCGGAACCACTGCAAAGCAGTGCCTCCGATGCCTAACTCCCCCAGGCGATTCAGAAGAGTGCTGTGATCTATCATATCAAAAGCCGCTGAGAGGTCTAAGAGCACCAACAGGGTCACATTACCCCTGTCGATGCTCAGACGCAGATCGTCGGTCAAAGCAACCATGGCAGTCTCAACCCCAAAGCCCGTCCTGAAGCCAGTTTGAAATGGGTCTAGGTAATCGGTTTCATCCAAGACAGCTTGGAGTTGAAGAGCAACTGCCCTCTCGATCACCTTGCTCAAAAATGGTAATAAAGAGACTAGCCTATAATTATTCATAGCCAGGGGGTCCAGAGAAGGTTTTTTCAGAATAGGCTTAACAGCCGCCTCCTTTAAACATGATGGAATATATCCTTCCCTGAAGGATGCATTGATGATGCTCACCAGGAACTTCCACAATGCATCCCCTCCCTGGACGGCCAGCCAAGACGGGCAAGGGTCGAGGGGGCAGGTTGTCTTCCTCACACTACCAAGGAGCTTGTCCACGTCATCAGTACTCACAGATTGCAGCTGATCCAGTATAATTACATCGGCAGAGTTGCTGGACACCTCGTCCATTGTTTCTGTTACAATAGTGGCATCTCGGTCGGCTCTTATCTGAGAGATTTTATCTGCAAAGAAGTTATTAAATGCATCACAGCAGGCAGTCGTCGGGTTAAGCAGGGGATTTGGCACCTGCGCCAGCTCCCTCGCCACCCTAAACAGCTCGGCTGGACGGGACTCTGCAGACGCAATACGTGCAGAAGAGAAGGATCTTTGCGCTGCACGCACTGCCTCCCGATAGGACCAAAGAAAGTTCCTATGGCGAGTTCTGTCAGATAAGAGTCGAGTCTTCCGCCACCTGCGCTCTAGTCGTTGTCCAAACCGCTTCATTTCCCTAAGCTCAGGTGTATACCATGGCCTACGGTTAGAAGCGGGTTGGCAAGGACGCTTGGGAGCAATCGTGTCTATAGCTCTGGTAAGGTCGGTGTTCCACGTATTAACCAGAGCATCGACAGGATCACCGGCATTTCCAACCATTAAGCCCTCTAAGGCTTTCTGGAAACCCATAGGTTCCATTAGCCTTCGAGGGCGGACCATTTTAATGGGTCCACCACCCCCGGTGGGGCAGATGTAGGCTCTAAGTTCCATCTTGACCAGGAAATGATCTGTCCATGACAAGGCAGAGGTACTGATTACCTCCGCCCACGGATTTACCTGATCCGAACTAAAGACCTCATCGAGTGTATGACCTGCACAATGTGTGGGCCCGTTGACCAATTGGGATAGGCCCATGTTTGTCATGGTCTCCATGAACTCCCGAGCCACACCTGTTAAGCTGATCTCGAGCGGGATGTTGAAGTCCCCCAAAACCAGAAGTCTGGGGGACTCCAGCAGCAGCTGAGACCAGCTATGTCAGCTCAGTTAGGGAGTCTGCTAGACAACGGGGTGGCCGATAGACTAGCAGAATCCCCAAGCTATCCCTGGTCTTCAGGCGTAGGTATATACACTCGAAGTGGGCTGTGTTCCGGATAGGTATCCTGGTCAAGGTCAGGTGGTTCTTATGGACTAGAGCCACTCCACCCCGTCGCCCACTTCCTCTCACCTGCTCGCTAACAGAGTACCTGGCTGGGAGGGCCTGTGCCCATGTGACAGCGCTATCCTCTTCCAGCCAGGTCTCCGTGAAGCAAGCCAGGTCGGCGTCCTCATCCAAGAGAAGGTCCTGGATGATATGAGTCTTATTCCTCACCGACCTGGCATTGCAGAGGAGCAGAGTGAGGTTCTGTGGAATGGTTGGTCTGCTCTCCAAGCCATTCTGGGCAACAGAGGGAACTGAAGACGGGATAGCTTTCAAACAGCGATCCCGTCTTCTCTTGCAATATTTGTTCGCTCTGTTCCCGCCATATCTCCCATTCCCCAACACTACTCCGATGGCTGCCCCCACCTCCTTCCCGGTCTCAGGTAAGACGGAGGAGCACTCACTCTCCACCCCCAGCTTGAAGCCACGCTGCTGCTGCTGCTGCTGCCGATGGTCTGGCTGGAGCTGGCTTTCAAGGCACTCAGAGGCCAGGTGTTCCTAGGGAGGAGGGAGAGGGCAAACACTCACTCACTCTCCACCCCCAGCTTGAAGTCACGCTGCTGCTGCTACTGCTGCTGCTGCCGATGGTCTGGCTGGAGCTGGCTTTCAAGGCACTCAGAGGCCAGGTGTTCCTAGGGAGGAGGGAGAGGGCAAACACTCACTCACTCTCCACCCCCAGCTTGAAGTCACGCTGCTGCTGCTACTGCTGCTGCTGCCGATGGTCTGGCTGGAGCTGGCTTTCAAGGCACTCAGAGGCCAGGTGTTCCTAGGGAGGAGGGAGAGGGCAAACACTCACTCACTCTCCACCCCCAGCTTGAAGCCACGCTGCTGCTGCTACTGCTACTGCTGCCGATGGTCTGGCTGGAGCTGGCTTTCAAGGCACTCAGAGGCCAGATGTTCTCACTCTCCACCCCCAGCTTGAAGCCACGCTGCTGCTGCTACTGCCCATTTGTAGCCCATTTGGTTTCTATGGTGGGTGTGGTGGGAATACGGAACACTCTGTGCCTTTTCATTAGCCTGTTTTCTTGTTCATATACATTTCAATGCACTTGGCTTGATGTAATACGTGCTTGCCTATGACTGCTACATACTCTCCAATTGTCTTGATTTGGCAGGAACAGTCCCAATTAATCCTTTGCAATCCCACTTTTTCTGTTGCCATTTAAGATGTCCCAGTTTCTCTCTCCTCCCACTTTTTCCTTTGTCCTCTGCTTACTTCAGTTGCTGCAAACTGAGTTTAACATTGAAAAGTAGCTGCTTGCACTCAACTCAACAGAAGAAAGAGGGGAGGAGCAGGTGAAATTTTGTTTGTCCCAGTAGGCTCAGGAACAAGCAAACTGCTGCAGCCTCTCCTAGTTTGTATGTTCTTCCTCAATAATAAATTTTGACATATTGACCACACTTGGATGTTGCTTGGTCACACAGGTCCTGGTTTTCACTGGTGAAATGTTAGAGGTTATGCATTTAGGGCGGAAAAATGAAATGCATAAATATAGGATGGGAGAGACCTGGCTGAATGAGACTATGTGCGAAAGGGATCTAGGAGTCCTAGTAGACCACAAGTTGAACATGAGCCAACAGTGTGATGCGGCAGCTAAAAAGGCCAATGCAATTTTGGGCTGTATCAATAGAAGTATAGTGTCTAGATCAAGGGAAGTAATAGTGCCACTCTATTCTGCCTTGGTCAGACCTCACTTAGAATACTGTGTCCAGTTCTGGGCACCACAATTCAGAAAGGATATTGACAAATTGGAGCGTGTCCAGAGAAGGGCAACTAAAATGGTGAAAGGTCTGGAAACAATGCCTTATGAGGAGAGACTTAGGGAGCTGGGTATGTTTAGCCTGGAAAAAAGACGGTTTAGAGGCGATATGATAGCCCTGTTTAAGTATTTGAAGGGATGTCACGCTGAGGATGGAGCAGGCTTGTTTTCTGCTGCTCCAGAGACTGGAACACGGAGCAATGGGTGCAAGCTCCAGGAACAGAGATTCCACCTCAACATTAGGAGGAACTTTTTGACAGTCAGAGCTGTTCGGCAGTGGAACACACTCCCTCGGAGCGTGGTGGGGTCTCCTTCCTTGGAGGTCTTTAAACAGAGGCTGGATGGCCATCTGTCGGGGATGCTTTGATTGTGATTTCCTGCGTGGCAGGGGGTTGGACTGGATGGCCCTCGTGGTCTCTTCCAACTCTGCAATTCTATGATTCTATGATTCTATGATTCTATGCTATTAGGTTTCTCTTTGCATACCAGACAGATTTGTAATACCGTTTGTGCATTTGGAGATAACACGTACTATCTGTTTAGAAAGAGTATGCTGTTCTTTTTTGGAGGGAAGATTTACATTTTAAAATTTAGGGTGTAAAATTTTTATATAAAGTATTCCATCAAGGTATAGTAAGAAAAATGGGAATAAAGTCAAGAACAAAAGTAAACTAAACATTCAAGAATAAAGGTAAATAAGTATTGTGATATTTATAGATGGACAGGTTAACTTTCCTAAAATGAACTTATTTGTATGTATATAGATGTTCTATTTAAACAAGTTCATAAAGGTAATTAAAATTGCGTAAAGTTAGCTAAGAAATGGAAGGAAGGAATCATTTTATCTTTTTGTGAAGTGTGCTTTGTTGAATGTAATAAGTTATGTATTGTCTGTATGTTAGTGTATGTTACTGTGTTTGTTTTTTAATCTGTTTGTTTGTTGTAAATATGATAGTGTAATAATGTGTTATAAGAGTTATGTGTTTTATGCTTGAAAAATAATAAATAGATGATAAAAAAATTAGGTGTAAAATGTGCAATATTTAATCACTTCTATGCATCATGCATAATTTGCTTTTGATCCCTATACTACTACAAAAATACTATGTCATTGGTGCAGCCATGGGACAGAGCAATTGATCTGTGTTAAGCTTATTTTCTTGTAAGAGTTGCTTAGAAAGTCTATTGATGTAGAACTTTTAAAAAATGAATACAACTCAATGTTTGCATGTTCTCAAGATGTATAATGAGCTTTTCCTTGCAGGTTTCTACTCAGTCCTGTTGAAGCCCTTCAAATGTGATATTTGATTAAACGAGCCAAATCAAATCCATTTTACCACAATTGCCCCCCCCCACTCTCCTTTCTCACCTTTCTCCCAAACTAGGGGGCCGTTTACATGGCAAAATAAATCCTCAAAGAATGTGACAAGAAGCCTGATAGTTGCCATGCATTTCGAAGCCACAGCACCCTTTTCAGAAGGAGGGGGGGCAAAAAACCCATAAGTCACGCAGTATCATCTTTCGCTAGTTTTCCCGACTTTTTTGATAAAGTTCGCAAAAATGCGCACAATTGGTCGTGTGAACTTACCATTCGCAAATGTCTGTGTAAACTTGCAGCAACCTTTTCGAATTAGCATGAGCAGAGCTGAATCCTGATTGGTTGGAGTGACCATTGTGCCTTCACTGAATAGACGGAGGGGTTGGAGAGAGAAATCCACTGAGCCTGCCATTTGCCTCTTCTTCTGCTTGCAGCCCACTTTGGGAAATCTGCTCTGAGCCTTTCCTGTTTGTTTCAAAGGAAGGCTTTGGGGGCAGGGAAGACGATCGGGAATGGGGCTAGTCCCCGCTTGGGTGGTGTGTGTGTGTGGGTGTGTGTGTGCGCGCGTGCTGCCACCGGCCGATCGTTCCATCGTTCTTTTGTTCGTTTGTGCTTTCCTTCACTCCTTTGTCTTTATTTAAGGCTTTGGGGGCAGGGAAGACGATCAGGAACTTGGGTAGTGTGTGAGTGTGTGAGAGAGCGTGCTGCAACCGACAGATCGCTCCATCGTTCTTTTGTTTGTTTGTGCTTTTCTTCCCTCCTGGGTGACCCCCTCCTTGCTCCCTCCACTCCTGCTGCCTGGCTTTAATCATCTGAAGGCCATGCCTCCCCACCTTTGTCTGTGTAAACTATGAAAACCAATACTGACCGCATCTTCCAAATAAGCAAGAATTTGTGTGAATTATGCACTGCTGATGCGAAAGAACAGTAATCTGGAATTTCGCGAACTTTATCCTGTCGTGTAACTGGCACCTAGATCTCAAGGTGACCCTCAATATTTGAAAGAATACACTTTTTTTAAAAGCATAGAAGTACAGGTCACCTCTCATATCCATGGAACCAATATCCACAGTTTCAGTTATCTGTGGGACACAAAATAGGGACACATACCATACAGTCATGCTGGAAAATGCCTAGAGGGGTATCCTCTCTAGGCAACTTCTAGGTCCTCCAATACAACTCTGTGGTACATTTTACCCAAAATTCTTTATTTTAATAGGGTTTGCAGTTATCTGTAGTTTCCAGTATCTGTGGTAAGTCCAGGAGCCAAACTCCTGTGGGTATGGGGGTGAGACTGTATACTTTAAAGCAGGGGTGAACAAATGTTAGGGTGAGGGGGCTTGAATTCCCCCCACATAAGATGACAGAGGGTCATAACTACTGTTGCACTCACCAATTTTTAAAAATCTTTTCATGGTTTTTATTTAAACGCTGTTTTGCCCTATCTCCCTCCAGACTGTTTTAAGCCCAAGAGAGTCCCTTTTAAAACCAGAAAGTAAATTGAAGTTCAAGCTGGATGGGAGGCATAGTAAATTACCCCATAGTGCCAAGGGTGCATGGGAACATTTTGTAACACACACACACACAAAACTGGGGGGAGTGTTGAGAGGCACTGAGGAGTCACATGTGGCCCATTGATTACACTTTGGCCAGCTTTGTTTTAAAGTGACTCAGAAAGCCCATGATTCTACATGGTTGAGCAAAGTGAAAGAGGGACACATGTGGGACTCTGCTACAGCTCCCCATCACATTCCTAGCTCACTGTTGCACTAAGCCCCCTCCTATGCCCATTCCACTGCTGGTAGAGTGTGGGGGGGTAGGGTGGGAGTGGGAGAATCAGAGAAGCATCTGGCTGTGTCCTCGTGGCTACACACAAACTGAGGACCTCTTCCACTGAGATCCACTGTGGTCTTCCAGAGGTCTCATCATTGTCACATGACATTGTCTGCCTCTGGATATGGGGACATAGCCAGACACTTCTCTGATCCCTTCCAATCTCCATCAGCAACAGAATGGCCATTGGAGGCAGCGTTATCACAATGCAATGGTGAGTCCTAAGGGGCTTGGACATTGTAGGGTGGCGGGAGGAACAGAATGTCAGCCTCTGCAACAGACAAATACACACACACATGTAAGGTGGACTTACACTTCTATATGTCACTAACAAGATGCCAGCCAAAATCTGTGGTGGAATTTCCTGATGTCTTTTCTTTTTCCTACAAGCACCTGCTGGCAGACACTTTTCTAGGGGTGAGTTATAGGACAGGCTAGAAACCTGAACCTTTTCTCTGAGAGTTCTCAATCTTCTAAAATGCCTCTCTGGTGTGTTTTTGTCTTCTTTCTCCAACTGCTTGGTCTGTGTATATGTCTTGTTCCTTGGCAAGGGAAGGGAGCCCAGATGGTCGATCACAGACTGATAAGCTGATCTTAAGCAGTTTTGGCTCCTCCAGCCACTCCTGTCTTCTCTGAAAGCTACTCGGAAGACTCCTTTGTCTTTTGCTCCCTTGTATTGTCTTGTGCAGGTCCAGCTTCATTTCCACCCTTGCTGTAGCTCTGTGTGTAATCATCAGGATGGATAGGAGGCAGTTCAGATACAGCCTGGTGCTTCTGAGCAGATGAGACTCAGGACCAGATGGAGGCAAGAGAGAGCTTGGCTATCTGTTGGTTGGAGCTGGAGTCCAAGAATATATGGAAAGCTGCAGGTTCCCCATCATTAGTATATCAGGAGCTTGACTTGCTCTAACAGAAATGCTACTGGGGCCCTTCTATACAGGTGGGGAGAGAATGCAGTACCTCATAGTAATGACATTTCACAGTAGCAACAACTTGTCTTGATGATGGTTTTGGCCCTAGAAGCTTCGCACACCAGATGGCAGCCATGAGTGATTTACTCACGTTAGTACTTTGCTGCTACTGATCTTTTTTTTAAACGTTGTCTAAGGTGTGCTTTTCCAAATTAAAAGGACAGCAAAAAACAAACAAAAAAAACCCAAACACATAGTTTTTTCACCTTAGCGATCACTTGCTATGACAAAAATTCAACATGGTGGCAGCAGGTGCGTGACCTGTTAGCAAGCCCCGACCCCGCACTCACCTGGCCAATCAGCTTTGCGCATCCACTTGTATAGGAAAGCGATTCAAAGTGAATTGCTTGTCCTGATGAGCAGGAATGTGCACCCTCTTGCTGTTTTTAAAAAATGACAGTGTTGTTTTTCCTGTTTTGGGCCCCCCCCCTCCTTCTGAATACTGTGGATTGATGCGGGATCCCATTTAGACAGGTAGGATTCCCAGTGAATTTCATGAGGTTTATTTTCACCATTTAGACAACTTTTTTTTTTCTTCTCCTCTTCTTCTAGCCAGACCTAGAGATATGAGGCAGGAAAATCTCTGTCAGCAGCTCTTGCATGTTTGTACTATTCGCAACTGTTTTGTGACCAGCCAGTGTTAATGGTGTAACTATCACTGTTTCCTATGTTCCTGTGTTCTGTCCTCACTCTATACAATCCCATCCTCAAATCATGTGTACTTTTTATGTGCACCTGATGTTCCAGGTAGTATTTTGTAGCATCTGATAAATATGACCATAGGCTACAACATCTCATGCTATAATAAGTTGGTTAACGTTGGAGGGGGGCACAGGTCGCTTTGTTGTTTATGCATTATTATGTTCTTCATGCTTTTTTAGAAATAAAATGTTGCTCAAGCTGGGCACTTTCCAGTTGAAAGGCAAAGTGAAAAGTTTGGCTAATATAGGTGAGGAACTTGAAAAGGGCGGGTGGGTGCATGTGAGAGAAAAAAGGATCTGGAAATTTTATCTTCTGCCACATACATAAAACAGTAACTATTCTGAGTCATCAGGGTTAGGAGCCCAAACAAAGTCATTCTGAAGTTCAGCACCATTTCTAATTGTCATTGAAAAGTGAGTCAGATACTAGTTTGGCTGTCAGTCCTGTCCATCTCTTCATGCTTCAAGCAGGATTTTTTGTTATTTTTTTAAAAAAATACATTTTAAAGTAGCACTTAATATCATTAGGTACACATGCTGGTGGCTTCCATATCGCTTGATGAATCTACTCCATATATTAGCCTGACATTTAAAGATGTTGCCCAAGGTGCTACACACTATCCCCTAAATAGGTCCAGCACCTTACATATCTCCTTTAAAGTTTGGACTAATGCCCAGAATGGATTCAACATCCTACTGACATGGAAGCCACCTGACTCTACTGGATATATGATCGTTCTATTGGGGAAATTTTCCAGAAATCAGAGTAGGTAGTAGGAAGCCTGTTAGTAAACTCCAGGTGGCTAACCAATATGCACCCTCAAAACCCAGCTTTGCCTTGATTCCTGTTGGATCATAAAAATATACACCCTGAACTTGCTGCAGGACAGAAAAATGCACATTTATGTTGAACAGGTGAAGAGCACTTTTAGTTTGGTTCCATTCCACTCTGAAAATGGCATTGCCTTTTGCTGTTGATTTCCTAGAAATACTGCACAAGATGAGATAGAATCATAGAATCTATCTCATCTATCTCTATCATAGATTATATCTCATATTGTGTAGTATTTCTAGGAAATCAACAACAAAAGGCAATGTCATTTTCAAAGTGGAATGGAACCCAAATAAAAGTGCTCTTCACCTGTTCAACATAAATGTGCATTTTCCTGTCCTGCAGCAAGTTCAGGGTGTATATTTTCATGATGATTCAGTTCATACCACTTGGGGATATCTTTCATCTTCATTATAACCATCCCCATCCTAGTGCTCTCCAATTTTATGGAATTATGACTCCCATCATGCTTAGGCAGCACAGCCAACTCATTAGTCAATGATATAGGATGATATTAGTCATAGATAGAGGATGGGAGAGACCTGGCTGAACGAGACTACGTGTGAAAGGGATCTAGGAGTCCTAGTAGACCACAAGTTGAACATGAGTCAACAGTGTGATGCGGCAGCTAAAAAGGCCAATGCGATTTTGGGCTGTATCAAAAGAAGTATAGTGTCTAGATCAAGGGAAGTAATAGTGCCACTCTATTCTGCCTTGGTCAGACCTCACCTAGAATACTGTGTCCAGTTCTGGGCACCACAATTCAAAAAGGATATTGACAAATTGGAGCGTGTCCAGAGAAGAGCAACTAAAATGGTGAAAGGTCTGGAAATGATGCCTTATGAGGAGAGACTTAGGGAGCTGGGTATGTTTAGCCTGGAAAAAAGATGGTTAAGAGGCGATATGATAGCCCTGTTTAAGTATTTGAAGGGATGTCACGCTGAAGATGGAGCAGGCTTGTTTTCTGCTGCTCCAGAGACTGGAACACGGAGCAATGGGTGCAAGCTCCAGGAACAGAGATTCCACCTCAACATGAGGAGGAACTTTTTGACAGTAAGAGCTGTTCGCCAGTGGAACACACTCCCTCGGAGCGTGGTGGGGTCTCCTTCCTTGGAGGTCTTTAAACAGAGGCTGGATTGCCATCTGTTGGGGATGCTTTGATCAAGATTTCCTGCGTGGCAGGGGGTTGGACTGGATGGCCCTCGTGGTCTCTTCCAACTCTACAATTCTATGATTCTATATGATTCTATGATTTTCTTCCAAAGTTTAAGGTATGAAGGTAGTCCTTCCACTCCAGCAAAGGGAAAGATGTGGCCCACCCAAATGTTCCTGCACCCCCATCATACCTTATGATGCTGGCTAGGACTGGCGTCAGCTCATATCCAATAACATCTAGTGGGCTACCCCTCCTACTCTATTCTGTTCACAGAAGAACTAAGTAGCTTAGCTATGATGCAAATTTTTTTTGTTTGTTCTTATTCTTTGAGAGCTGCCTGGTTAGCTTTTAGGAAAAAAAACAGTAACTTTTAATAATTTTTGCACGTGAATACATGCTTGGGTGACTCTTCCTTCCTTCCTTTATGAAACAGCATCTCGGCAACATTCTGTGACCATAAATACCAACCAGGTGAATATGAGTTCTATGCAGAAAATAATGATTCATTTGTGAAGAGAACATTAAAACTTTATGTGAAAAGTGAGTAAAATAAAAACAAAGTTTGGCTCCATGCATCCCTCCCACCTCTCTCTCTCTCTCTCTCTCTCTCTCTCTCTCTCTCTCTCCCCCGCCCCCCTATATGGTTCTTTGTCTGTCTGTCTTCCTCAAATCAAGTTCAAAGCCATTAACAGCTTTTAACAGAACTCCAATAAAATATTATTCATTCATTTTGTTTCTTGGATGTCTTTTTTCTTTTACAAAGAAGACTGTAGGCATCTTAGAGATAAAATTTACCAAAGTTTAAAATAATATATAATTGAATGCAACAGTTTCCCACAAGAAAGTAGAGTTGTCCCTCCATATCCATGGATTTGCATATTCATGGCTTGAAAATATTCTTTAAAAAATAATAATCCAAAAAGCAAACCTTGATTTTGCCATCTTATATAAGGGATACCATTTTGCTATGCCATTGTACATAATGGGACTTGAGTATTCACGGATTTTGGTATCCATGGGGGGTCCTGGAACCAAACCCCAGCGAATATGAAGGGACAACTGTAATCATAGTGATAACCAATAGGAATAAAACACACTGAAAAAGACACACATCCAAAAAGAAACATGAATACAATCAGGGCTGACCCAAGAAATTAGGTAGCACCTCCATCAGTTTCATGTACAGACACTGATTAGACTTCCAGACTTTGGCACCAGAGATCTTGGGCAGGGGGAGTGGGGAGCTTCCCCCACTGCACCTGAGGGCAGCATTTAGTTATGGAGCTCAAGATAGTGAATGTGGTTCTTCCTCAGACATGATTCTGTTCCATGGCATGAAGCGTGGAACTGGTTCATGATGTCTCACCTCAGAGCTGCTGGAATCACTACCCTCTTTCCCTTAAGGACAATTCTATTGTGTGCATATTTGGTCCTCCCATAGGTAGTAAAGGCCAACTTCTGGTACTACTTCTTCCTTTGGTCCAGGTCTGTAAGATGGTCCATTGTATCACAAAAGCCAGTCAGATGTTGGCTCCCATGTCACCCAGTGAATCCATCCCAGTTTTTAGGTGGTGACGCTGGTTTCTATCCTGCCCTTTTCCCACTTACAACAAATTTTTACAACAAAATTTGGCTTACAACATTTTTTTTAAATGCTAAAAATCAACAAGATGCAAAAATTAAAGCAAGATTAAGCAATCAAAAGTTTAAAACAGATTAAAACATATATCATTAAACATGCACATACACACCAGCACAATTAGCAAGATCCAGCCATATTATTTTGGTGGGATAGGCCTTACAGTCAATCATCAAATGCCTGTCTAAACAGAAAGGTCTTTACTTATCTGCAAAAAAAAAAGTAGGGAGTGTGCCAACCTAACTTCTCTGGAAAGGGAGTTCCAGAGCCTGGCAGCAGCCACTGAGAAGTTTAACGTTTAAAGGAGCCATCCAAGATTCTGGGGATTGGATTCATTCTTTGGATAGCTCCTTTACCTGCATTTAGACGAGGACCCAGAGCAAATTCACTGCTCCACTGATGGGGAAGCCTCACAACATCCTGTTCTGTGTGCTGTTGTATTGTTTGGACACTGATTTTGAATGTGGGGAGGTCACATACCATATTAAGGGACTTTATCTGCTGGTCCATCTTTTTGAGCTCTGGAAGACACGGGCAACTTATTATTTCTGCCACTTGCAAGAATCTCTCAGGGCAGTATTTTATATAGGCCTGGAGTATATAACAGCAGCAGCAGCAACAATAACAACAATTTATTTCTTACCCACCTCTCCACACGGAGTGAGGCAGGGAACAACAGTTTCACACAACACCTAATGCCAGTTAAAATACCTGTTAAATAAAATAAACCTGTTAAAACACACAGGGCTTTTTCAGACGGGCTATTTATTCCGTGGCAGGCATGGAACAGGGTCGTGAAAGGGTTGCCCTTTCAGATGATGTCGACCCTGCCCGTCCTGCTCCCGTCCATGATATTTTATTCATGGGGAAACGTTGTGAATAGACCACCCATTCTGTTACTGTCACAGAATCATGGGTGGTCTGAAAGGTGCCCTGTTCCTCTCCCGTTATGGTGGTGTCATGCCAGCCATGGCAGGGAGGTCTGTTCCAAACACTTCCAGTCCAGATCGGGACATCAAGGTAAGTGGCACCCATTTTTCCCCTCCCCGGGTTATTTGGTTTTTTAAATGTGTTTTTGTGCTTTGTGTACTTTTAAATTCTTGTTTCTTCTTTTATTTTTAAATTCCCTGTGTGATAGCTCTCTCACGAGAATGGGTGGGATTTGGTTTCCTGTAGTAAATGCAGCTTTACAAGACCTGCATTTACAGCAGGGAAGCTGAGGGGGGGGAGTGGTTTCTCTCTCACAAGAAGGTAGGTTGTGAACAGTTTTTCAATTATTCTGTGGCAGGAATGGGAATGGGGCTGGAGGGTACTATTGGGACAGAAACAGGGTTTATTCAACAAGTCTGAAAATGTCCACAATCAGTTTAAAAGAAGAAATAAAACCAATACATATGAAAACAATCTAAACTTCACAATTTAAAAAGGAGTATATGCTGAGCCTCTAAGGAATACTTAGGACTTTTTCAGACAGTGCTTACTGCGCTAGACCCTTGTGAGAGAGGTACAGCACTGTTGTGTGGCAGGGGGTCCATTTCAGATGACACCGTCCCTCTCTCGGTATCATCCATATCACTTCCGTGTATGCTTGGAGGCAGCCGCGCCATATTTTACTCATGGAAGTTGTCCATGAGTAAAATATGGTGCGGTTGCCTCCAATTGTACATGGAAGGGACATGGACGATGCCAAGAGATGGACGGCGACGTCCGAAACTGACCCCCTGCTGCACGACAGCGCCGTACCTCTCTCGCAAGCTTCTAGCGCAGTAAGCACTGTCTGAAAAAGTCCTTAGTAAGAGTGTTTTCATTATGGTTTCTAATGACTTATTGAACAACTAAATAGTGGCAGCTGGTGGCTTCAATAACAGTGGGGTTGTGAATCCTGTCCAATGGGAAAAACCTGCCACTGTGTGTAGAGGTGAACTGATGGAACCATTCCAGTCTACATACCGTAATATTGCTACCATCTCCTCTTCTAGATCTGCATACCTTATTTCTGTTTTCGTCATTGCTCTGCTAACAAAAAATGTGGACAGATAGTTCTGTATCAATACTGTCCCAGCACCTCCTTCTGAAATACCACATTACAGGCCAGGGGTGGAATTGTGGATCCCTTAGCAGTGGCAGCAACTAGGGGGATGCAGAGAGGCTGAACTGCAGCAGGTGACACTATCAGGGGGAGGGGTGACACCAACCTTAGTGACACCACAGCCCTTCAGATGTTTTTGAACTGCAGCTTCCAGCATTCTTCACCATTGCTATGCTGCTTAAGGCTGCTGGCAGTTCAGTTCAACAACACCTGGAGGACCACAAAATTCCCACTTTTACTGAGGAACTGTTGCTAAACTGGGCTGTAGAACATGGGGCCTTACTGATGTTTTGTTTCATTTCTTATTCTTTGTAATGCCTCCTCTGGGTCTGTATTCCTAGGCTGTATCATTGTGTGTTAGCAACCTTAGTGGCCCACAAGCATCAGACAAGTGTGGACAAAGTCTGGATAAATAGTCAACCACCTAAATAAGGCAATGGAGTTCTTTGACACCTGTGATCTGGAGCCCTTTTTTCACTACACCATAATTCTGCTGTAACTGCCATGGTTCCATCCTATGGAATCCTGAGGTTTATTGTTCAGGGAAGCACTAGAGCTCTCTGACTGAGCATTGCAAATGCCCTCCCTAACTCCCAGGATTCCACAGAGTGGTGCTAAGGCAGTTAAAGTAGAATTATAGTGCTATAATTGTGTAGTGTGAAAGGACTCTTAGACATCTCCATAATTCCCTCTGCCCTTAGACTGGCTGTATTTGATCCAAACAAAGGTATCTACAATCGACAAACAAAGTTAGTTGTAACAGGAGGGACTCAACCTTGCGAATTATTCTTCTAAAAGTGTTCTGTGCTGTTTTGCTATATCTTTATAGGGAAACCAGAAGTAACAATGCATTCAACACCAAGCCAAATTTCTTGCATCTCTGAGAGCTATCCTGCATCATCCTGGGTCTGGAAGGAGTGTCCAGCAAAGCATGTAAAGTAAATAAAACAAAGCATTATTTCATTTCAGTCCAGTAAATAAAAATGTCTGTGGTCCCTTTATACATGGTAGTGGTTATGTCTTTGAAAGCCATCATTATGCTGTGATGTGATTAGAACTCAGCCATATTTCGATGTTACTTTTTTAGCTCTTGTTGCATTGAGAAGAGCATATCAATTGCCTAATTGGGTCAGACTAATGAGCCATCTTGGCTTCTCTGATTCATCACCCATTCAGATACTGAACTCATTGTTAGTTGCTGGGAGTGGGTGTTGAAACCAGGAAGAGGAAACTTAGGGTCAAGACATCCTTGACATCCCCAGAACTTTCTGAAAATGTATCCTTGACCCTAAGGTAAGGTACATCCTCAAGGTTCTGAGAATGTGCTTTGAGCATTCCTCCTAATGTAGGGAACCTGTAGCAGACCATAGTAAAGTCCAACTGTGGTATGATATAGACAACGGCTGTCTACTCCACGGATGCCATCTCCTTTTTCAGCCTGGTACCTACTGGAAGGTATTTGGTTCCTAAACAGGTGGATGAAGTGGTAGATGCCCTTAAAACATTGACCTCCTAATCAAGCCCTTTTCAATCTGGTGCCCTACAGACATTTTGGTCTACAACTCCCAGTACTCCTGTTTATTGTCCATACATCAGCTGACAGCCATTGTCCAAAACATCTGGAGGATAATGGGTTGGGAAAGGGTGTCAAAATCTTAAATGGAGAACTTGAAAGCAACTGGGGCTTTTATGGAGAAAATTTGACTGGTCCTAGTTTCAAGTCCCAATCAGAGAAACCCCCTAATCCCTATCCAATATTCCTTATATCATCATATGTTAGATCAAAGGGGCATCTTCACCAAGAAAGATCTATGAATATGGTCTTAGCACTGGGATGAGTTGAGACTCTATGCAATTTCAAGTCCAAACTGGAATAGACCCATTGAATCATTGGGATTTACATACTTATTAACTTATCATTTGGCAATTGTTCAATGAGTTTATTCTAGTTGTGACCAGAAAATGAATATAGGTCATAAATTGTGGCCATCCCCATAGATTATTTCACCTCTGACATAAGTGATAGAGGAGGGCTAGGTAAGTTGAACCTGAGACTCCAGTTTCAAACACTCAATGTTCTAGTCCATAATAAGAATATCTAGGAACAACTTCTAAATAAAAGTGACCTGCATGCTAAAAGATATAGAAGGAACATTCTCTATTTACTCCCACCTATTAATAACAACTTGTGTTATTGATTGTACCTGAAATTTGAACAAGTAATTTGTGTTGTGTACCTTCAGATCATTTCTGAATTATCATGGGGTTTTCTGAGGCTGAGAGTGTGTGACTTGCCCAAGTCACCCAGTAAGTTTTCAATAGAAAATGTAATTAGATTTCTTTCCCCCTCAGCTGTACAGAAATCACAGGTGGAATTTCAAATGGTGTGCAAAAAGAAAAGACTTTTGGTTCCTGGACCACAACAAGCACTTTAAGCACAAAGGAAGTACAAGCTGGATTTTTGGTTGAGTGTTGTGCAAACAATTCAGTTGGCTTAACCTGCCAATCAAACACTGTTAACCTAAAAGGTACTATATCATTATACCTACCAAGCTCACTTTGCATACAAAAGACTATGAAATGTTGGTGAGAAGACTGGATTTTAGAATCCAAAGGAGAAATTTCCACAGAGCCTTGAGCAAATTGGGCATTTCTTCTAGTATTTTAATTAAAGAAAGAAAAAGTATTGGGTTTTAGAGACTACAGTAGTAATCTTATTCTACTCAAGTTCTCTGGAGAGCTTGAGACAGTTTTTTTCTGATGGAAATTCTCAGAAACCCCAGTGGCCATGTTTGCTAGGTGGGGGAGGGGGGTCTTGAAGTTGTAATTCAAAAAAGTAACTTTGTCTCTGGTTCTTTGTCTCAGGCTTATGCTGTGGGAAATCACCTGTGTCAAGTGTGGGAATCATGCATACATCCATATTTTGTTGGACTGCAGTTTCCAGCATTTTTCACCATTGCTAGGGTTGCTGGGAGGTGCAGTCCAACTTCTGGAGGGCTTCATAGTTCCCACTCCTGACCAACACTGGTTCACTTTATCTCTTCACCACTAGTGCCTCCTGGCTGGTAATTGGCAGCGTACAATTGGCAGTGCCCCATCTCACTCATAGAGGCTTACCGTATTTGAATTACAGAGTACTTTGACTTCAGTTTACAGAGATTTTCAGGTGGGGGAAATAACCCCCATGGAAGTCAGGTGGGAAACGGGGCTGTTCCGCTTCCAGCACTGCATTTCACACACCCCTGTCCTTCTCCCAATCTCCATTTGTTCTCCCTCTGTCCTGCTTTCATTTTCCTTCCGCTATTTTCCACTATTTTTTACTCACGGAAGCTTCCATGAGTAAAAAATAGTGGAAGGAAAATGAAAGCAGGATGGAGGGAGAACAAATGGAGATCAGAAGAAGGACAGGGTTGTGTGAAACCCAGCACTGGAAGCGGAACAGCCCCGTTTCTCTCCAGACCTCCGCGGGGGTTATTTTCCCCATCTGAAAATCACCTACATCTTTTCTGTGTTTTCCTATTATTTCTTCAGTAAAAATCCCTTCAGTAAAAAAAGACACAAGAGCTGCACAGTGCCTTTTAACTGGGAGCAGTGGGAGCCTTCTTTTGGAAGTAGAGATATGAAGGAGATGGGGAGATGGAAAAATTCAGGGGGGGGGGAAACTTCTTCCATTTTCCTCCGGAGGGAGAAAAGGGGAAATGGATTATGGAATATTTTCTCTGGGAATGATCACTAAAATGCTTAAGACAAGACGTTCTCTTATTTAATGCCCCCAAATCATTTCCAAAATAATTATGTAGGAGGAAGGTTTTTTTTAAGTAAAACTATATACAGTATCAAATCATTACAATTTCTGGTCTTGGTTTCCTTTTCTCAGTTCTTTTTATGGGAATGAGTGTGTTCTGTCTGTTTGACACTATGGACAAAATATTTTTTTTCTTTGTTTTACTAATGTTGAGGCTTTCTTCCATTTTATTGGAATTTTTATTTTATTTTATTTTATTTGCCTGTTCTTCAAGCTGGGAGAACCAAAGAGATTCCTTGCAGTTCCAGTGTTCCTTGTAGTTCAGGATGACACAGCTCCATTTGTAATGTGTGTGTGTGTGAACTCAATTTGTAATTATATTCTGAATGTTTGTTCCATGCTAGTAATTCTTTTTCTCCCCAAATTGTAGTGTTTGCTCCACCAGATAATGCTGCATTTTATGGAATTATGGGATTCTGCTTCCCACTCATCATTGCATTGTGCTTATTAATTTGCCAGAAATACAGAAAGGTAACTGCCAAATCCCTGCCTCTTTCAGTCACTCCCCACCTCCCTTGTATGCCCCTTCCACTATTCACAATGCCCCATTCCCTGCAGCAAATTAGGTATGAAAGGCAGCTGCAAATGATCCAGATGGTTGGCCCTTCCGATAATGAATATGTCTACGTCGATTTCAATGAAGTGGAGTATGATCTAAAGTGGGAGTTCCCCAGAGAAAACCTGGAATTTGGTGAGCAGTCTGTGGTCCTCATCATGAAACTCAGTGTGACCTTAGTAAGTGCATCTCAAATCACAAGATAAGAAGTATATGTTCTTTTTTTTCCCCTTCTTTTTTTCTTTGTAGGGCAAGTACTTGGTTCTGGTGCCTTTGGGAAAGTGGTGAATGCAATTGCATATGGGATTAGTGAAACAGAAGTGTCTGTCCAGGTTGCTGTCAAAATGCTCAAAGGTAATGTGCTAGGTTTGTCTTAGGGCCACCATAAATTGGAAACATCTTGAAGGCACACAACAACAACAATATATATCATGACAAGTGGGTGATCCATTTTGGAGCAGGGAGGGTGAACCTGTGGCTGACCAAATATTGTTGGACTCAAACTCCCATCAGGTAGCATGGACAGCAGTCAAGAATGATGGGAGCTGGAATCTAAAAACATCTTGATGGTCACAGGTTCCTTGTTCTCAACGTATATTGTAAAGACTGCCATCTATTTGTAGTTGGCAGGAGAGCAGGGAGTACATCTTCATACTAGGTGCTGGTGATCTAGGCACCTAAGTCAAGCAAAGTTCAATAAACAAAAAATTTGGGAAGCAGACTTTAGAAAAAGTTCCTTTTCTGGATTACCATTCCGTGACTTCTTCAGCCTGCATGGCAAGTACGTTCTCAAAGAGCTGTTGAGGAGGCAAAGCAAAGATGGTATGGTTAGATGTTGAGTTTGGAAAAGTTGCTTGTTTGGACTACAACTCCTAGAATTCACCTGTCACCACGTCTTCCAAGATTCACCAGTGGGTAGGGAGCAAAGGTGGCATAGATAGGTGTAAATCTTTGGTAATTTGTTTTTTTACTATGACACCCAGAATCCCTCATACAGCATGCTGGTTGTGGATTCTGGGATTTGTATGTCATGTAATATAGAGTGTGCACTGGATACTTAAACAGGTCCAGGCAACAAAAATAAACAGCAGAGTATTGTTCCTTCAGGCATAAGAATAAAGGTGCAGACACAGGCTTTGTGTCTAAAAACAACTTCTCTTTACTTGGGCATAATAAAGAATATTTACAGTAATATACAGCATCAAGAGAAAAACATCTTCCCACTGTGAAATCCTAAATAGGACATCTTCACACAGTGAGATCCAAAAGGGACTAACTTAGCTCACCTCAGTTCTGCACAGCTCAGCTCCTGGGTTGTAAGCCCAGCAATATTGATACATTTACCCAGCTAGCTTCTGCAAACTGCTGTCAGATAACTCTGCAGCTCTCTGCAGACTGTTTGCTACATCTCAGCTCTTTACAGAATAAATCTACTTTATGTCCCAATATCCTGACATTGTAGCTCTAAAATGTATTCCCCTGACCTCTAGGGGCCCTTTCACAGTAGATAATTACAGCAGTATACTGTATAACACTGTAACTGCCATAGGGTATTGTTTGGAATCTTGGAGTCTGTAATTTAATGAGGCACTATAGTTCTATGGAGAACCAATGTGGTGTGGTGGTTTGAGTGTTGGATTATAACTCTGGAGACCAGGGTTTGAATTCCAGGTTGGCCATGGGTGACCAGATCTCTTGACCAAGATCTGGGTGATCTTGGGCAAGTCACACTTTTTCAGCCTCAGAGGAAGGCAGAGCCAACCCCCCTCTGAACAAATCTTGCCAAGAAAACTCCATGATAGGTTACCCTTAGGGTCACCATGAGTCAGAAATGACTTGAAGGCACATAGCAACAAATAATTCTTTGGCTGAGAAGTCTAAATACTTCTCCCTAAATTACAAAACCCAGGATTCTATAGGGTGTTGCCATGGCAGTTAAAGGGGATTCATAGCATTATAACTGTATAGTGTAACCAGGACCCTCAAATCAGCTTCTTCTTCTACTCCATATAGTTAAATTGCAGGAAACATTATTTGATAATTTATAAGGGCTCAGAGAAGTGCCCCCCGTTCCTCTTGCACTGACCTTGTGTCACCTAAAATGACACCTACTGACTCAGCAAACTGACTCAGCAAATTCTGCCCTGCTCCATTGTTAGCATTTATAGAGATGGACAAAGGAAGCCTAGGAAATAAGGCCACCTCTCTAGGCATCTCCAGTATGATTCTATAGTAACTTCTGTTAGAAGTTACCATAGATTCGCACTGGAGGACCTAGGAAATGCCTCGAGAAACCATATTTTTTGGGACGATAGAAAATTGAAACTGCAAGTACTGGTCCTGTGCATATGGTGTGTGTGTGCATGCACGTGCACGACCTGTACAATTAAAAGAACGGATAACAGAAAATTTGAAAAAATAGACCATTTTAAAAAAATTATTTAGTTATTGAATTTCTTTAACACATAACACAACATCCAACAAGAAAAATGAAAAAACAAAAGCAAAAAATGAATAAAATAGAGACAAAATTTACAAACATATCAGTAAATCAATAAACATACACACACGCTTACAGATACATTACTAAGTCCCTTCTGCCCTCCTCCCATTAAAATTGACTTCCCGCTTCCCTTAAAATGTACCTTATTTATACAGTCTTCTGTAGCCCACCTAGTTTCAGAACATACAGTATAAATCTTTAGTCTGTTTTCCCCCTTTTGTTATTATCATTAATTCAATGTGGGTATGTCAGCATTTTTGGATTAGAGAATTAGCTGACGAAGCAAGTGTTGTATAATGTTTTATATAAAGTAGTGTGGAATTACTAGTGTGCTAGTAATCTGTCATGTGGCTCTTGAAGATGCTCTGTTAGAAAAAGGGTTGACAACCCTATTTCAGTACCACACACGTGACTGAAGCACGGATATTCAAAGCCAGACTTTCAAGAGCAAACTAAGCAAAACCCTTCACAGATTTAGACCAAACTTGTCCATTTTGCTTTCTCCCACCATCAAATGTATAAAGAAAGTTGCAAAGTCTGAAAAGTTCTTACCATGGGCAAAAATATGGGCAAAACAAAATTCTCAACCATCCCTAGTGACACCCAAGCCCAGCAGGCAACAGCCCAGCAGCTCCCTCTACTGGCAAACTACAGCTGGTTGCACTATTAGGGGTCTCAAGCCCTGCCTTAGACCTTACATCACTGGGCTTCTGGTACCAAAGGTTGGAAAGTTACTTTTTGGAGTACTGCTGGCCTTTTGGGCTAAGCGCTGAAGTAAAACAAGTAATTTCTCCAAGCTTTAAGATGTAGTTAAGATTTGAAATGGCTATTGGCTTCAAATTCCTTCTTATGCATGGTACAAGAAAAATGGAAAGAGAGAAAATTTCTCTTTCTGTTATAAAACTATATATTCCCCAAAGTACATATTTACACAGCACATGGTCCAGGGATGGAAAAAATGTGGCCTGTAGGTCACAAGCAGCCCCAAACCAATCAAGCCCCCAAGCCCCCCCCCATTTATTTAAAATGGCCGTTTTTTGCCCCCATTGTCTGGTCTTCGTGTAGACATCCTGGTGCTTCCAGATGGGGCTTTTACTGTGCAAACAAACTGTCTCATTCATAGAATTTTATAGACAGTCCAGATATCTGTATCTTCAGCTACAGCCCATTCCTCCTTCTGCCTTTAAAAAAAAAAAAACAGGGAAAATTTGTTAAACAGAAAAGGGGGGAAAGGACAGAATGGCTACACAATGCCTTTTGAATTTTAGCAGTAGAAGCAGAATTTGGGAATATTACTTTCTTGGACTACAGTCCCAGAATCCTAAACCACTATAGCCAGTTATAATCCAATAAAAAAAAGTTTTGCAAATGCTGTCCCGGTTAATATTTTTAAAATGAAGGAATCTGACCTAAATGTTTTATCATCTGGGCCTCATGGTCACTGACATGGGGATTCTGGAAGTTGCAGTCCAAAATATATTGACAAGCTGCAACATGTGCAGAGCAGGGTGACCAAAATGGTAAAAGGTCTGGAAACCATAACCTACAAAGAGTGGCTTAGGGACCTGTGTATGTTTAGCCCGGAGAAGAGGTTAAGCAGTGACATCATTGCCATGTTTAAATACTTGAAGGGATGTCATATTGAAGAGAGAGCAAGCTTGTTTTCTGCTACTCCAAAGACTAGGACATGGAGCAATGGACTCAAACTGGAAGAAAAGAGATTCCATCTAAACATCTTACCTGATGGTAAGAGCTGTTTGACAGTGGAATATGCTGCCTCAGAATGTGTTGGCCTGTCCTTCTTTGGAGGTTTTTAAGCAGACACTGGATGGCCATCTGTCGGGAGTGCTTTGATTGTGTATTCCTGCATGGCAGAGGGTTGGACTGGATGGCCCTTTTGAGCTCTTCCAATTTTATGATTCTATGAGTCTATGTCCTAGTTCTGTGTTGGAGCCCTCTATCTAGAAGCAGCCATGGTTGGCTACTAGACTGGACTGGACTATGCTAGCCTTTGGTTTAATTTGTGAGGTCTCTTCTTCGCAGGTTCTTATGTAAACCTGTGCGGGTCATTCTTGATAATAATACCAGGGAATCAATCCCACTGGCTTCTTTCCCAAGTAAACATTCAAAGAATTGAGCTTTACACAGAGACAGCTAGGGCTTCCATATCTACGGGGTGATGAATCTACTCTGTGTTTTACTGCAAACTATAAAGGAAATGTCCAGGGTTGCTGAATCCCATTCCTTAGCTCAGCACCTTGGATGACTTCTTTGAAATTTGGACTAATACTCAGAGTAGATCCACTGTCCCACTAAGTGGGAAGACATCAGCCACCACTGGTGCTGAAAAATTGGATGGGGGAGCGGCTTAGAAACTCTGCTCTGCTTCTCAGGTATTGGCTTGTTCTTCATGGCAACAGTTGTGAGTTATTGCTTGTTCTTTTCCAAGCCCATCTAAAGAACCAGCTGTGGTCCAGAGAGTAGCACATCCCTTTGAAAATCTAAAACATTACATTCTGTAGAAGATGTTAGACGTTAGACCCACAGTGTACAAATAGCTATGTTTCTGATGCTTTTCCATTTTCAGAAAAATATGGCTCCTCTGAGAAAGATGCTTTAATGTCTGAACTCAAAATGATGACCCACATTGGGAAACATGAAAACATTGTGAATCTCCTAGGAGCTTGTACCATGTCGGGTAAGGAACATAGTTGGACAAAGCCGTCTTTATAGGCAACTAGTTTGCAATGTTCTTCGTATGCTGAATGTACCAGTGCAATGGCAATTTGGAGGTTGTACATCTGCTCTGGATTATTTGCCCAGGTTTTAAAAGTGCTATCCAAAACACTGAACCTTACCCTCAAAATATCTCTCATCTTTCTGTCTATCTGCACACACTCACACAGGCTCAACACAAATACTTTATCTCAAAGTCAACAGACCAGATCTAGCAAGAACTGGTCGCTTGTAAACCTTCATTGCTTCATTGCTCATTCAGGGTTAAGCACCCCTGAAACACTTTGTACTACAGCAGGTAAACTGTTACTGGAAAAATCCCTCCCTCCCATCCCTCTCTTTGCTAGCTACTGTGAGGATTGTACCTAGACTCACAAGAGAAAGGGAAGCCTGGGAGTGATGACAGATGACCTCACTGTCCCTGTTAATGATAATATCCCAGTACTTTGGACCTGTGAGTCCTAGCTCCATTATACCAATGCTCCTGAAAGTGGTGGTCAATAGAATGATGCTGGTCCCCAAGCCACCAGCTGTTGGCCCATGGAGCGTTTCTAGTAAAGAAAGAAAACGTTATAGCCAATAGGCCCAAATGTAGTACCAGTCCCTGGAACACTGTGGGGGGGGGGGTTTGCCAGTCCCCCACATTCTCTAGCAGGGTAGAGGCAAGTTACTACATCACTGGGTACTGAGATAGATGTGGCAAATTGTCTTTCTCATATAAGGCAGTTTTTGATAACCTGGATTACTTTTGAATAAATGAAATGAATGAAGTTGCCTTTCTGGGGTATCCACTCAAGAGTCATTTTTTCCTTCTGTCTGGTTTAGAATAAAAGCTATTTAGTTGTCTGTCTGTTTGTTCACTAAACCATCTTTTCAGGACCCATTTACTTGATTTTTGAATACTGTTGCTACGGAGACCTCTTGAACTACTTACGAAGCAAAAGAGACAGGTTTCACAAGACATGGACTGATCTCTTCAGAGAACATAGCTTCAGTTTTTACCACAGTTTCCCAGGACATACAAACTCCAGGTAACCACTGAGCCTGGGTGAGGTATTATGTCAAGAGTTCCATAAATATTGAGCAAAGAGTGAGGAGGAAGCCCCAGGCATGCTGTCCATGTGTTGAGATGTTGTGGGCAAAGGATGGTTCTTTTTCGTGCACTGTGTGTCTTTATCATGAGTCATTACTCCTTCCCTTCCTAGCTCAAATCACTTCCACAACACCATGAAAACAATATGAGAAAATGCATAGGTACTGTATATATCCCATTCATCCCATACATCAGTTATTTCATATAGAATCTGCTGTGTGAAATCATTAACAAAACACCATCTTTAGTAAATTCTATTAGAATGAACCATATACCTAGAGAGAGGTCTCAGGGGTCTGCTAGCACTGACTACATGAGTAAGAGAGAAAGATATGTGGGAGGGAAATGAAACCAGGCCTGAGAATATTGGTCTGTAGGTGAGGAAACAACAAAAGAGACAATACAAGGAGGGAAAACAACAATGAAACCTAACTTGCTATCTCTATGTCTATTGCCCCCTGGAGATGCATAGTCAGTTGTTCAGGTGTTGTTGCCCATTTCTCCATTTCCAGTTTTCCCAGTGAGTTTTGATGGATCTTATAGAAATAAGCTCTGCCTTCGCTCTGCCTTCCAGACCCAGGTTCTGGAAGCACATTTACAGTGAGCCACCTGATTTCTTAGGGCTTGTCTACACAGGTGAGAAACCCTGCACTTACCTCATAGCTGTGGTCGATTTCATAGATCTGCAGTGGCCCCATAAACACCACATTCACTGGGCTTCTCTGATTGTGGATCAGAGTATCCCACCACACTGCAATCTGTGTTGGAGTAAAATGGCCATCCTACACTGATCACATGACCTATACATCAAACTATTTCAGGCCACATGGCCAGGGCTGCTCTAGGGGTTTTTTTCCTGTTCGCTTGTGCATGTGAATAAGAGGATATATGTGCTCCCAGAGTACTGTATTACTGGATAAGTGGAGATACATTTATCCAGATATGTGCACAATTGAAAATAAAATAAAATAAAATAAAAGCACCAAAACAGAGTCCTGTCCACCAGAAGTCACACCCCAGCTTTGCTCCAAAGCCAATCTGTGGCCACTGCATGGCCAAACATCCAGGTTTCCCCCGCAAATGTGGAACAAAGCATGAATCTTATAGATCCAGAGTTTCCTGCAGAAATCCTGGTGAAAATGTGCATTGTCGAAAATGTCATGTGTCAACTGTGCCATAATAAAATGGGTTTTATTGCCTGTGTAGACAAGCCCTTAGTTACATTTGAGGAGGCTTACCTTTATTTCTCTGGTCAACTTCTGAGTGGTGTGTCTTCAAAACCCAGCTGTAGCTATCTGAGTGAGAGTAACTTCTGGGTGTGCAACTTGCGTTTCTACCTCCTTGAAGGTATATAAGACTACATGTAGTCTCCAAACCATTTTTTAGACTGCCACCAACCACTGAGAACCAGCTTCAGCAAAGGAAATTGCTAGAGGAAACTGTCAAAATACATTTACAGTATTTCTTTATTTATTTGGTTGTTTTGATTTATATACTGACTTTCTTCCAATACAAGACTCAAAGCAGCTTAAAGTATAAATAGGAAATGCCTATGACTTGAAGGCGCAAAACAGCAACAACAACGTGATTACTTGGGCCCATATCCAACTAGCGTATAGACTCATTGAATCAAATGGTGAATGGTGAATCAACACTCATAAAAATCCTTTTGATTCAGTGGATCTGCTCTAGTTAGAGCTAACAATAGGATTCATATCATAGGCTCTAGAACTGGGGTGGGGGAGTATTTGTCACTGTGGTTAGAAGGCAGAAAGGGGGTGGGAGACCTTTCATTATCTCATCTATGTACATAGATGTCTTTGTATGTACTGTATGTATGAATGAATGAAACAAGTCTGAATGAATTACACATTATAAAATTAACCATAGGGATGATCTTGTAGGGAGGGTAATTGGTAAGAGGTGGGAAGACAATGTTTAGGTAGTCTGGATGGGCTGAAGATGAAGATCACTTTGTTTTATGTTCTATTAAAAAAACACAGTATTTTTTAAAAAATGTAAATGAAAAAGAGATGGTGAAAGGAGCTATTTCTCAATTTCTAAAAGCAACATCTTGTGCTTTCCAAATGTGACACCCATTAAACCAGTTGTAGCCAAGCCAAAAGGGACCTGCCTATGTATTGCCAACTTCTAATAATCTGAGGCTTTAGGGGCTTTCTCATCATGTCCAGAAGCTAATTAGAAGGCTTTTGAACTGAAAATCTTTTAACCTCACATCTCCCACCCTCCTAGAATGAAGGCTTGCATAGTTTGCTACAACAGGATTATGAGGTATGTCCAGCAGATGTGGCATCTCCATTATTCTATCCTACTTGTTAGTTGTGATCCCACTAAATATGGATCTAACCCAAAGAGCTATCTCTGGCAACTGGAAATCCTTCCAAGTACCACATACATACAACAGGTTTACTCCTGATCCTAAAGAAAATACTTGAAAACAAGTCCCACTGCAGTCAATGTGAGTCACTTTCAAGTCCATGGAAATGTTAGTTCCATAATCCTTGTGAAATGCAAGAGGTGGAGATGTTTTGATGGTGGGCAGGTTATGAACTCCTTTTTAAATATATGTGTTGAGGAGGCACCATAGCTGCCAGGTATTAGGCACAAGGGTAGGCAAATTCCTTGTGCAGATAGAGAGCAGGCAGATGTAGGTAGGTAGCAAGGAAGCTAAGGTTTGCCAGCTGGCTGGCCAGCATACCAAAAACTGATATTCTGATGTAAGAAATTGGTGGTCTTCCTCCGAAATAGTGTGCCCATATGGAAGGAAAGTATAAGTTCTGTGAAGTTAATGCCCAACAGTGCCATCTGGACTTGAGCCTGGTGAATTCTGGAAATATTCTTACTAATGGTAGCTGGGGAAGTCCCATCTAGAAATCTGTATAATGCTTTCTTCTGATCAGCATCTCTGGAAGTGATGGGAACCCATATCTGCTCTCTGCAGCGCTCCTGGCTTGCATCCCCTGGCAACAGCCCTAGGACTACAATGTTAGGATAACTTTTGTATTGCATAGTTTGAGAATCCACAACTCTAGAAAAGCCACAACAATGCTGCTTGAGGTTGCCTGGTTTCATTTCTGCTGATATTGTCTGACCAAATGGAAAGTGACACAAATCCTCTTTCCACAGCTTCATCATTTTAAAATGAATGTGTATAAAAAGAATTCCATGGTCTAGCAAGTGTCAAATTCTGTTTAAGCATCAATTAAATGTTTATTTGTAAAAATATGGGTCTGTTGTCATGGATTTGATTCCTGTTTATGTATTTCATGGTGAAGTGCTGTTCGTTCTTCTGGATATCTTCTTTTTTTTAAAAAAAAAAAACACCAATAATCATCCATTTTTTTTCCAGAAATGGAAATATTATAACAAATGGATCATACATACCAGCGGATGACTTGGGAAACACCGATGTAAAACAAAACTTGGACTTCACCTCTAAACTGGCTAGAGTTGCACTCCTTTTTGAGGAAGGTGAGAAATTAAAGTGGATAATGTTCTTTGAGGATAAACATATAAGAACTGCTGGACTGAGATCTTTGGCAGTGTAGCTCTAAAAAAATTCAAAGTCTGAAGTCAGGTAGTCATTTGGTGAATAATCCTAGTTAACAAAGACTTGACTTCTAGTTCTTTCACCAACGGTCCACCTCAGAAATATTCCTTTTTGAACTACAAATCTCTCAGCCGGCAATGGACGAAGGGGTATTCTGGGAATTATAGTACCAAAAAAAGGAATTTTGCTCAGCTTGACACTTGGGGCTGGGATATATATCAGCAGTAGGCAAAACCAACCAACCATCTATCTATCTCTGAACATCATCATCATCATCACAATCACTACCTTTCATTAGGCAGAATAACGCAATGACTTCATGCAGTAGATTTTTACTATCTTGCAAGGTTATCAAATGTTTAGATATTTACTTTATTATCATTGTACTTTTACTGCTAGAGATGGGAGATTTGTTGGAGGCATCTTCTGCCTTCTGTGTCCAGTACCTTTGTTGGCTTTTATTACTGTACACCTTACACAACCCATGGCACCATCTCTTATTTTTTTATTTTTTATTTTGAATAGCTGAATGAATAGAATGGCTGGGTCCCATGCCACCATTCTACTGATGCTCAGTTATAGATGGCTTCTTGAGCTTCTTAACAGACAAGAAAGACATAAGAAACACTGGTCTGATAATGTTTGGAAGGATTTTCTTGAAACTGTGCTTCATGTAAGGATCTCTGAGCTTGTGCATACTCCTGCCTGCTGGCTTCTCCTTTCTTCTTTTCCCACCTCTCTCTCTGGGGAAATAAAATTGTCATGATTTTTCATTTGTAGAAGGAACAAAGTATGTGAACAGGAGACTAGATGATGAAGAGGACCTTAATGTCCTGACTTTTGAAGACCTTCTCTGCTTCTCCTATCAAGTTGCCAAAGGAATGGAGTTTCTGGAGTCAAAATCAGTAAGCTTACATTTATGAGAAAGCTGTAGCTAGCATGGTAGGTAGGCAGGTAGGTAGGTAGGTAGGTAGATAGATAGATAGGCAGGCAGGCAGGCAGGCAGGCTGTATCTGTACTGCAGAAAGAATGCAGTTTGACACCACTTTAACAGCCATGGCTCAATGCTATGTAATCCTGGGATTTGTCATTTGTTGTGACACCAGACCTCTTTGACAGAGAAGGCTAAATCTCTCACAAAACTACAAATCCCAGAATTCCATAGCACTGATCCATGCCAGTGAAATGGTTTCAAACTGGATTATTTCTGCAGTGCAGATGCAGCCTTAGATAGATACTCAAAGACTCCCACATCTCCAAAAGCCTCCCAAATCTCCCATTTTAAAAAATTGTGAAATTTTAGGGCAAGGCTTATAAGGCCTTCAAGAAGGAGAAACAGTAATGAAGCCAGGGTTTTTCTTGAAAAAGGAAGTCTTATTGTTAAAGAAAAACAGAAGGCAATTTTAAGGCATATTAAGGAAGTCTTGTTCAAGAAGACATGACAAAGTATGTAAGAGAGAAATTAGAGTTGGGAGTATAAAATGGCAGGGTACTGAAGTGAGAAAGACAGAGCAAGAGAAAAAAAGATGGAGCTATTACACTTGTTCTTTAATGAAGCTTTGACTGGAAAACATAGGAGGGAGGGGAACAGTGAACAGGCTAGGGAAAGATTTTGATTGGCCAAGGACCCCAGCTTGAGGAAAGGCAAAGGAGGATACCCAAAGTTGGAACCTGTATGAATCAACCAGACTATGTGTCTCTCAGGAGTACTTCTCCTTTGAAATCAGCTGGGTTCATGGGTCCGAGACATACTATAGTCTCAGAAAAAACAAAAATGAGAGTTGCAACTGAAAGGGGATTTGAAAATAACACAAGAACTTGTGGCTTTTGATTGCCAATCAATATGCGTAAAAAGACATAAAGGAATGCAGTAGTACTTTTGAGACTAATAACTGGGAAGAAGAAATTTCTAGCATGAATATGTGGTAAGGCATTGTCTTGATTGCGTGAAGATTAGGAATGACTGAACCAGTCAGTTTCTATCATCTTAGCATCTTTTCATTCTCAAAGCTGGTCTCTCTCATTTCCAAGTTAATCAGCTAGGCTTTTTTATCCTTTAAAACATTGTAGTTAAATGTGTGTTTTTGAATGCCTAGTTTGGCTTTTTCTTTGGTGTTCTTCTGATAACAGGTGAAGACTTAAAAAAAAAATCTGCCAGGCCTTTGGGAACCACCTGTTTATAAGGAAAGAACTTTTGGAGCTGTATCTCTTGCTTTTTAATGTGTAGGTGTATGCCTTCAAGTCACCTGTCAACTTATGGCGACCCCATTAATTTCATAGGATTTTCTTAGACAAGGAATACTCAGAAGTGGTTTTGCCAGTTCCTTCCTATATTGCCTATAGCACCTGGGATTCTCTGGTGGTCTCCTATCCAAGTACCAACCAGAGCTGACCCTGCTCAGCTTCCAAAATCAGACAGGATTTGGTGCCTTTGGGGTATTTAGGCCCTACTTGCTTTTTAAAGGGTATCTTTTAAAATATATTTAATTATATTGATTTGTTGTTATTATGGTGATCCTAAGGCAAACGTATGGGGTTTTCTGAGACAGAGTGTGTGACTTGCCCAGGGTCACCCAGTGGGTTTTCACAGCTGAGCAGCAATTCAAATCCTGATCTCCAGAGTTGTAGTCCAACACTCAGAGCACTATACTATGCTGGCTCCTAATTCTATTGATGGTTTAATTATATTTTGATATATTTTGTATGTTCTTCATGATGCCAACTTATCTCTCTCTCTCTTTTTTTTTCTTTTCATTTTTTGTAAGCTTCCTTGAGTCCCAGGGCTGGGCAACAAGTGGGACATAAATAAGTAAATGATAACAACAACGGCAACATTTATTTTAAAAAGTCACTTTTACAGAGCATTTCTAGAGGCATTTTGACAGGGGTTTTGCAAGTTTTATGCCATTCTCTTATAAAAATTTATAGTGAAATATAATGCCAAATCAACTCACACAATCCTCCCTTAACAGTGTGTTCACAGGGACCTTGCAGCCAGGAATATACTAGTCACACATGGAAAAGTGGCAAAAATCTGTGACTTTGGTCTTGCCAGGGATATAGTGAATGACTCCAACTATGTGGTCAGAGGGAATGTAAGTTGATTCTCATCGCAGACTTTCCCCATTGTTTTTATGTGGATTATTTGATATGATATTAGTCGTTATTCTTGATAACAAATATTCTGTGTTGAGAAGGGTAAAAAGAAACTCTCTCTCTCTCTCCCTCTCTTTCTCTCTCTCTCTAACAGGGAGAGAGATTTGGAAAGATTTTTTGTTTAAGTAGGCTCTTAATGTGTAAGCAGGGAGGCTTCTTATTGGGGTATGTGTTTATTTTTTAAAACTTGTGTATGTATTTTACACGATTTTATACTGTTTGATGTGGTGGTTTTTAATAGCTTTTAAATTTTTATTGTTATGTTTTCTAATTGATTGCCCTTTGGGAATCACCTTGGGTCCCTCTCTGGGAGAAAGGTGGCATACAAATGAAATAAATAAATAAAACAAGGTGATCTACACACAGGACCAACTCTGCCATGAGACAGAGTGAGGCAGCTACTATCAGCAACAAAGGTCGCTTGTTGTGAAAGGGTAGCAAACTATGGTTTGCTGCTATTTAATTTATTATGATTGTATTTTAACTGCCAACAATGGGGAGAGATGCTCGTGAGATGTTCTGCCCCCAGGGCCAGAACAACATGGATGGCCCAAGGTTCCACATCCCTTGACTTTGGAATTCTGCATGTGCTGTTTACTCTTCTGCTTTAGATATCATAATATATTAGATTGGCCCTGTCCATATATCAAGGTTGGAAACCATGTGGGTCTCTAGTTATTTTTGGACTGTAAGTCCCCACAGCCCTAGCCAACACTGCCAATGATGAAGAATGTTGGGAGTTGCAACCCAACGATATCATAACGGCTTCTTGATTCTCACCCCTGCCACACCCAAAAGCTTCTTTTTTCTAGGTTCAGGTTCAACTCTGTTGGTTGGAAGACAGCTGGCTGCTTTCTGCCTGACTAGCTGGATCCAACCAATGCTTGACTAGCTGGATCCAGCCAATGCTCTCTCTAGTATGGCATACAGTTTCCTACAGCAACCAAAATGCCTCTGAGTAGCCCACAAGGAGGAAGGAGGAGGAGCCCACAAGGAGGATAGTAACCTCTCCTGATGGTCCGCCAGCAACTGATATTCAGGGGTGCACATCTCTAAATCCAAAAGTTGGATATAGCTATCCCTCTGAGGAGCTCTTCATTCATCATGCAGTTTTTGTATGGAAAACATTTCTGTGTAAGACAGGGGTGGGGAATATATGCCCCCTCACCCGTGTTGTTGGACTGCAGTTCCCAGCATCCCTCCCCATTGGCTAGACTGGCTACAGCTGATATAGGTGACAGTCCACAAAAGCTGGATCACCACACATCCCCCAGCAATGATGGAGGAAATAGTAAATCCTGCATATACATTGTTTCAAAGAGGGAATTAGCAAAGCTTGGGATAGTTACTGTTTTGGCTGGTTGAAGGATTCTGAGATTATCAGACGGGAACAAAAAAGTGTTCCCGTCCCACAAACTCCTCTCTTGCCCCTCTCCCATCCCTGTCCCCTTGTTCATGTGTCCATGTCTGCTCAGGAGTGAACAGAGCTCTAAAGGAGCTCCTTTCGCTTCCTGGATTGAAATCCTGGCTGCTCTCACGAGGAGACGAAAGCACGGGAAATTCAAAAATAAAAAACAAAATAAACCCCAAAAAGTGACAGCAAGCACAAAAACACACTTAAAACATAACAAGTAACCCAGGGAGGGTACAAAAAAGTGTGTCACTTACCTGGATGTCCTGATCTCACCAGGAAGTGTTCTGGCATGGACCTCCCATCGATGTGGGGATTGCGCCAGCGAAACGGGCACCTTTTTCAGATGCTGTCAAATCTGTCACAAAAACAGAATGGGGGATCCATTGATGGCTTAGCCCATCAGTAAAAAGCAGCTCCAGAAGAACGTCAGCAACACAGGTGCATGACACGATGGGAATGATGTCATCTGAAAAGGAAGCCCTTTAGCGATCTCCTGACATTGTGATAATGCCATACTTAGTGTGTCTGATAATCTCCTGAGAGTTGTAGTCCACTAAGTAACTTTTCCAAGCTCTGGAAATTAGCCATTTGAAGCAGCCCTGTGTTTCTGTCTTGTTGGGGCTATAACACAAGAGCAATTTCAATTATGAACTATGTGCATGTTAATTGCATTGATATGTATTAAACCATAATTGTTTCCTCTCCCACTCCAGTCTGTGGATGTTTTAATGCTGAGATGATTTTATCTATCTCCTTCTGTCTTCATACAGGCTCGCTTACCTGTCAAATGGATGTCACCTGAAAGTTTATTTGAAGGAATATACACAATCAAGAGTGATGTCTGGTCTTATGGAATCTTACTGTGGGAAATTTTCTCTCTTGGTATGTTTTGGATCCTGTTCTTTGGCTCAGGATCTGCAATAGAGTGTTGCAATCTATTCCTGATTCCTAAGACACAAACAAGTAATATCACATGCGATATCACAGACTGTGGACTAAAGGCTGTCACCCAGCTGTTACTGTTCGTCCCCACCGTGTGTAGCAGCAGCCATATCATCTTTTTTAAAAAAGATACAAATGAACATGCAGGGGCTCCACGTTTTGCTTTTTAAGGAGAATTACATTTCCAGAAAGTTGCACAGTTCTCCTTAAGAGCAAGGTACATGGACCCCACACACCTCCTTTACATGTTAAAAAAATTGTGGTAGTGGTGATATTTGACAGCACTGAGGATGAAATGCTGCCTGCAGTGGATTTCTGGGGCTGGAATTTACTGGGTGACTTATTCTTATGCAACTAGAGGGTTACACCAGTTTAAGTCCTTTTTCAGACATTGCACAACGAGGTACCCAATACTGTTCGCAATGCTTTGTCCCAGCTGCTCAATAGTAGCCAGACAGTGCTGGAGCTCAGTCCTGCCTTGGGCTTAAATGACAAGTGATTGGTTACAGAGGCTGCTGGAAGATTTTCCTCATGCTATTGCCCTCTCGCAGTATGCCAGTGTAACCCCAGTGTAACTCCACGGGTGAATCTTTAATTCCTCCAGCCTCAAAGAGGATCTCAGCCAATCTGCATGTGTGTAGAGAGGGACATGCACATGTGCATGTATGCACAATAGAGTAGCCTGCCCCCGCCCTAACAGAAGCATTGTGGTTCAGCCCGCCAATTGACATGGAACAAAAGGTTGGGGTACTGTTTGGGATTAGCTGGAATGGCTAAATTCAGAAGTCAGGAAAGGAAGGACATTTTTCACCCTTTGGCATCCCTTTCCCCAATAGTGTGGGATAGAGATTGTTTTTCCCCAGCTTCATTCTATGCATCCCTAAACCAACTCTAACCCACCATCACCCCTGTAAAGGACCAAAGATTTGGGCAAAACCTTTCCCTCTTAATAATAATAAGGAGAAGGAGTGGGTACACAGTGACTTTGAACATTCCAGATGTGGGGCCCTTTCACACTACACAGTTAACTGCTATAGCTGCCTTCTATGGAGTTTTAGGTTTTGTAGTTTGATAAGGCACTAGAGAGAACCAGTGTAATGTAGTAGTTTGAGTGTTGGAGACCAGGGTTCAAATCCCTGCTTAGCCATGGAAACCTACTGGGTGACCTTGGCCAAGTCACGCTCTCTCAGCCTCAGGGGAAGGCAAAGGCAAACCCCCTCTGAACAAATCTTGCCAAGAAAACCTTGTGGTACATTCGCCTTAGGGTCACCAGAAGTCCGAAATGACAATAACAACAACAAGGCTCTAGAGCTCTCTGGAAGAGAATTCTAAATTCCTCTTGAAACTAGAAATGCTGGGATTCCATAGGATGGAGCCATGGTGGTGAAAGTGAACTGACAGTGCTATCATTGCATATTGTGAGAGGATCCCTGAAAGCTACTGAGAATGGGTCCTTCTCAGGCTATTTTTGAGTATGCTTTTCTTTTGGTTTTGATATATAAACAAATATGTTTCTGCATATCTGAGAAGCTACCTGAGTCTTTTTGCATGTCCCCATTTTAGTGTGTAGCTGGCAGGATCAGGATCACTAATAATGGGTGGGGGGAGGGAGGGAGGAAGGGAGACAATATGTATGTTGCAAATGTCAGCTATGTGTCCAGCTTTTCAGTACCAATTCCTTACCTCTACCCTATTCCCCCTCCCTTAGGTGTTAATCCTTACCCTGGAATGCAAGTGGATGCAAATTTCTACAAGCTGATTCGAAGTGGCTTTAAAATGGAATGTCCCTTCTATGCTACAGAAGAAATGTAAGCAGAGGGTAGGACTAGTGAGGTTAGGGCTCTGGCCAGGGGGCAATTTAGGGAGAACAGGGATCAGTTCCCATTGTCACCATTTTTTAACTGTGCAATAGTCTCACAGCTATTTATATTTATAGCTTCTATCTATGATGACTTCACTGGTTTCATACATTGCCTATTAGAAATATTTAAATAGGCTTGGGCAATGGCTGTGCAGGCTAAGGAAACAAATCTGTATGCAGTTGTCCCTTCATATTCGCTGGGCTTTCGTTCCAGGACCCCCGTGGATACCAAAATCCATGAATACTCAAGTCTCATTATATGCTCCTCTCTCTCTGGCTTGTCTTTTCAAACGAAGATTCAGGAAGGACTCATCCCACGCTTTCTGCAAGTGCGCTGATGACTAAAAATGGTGTCCCTTATATAAGATGGAAAAATCAAGGTTTACTTTTTCAATTATTATGTTTTAAAGAATATTTTCAAGCTATGAATACTTAAATCCATGGATACCAAATCCGTGGATATGGAGGGACAACTGTACTAGCCAGAGAGCATTCTCATAGAATCATAGAGTTGGAGGAGACCACAAGGGCCATCTAGTCCAACCCCCCCGCCCTGCAGGAATAGACAATCAAAGCACGCCCGACAGATGGCTATCCAGCCTCTGTTTAAACACCTCCAAAGAAGGAGACTCCACCACACCCCGAGGCAACTTATCCCACTGCCAAACAGCTCTTACTGGCAGGAAGTTCTTCCTAATGTTTAGGTGGAATCTCTTTTCCTGTAGCCTGAGTCCATTGCTCCATGTCCTAGTCTCTGGAGCAGCTAAAGACAAGCTTGCACCATCCTCAGTATGACATCCCTTCACATATTTAAACATGCCTATCATGTCACCTCTTAAGCTTCTCTTCTTCAGCCTCAACAGCTCCTCATAGGGCATGTGTCACATGTGACAAAAAGATGGTACCCATGAAAACAAGGGCCTGAATTTGAGCTGCAGGTGCTTTCAGTTTCATTTGATTCTTATTGATGGAAAGTAATTGTGTAATCTCACGGACTTGATGATGGTACAGTCATTTTCCAAGTAGGGTGGCTCGGCCCTCAAAAGACCAATGCAATATCTTCTAGCTCACTCTAATTGTCTGCTCTCTTCAGCAAGGCACATAACTACCAGACAGAGGGCCTTTGCCTTGGTGCAATGCCATGAATAATAGAACACTGGGAAACGCAGCTGCATGGAAAGCTGCTGGGCTACATGAATCAGCTACAGTATGTGAAGAGAATGAACCGGCATGGTGTAGTGGTTTGAGTATTGGACTGTAGCCTTATCTACAGTAGCGATAAAATTTGAATCCCTCCAAAATCTAGCCCGATAATGCCACATAACATGCAGCATTATCACCAAATCTGGTGAGATAAGCCACATAACTTACAGCCCTATCTGAACCAGAATCAGGGTATACCAGCTAAACTCCAGAGAAAACTGTAGTGTGAACAAAGGATTTGCACTGTATTTGTGGAGGTGGAGAGACAGGACAAGCACTGCCTGATAGGCACCACCTGGCAGCTGAAGTAAAAAACTTTTCCAAGCTCTATGAATGTGATTGATCACTACTAAGTGTTGCAGGGGTGGGGGGGTTCTATTTTGCAAGAGTTCTGTCCTACTTTGTAACGCTGACACATATGTGCTTTTAATATTCTGAATATGCTCCTTTGCCCTATCACTCCTGGAAATTGTAATAGTGTGGTGCGAATCTGATTGGAACATAAACTGTCCCCAAAATAATTATACCCAGCCCAAAGGTTTTAGATATGGGTGAATGTCAGCAGCACCATAAAAGGTTGCACAATACAATTGGGATAACTGAGCCAGGTGGAAAGTATGTGAGACCATATGCGTAGAATGTCTTCACTGCTTAGGACTGGAGAGGCTATTACTAACCAGATATTGTAACACTACAAGTCCCATCAGTCCAGCCAGAATGGCCAATGTGCAAGGTGGATGGAATGGTGGACTATCAATACCTGGAGGTCTAAGATGTCTCACTCTTGGCTTACATGGTGCAGTAGTTGGTGAGGAGAATATACTGTGTTGGGACATAGGAGAAAGCCTTCTCAGCCATGGCATCCCAACTGTGGAATGCCTCCCCTTAGAGGACTAATTGGTGCCAACACTGATCTCATTTAGGTGCCAAGGAAAAACTTGGCTGTTCATCAAGGCCTTTGGCTTTCTTTAATTCATCTCAAATACTGATGTACATCATTTAAAAAACTTTTAAAATCTTTAAAATCTTGTTTTAACTCATTATTGTGTTTAATATGTGATTAGTTTATTTAATTGTTTATTTTTTAAAACTGTTTTAATGTTATTTGGAAGCTACCCTGAGATCTTTTGATATAGGGCAGGGTCTAAATATTTCAAAAAATAAATAAATAGTAATTAAGGAAGACACCTTTAGTTATTAAAGCTCGGGGAAGTTATGTTTGGACTACAGGTCCCAGACTCTCCCAACCAGTATGGCCAAACTTTGTAAGTACATCTCCCAGAATCTTCCAACCAGCATGGCCAAAACGTATGATTAAGGTATTCATTTTGACTGAAATAGAAGTTCTTCTGATCTTCAGGTCTTTTAACATCACCTAGCTTTCTCATGGAAAATGCTGCAGGGAATCATTGTATATTTTTCTCTTTCTGTGTGTTTTTACCATGCTGTCTTTACAGATATTTAGTACTCTGTTCCTGCTGGGCGCTGGACTCCCGAAAAAGGCCATCGTTTTCACAGCTGCTTTCCCTTCTGGCATGCCAGCTGGCAGAGGCAGAAGGAGCGGTAAGCAAGTATTGCAAACAAGGACCTTTTTGCAGTTCTGGGTTTCAAATCTATTAATAGTGTGCCTGGCAAAAGACTGTGAATGATGTTCCCTATTGCTAACTCTCCTATTCAGAGAGCATCATCTGTTTACCTCCAGGGAAACTACATGGTGCTAGAAATCTGGCACTCTCCCCAGCTGTTCAGAGAGAGTGAGAGCAAAGAAGACATGATGGAGGGAAGCCTATTATTGAGTGTTTTCTTGAGAGCATCATGTAAATAAGAGCATGCAGTAATGCTCTTCTCCATCTTGTGGGAGAGAGCTGCTGACTGAGCAAAACACTTCCTTTGTCCAAGCTTTGAGAAACTTTTCCAACTGTCCCTGTTTCCTAGTGGCTGTCCCTCTTTTCTGGTCTTTGACCCTCTGAGACAGCCCTACCATTAGCCAGAATGAAGTGGCCACATCAGGCAGATGATTTAGAGTGTCATGAAAGGGCAGAAATGGTTAGCCCTTACATGTTGGGTTATTAGAAAAATTTGATTCAGAGAACATACTGCTCTGTTTCAAGTGCTAAAACAAATTGATCAGTCTTTCATACTATGCACATTTCATGCTCCACCAAATCTCTCTCTGTGTGTTGTCTCTAGTAAACTGATAGCATGCTTCATCCCTATTTTGGCTTTATGGGACTCCTTGGTAAAATATTACTCAGTTGCAAGAGGTGCTATTCTTCAGGGTTCAGCTTTTACTTCAGGATATCAGAGTTTAAAATATTTTGCATGTGTCCATCTAGTCAGTAGAATCATAGAATCAGAGAGTTGGAAGAGACCACAAGGACCATCCAGTCTACTCCCCTGCCATGCAGGAATACACAATCAAATCATTCCCAACAGATAGCCATCCAGCCTCTGTTTAAAAACCTCCAAAGAAGGAGACTCCACCACACTACGAGGCAGTATATTCCACTTCCGAACAGCTCTTACTGTCAGGCCGTTCTTCCTAATGTTTAGATGGAATCTCTTTTCCTGTAGTTTGAGTCCATTGCTCCATGTCCTGGTCTCTGGAGCAGCAGAAAACAAGCTAGCTCCATCCTCAGTATGACATCCCTCCAAATATTTAAACATGGCTATCATGTCCCCTCTTAACCTTCTCTTCATGAGCCTAAGCCACTCATCATAGGGTATGTTTTCCAGACTTCCCACCATTTGGTCACTCTCCTCTGGACCCATTCCAGCTTGTCCATGGCCTTCTGGAATGTTGGTGCCCAGAACTGGACACAGTATCCAGTGTAGTGTAACCAGGGCTGGTTACAGGGATCATGTGACACCCCTGTTGAAACAACTTAATTGGCTGCCAGTCCATTTCTGGGCACAATTCAAAGTGCTGGCTTTGAAGCCCTACATGGCTTGGTTCCAGACTATCTGAAAGATGGTATCTCCTATACAAACCAGTGCAAGCTTTATGATCTGCAGGACAGAGATTTCTCTCAGTTCCATCACCTTTACAGGCATGTTTTGTGGGGAAAACAGGAGAGAATCTTCTCATTGGCTGCTCCTAGGCTGTGGAAAACCCTCCCATGGAAGGTCCAGTTGGCCCCTTCCCTATGGTCTTTCTGCTGGCATGTGAAGACCTGCTTATTCAGGAAGGACTTCGAGTTTCAAATTATGTAGCAGTAGTGTGTATGAAGTGGTGTGCTGTATTTTATTTTATTTTAATTACTAATTGTGTTTTAAATGTGTTTTAAAACTGTTTTAATCATGATTTTAAATAATATTGTTGTTTAAGTCTTTTTAGCTTTTGAAAAATAAGATTTTAATTTAATCATGTTTTAAATTTCTGTTTACCTTTGATCCCATCCTGGGAAAAAGGTGGGGTATAAATTCAATAAATAAATAAATAGTGTGCATGCACATGAGTGTATGCATATGAACATTAAAACACCATGTACAGCTTTAGATATATATTTTGAGATGTGTTACATTTAGCCCACTTCTCTGTGTTGAACCATTCCTATGGACTCCTTAGATTTTCTTTCAAAGGAGATCTATAGGAAATTATAGTGTTTGGTAATGTTAACATTTACTTTAAAATGTACAGATTGAGCCTATTTAAAGGCACAACTTAGTGGTGGAGACAGCTTTGGAAGGTTTTCAGAAAAATTCTTCCTCAAGATTCACCTTGGGCTATGCCACCTTGTCCCGTCAAAACCCAGAAGCGGCCTTGAAATATAAGGTTTCTTGACATATAAAAGCAGCTACAAGGGGGTCCAGATTATTATCAGGAGCACATCACTGGGCAGGGTGGTTTCTCCCTGTATGTGGTGCCATTTTCCTCACTAGAGTCACCCATGTACACACCCTAAACTACTATTTGCCCCAGGGGAAGAAACAAGGCAGAAGTATCCTTATGGTAACTGTAGGGCTGCTCCCTGTGAAGCAAATAGCTTTGGGGAGGTGTAATTTAAAATGGAGGAGAGGGAGAATATACAGCATGGGGAAGCAATATATCTTCTTCTTCCAGTGCCATGGTTTAATGTTTTTTTTTAATTGTATTACACTTTTAGCTATTTTAACATATAGTATAAGCCACTTTGAGTCCCATATGGGATAAAAGTAGGGTATTAAATAAGTAAGTAAGTAAATCTAATCAAATCTGCCTCCTCTCTCCCATGTCTGCCTTTAAATACATATTAAAAATAAGCAGTCGGAGATCCTGTGTATTAATCTATCATGTCATGTCTGAGGTGGCCAGGGGAATCAAAGCAAGAGTTATGAACCTAAATGAAGTAGACTTGGGCTGAAAACCCTGCTCAGTCTTTTAGTTGACTGAACCTATTTCACAGTGTTTTTGCAAAAATAAGAATAGGAAAATATACTCCATCATTCCTATAGTGGAAAACCTGATGCTTATGGAAAGTCCATAAGCAGGACATAAGGACAATAGCAGTTTCCCATTCACATTCCCTACCATGCTGCATACAGATGTAAATTGCCTCTGGAATGGGCGGTAATGTATACATGCCAACCCCTGTATCCATGGGGAATATGTTCTAAGACCACCACTACCCTGCGGATACCTGAAACTGGATAATAGGGAACTCTATTTTTTTCAATGAGACGAACGCCAGATGTTGACCATAAAATCATATTGAAGGACCTGGAAATGCCTAGAGAGAACATATTTTTTCAGATGTGCATACATGAAACCATGGATACCAAATAAGTGGATACAGGGGTTGACCTGTATCTATCATGGCTGAGAGCTATCAGTAACCTTTCTGCCATGAATTATCCCAATCCCCTTTTAAATCTCCCCACACTGATGGTCATCACTGCTTCATGTGGCAGTGAATTCCACAGTTTAACTAAGCAATGTGTGAAGAAGTATTTCCTTTCATCTGTCCTGCATCTCCCACCATTCAGTTTCAGTTGGTGATCCAGGGATCTAGTATCATGAGAAAGAGAGACATTCCAACTGCCCCGCCATCTTCTTTGGAATAAATTAGATTTTTGAACCACTATGGATATGAGGAAGGGTTCTGCTTTGGTAACTATAACTAGGGAAGTTCATTTGGGGGGGGGGTTGCAACTCACAGAACCCTCCCCCCCAGCATTGGCTAGGAGATTCTGGATATGAAGTCCAATAACAATCAGAATAATAACAATAATAATAACTACTACAACTGCTTTCCCAGCCTTGTTGTAGCTAATAAAATCACCATCATCAGCAAGAACAAGAATTAATCATTTCTGCCACTTGTATTTTCCACTTCTATTATAGACACTCCATAGCAGGAAGAGTGAAATTTCTGAACGTACTTCCAGTTTCAAAAGCAGTCCGCGTGGGATAAGGGAGGTGGAACCATTTCAGTTCTCCATTCCAACTTTGGATGACGATGCTGCACGGGAAAAATAAAGCAAATATATTGTTTCATAGAAAATAAAGCATGTATTTAAAAGAGGATTTTCCCCCACCCCCACAGAAGAAACTAGATTTGCTGCTATAACTAACTGAATTTCTCAGGGTCAGTTCCATCCATCCTTTGATTTCAAGATGAAATTAACCTGTTTCCCTTTTCAGTTTCTGTAGTTAGTCAAGGAAGCACCTTTTTTTTTTACAAGCATTACTTTGAACCAGTGGCTCACTAGGATGTGTAGAGCTTTCATGCACTAAACTGTTTTGTTTAAAACCAGGTAACTGAAACCATATACTCTAGTTGTTGTTTGTGCCTACAGTTTAAAACACTGTCCTAACAAACTATCCCAACATAAACATACAGTGACACAACCTTAACATGTAATGGGCTCATAATTTAGAAGCGCTCAGACTGGAACATCCTCTAGACCCTGAGCCAACATTGCATAATTGACAACAAGCGTTTCTGTAGCAGATACACTGATATAGATGTTTATGAAAATTGTGACATTCAATAGATGATCTGCAGAGCCAATGCCATCCTATAAGACACATTACTTTTATGCTATTTCATAGCAAAACAGAAGACAGGAGAAGATTGTTATTACAAATAGAATATAATAAGTCCCTGGAAAAAGATAGATGCTCTGTATCTTGCCACTGCAGTGGATAAAAATCCAAGATAGCAATATGTGGAAGAGCTGTGTAAGAAGGTTGCAAATTACATTAGGGACATAGGAAACTGTTGTAAACAGACCTGACTATTTGCCTCTGTACATCTTTGCTGAGACACTTCATGCTACTACAGAGTACATCTATGCTGAACAGTTATACCAGGTTTTACCACTTTACCACACCTCCACAGGTACTCATGGAAAGGGCCTTATTGCTGGATGCTTCCAGGTTCTGGAACTCCCTTCCCAGAGAGGTTAGAGTGGAACCCTCCTTTCTATATTTCCATAGGCGGGTAAAGCCTTTTGTTTTGTTTTGGCAGGCCTTGAAAGACTGGTTGCTCAAAGGGGAAAAGCCTTGTATAATACGTGTGATTTTCTATTTGTTTGTTTTTTTCTTTTTAAAGATTTGTGTCTTTATAAACAGGTTTTAATTTTTTTTTATGGTTTAATTACACTTTTAACTTTTGTGTGTTGTGATTTTTTAGCTATGTTTGTTTTAATTGTTTAAGCCTCCTTGACTCTCGAACTGGGAAAAGGGCAGGATACAAACAAAATATAATAAATAAATAGGATCTTATAGATTCCTTGGATTTATAGTCTGGCAAGGTACTTAGAATTCTCTGCTGTAATTCAGAGAACTGCACTGGAGCTTCCTAGCAAAGAACTCTAAGTACCTCATCAAACTACAGATCCCAGGAATCTGGAAAATGGAGCCATGGCAGGCAAAGTGTGATCAAACTGCTGTAACTGTGTAGTATAGAATGCTCACAGTGAAAGATGTGCTGAGGCATTACAGGCAGCTTTTGCTCAAAAATCTGTACAGTGCTGTCTGAATTCTCACATGAATTTTGGGTTCTTTTGATTATCATGATATGACTGCTTAATTCCTAGCTTGGATACTTTGTATAAGTTGGCAAAAGATGCTGCCCTTCATGAAAAAAATGGGTGACATTCCATAAGTTACACTGAAGTCTTTTAAAACCCCTGTTCTTAGTGCATAATAACTATATTGTAATAACCTTTACTTTTCATTGTTTGAAGAATGACTGCACAAACCATGGCTTCCAGACTGAAAGTGTCCCTGGACTTGTTTCATATGTCTCCCCACAACACAAAACCTTGCCACCACCAATATATTTTACACACACACACACACACAAACTCGATGGAATGGCATCGCTGTTTCTGTGCCACTAAGACTTGTCAGTATGGTGACAAATCTGCTCCAGGTTTTTGCCTAAACCAACAAGTTTTCCAAGGCACTGAAGCTATTTGGAGAACAGGGTTCAGCACGTTGGACAGTTCATTCCCCATTCAGCTATGCTGATCTGGGGTTGCTGGGAGGGGGAATTCTTCCCTGTCTCTGGTAGCAGCAGACAAGAGTCTCACTGGGGTGAGAGTAGGAGAGGAAGAGAAGGGAAGTCCCACTCCCCCACTGATTCCTAGACCAGCATGCTGAAAGGTGAGTGTCTTTGGTGATGGAAAAAGAGAAAGCTGTCAATCAGGCATCGGTGTACCTGCCTGTCTGTTTGAGGGATCTGTTTGGGGTGCGTGTCTGGTTATGTAAATGTATGTGGATGGAGTGGAGGAGATGTATGTCCGCATGTGTGCATGAGTGTCATGGGGATACATGTGGGAGTGAAATGTGTGCATATACATATCTGAGAGGAAAATCTCTCATGTATATTTTTAACTGTATGTGTTTGAACTGTAGTTCTCTGTACTTTGTAAGCTACCTTAAGTCCCCATTTGGGGAAAGGGGGTAATATTAATAAAGTGATGGCTGGATGGCTATATAGATAGATGTTTGGGATGGGGCATGGGTGTGGTGCATATATGTATCTGTCTCCCTAACTGTAAGCCTTGTCTGGGGGACAAGTGTGTACTTGTGTGGGATGGAGTATGTGTAGGTGGGTGGAAGTATTCGTATATGCCACAGGGAAATGTGAGGGTGAGAATGTGGGAAAAACAGTGAACGTTTCTGGGAAGACATGCTGGGTGGAGGAAGTGTGCATGTGTGTTTGTGGGAGGTAAGGGTGGTGAAAAAAGTAGAGAAGTGTTTGAGAGAAGTGGGAGGTGCACTGATGTGTGCTGAGCACAAGCACATGTGCTCACAGCTTACAGATGTGTGGCCCACACCCCTATCAAACAGTGGCTTTAGATTTTGGGCCAAAAAGATTCAGGGCTTCTCTTTTATGCCTTTGTAGTTTCAAGATCCATTCCCAGGGGGCCACAATATATTACTTCTGCCTCTTGCTAACATTGCTCTGATTGTAGTTATTATTGAACTTCTGTATGCTGTCATATATTGTGAGTGTTAATGTTTCAACACAAACCTTTAACAGAAAAATTAGCCTGTAGTTAAATGTAATGTCTTCAAATGTGTTATTTTATCATAAAGTAGTCATACTTTCCACTGCCAAATGAAATGTCTTCTTCCACAACATACTTTGTTACTGTTTTCCTGATAAAAATATATATATTCAAAATAAAGATGTAATTTTTTTTCAGATGCATGTTTTTTATTTCTGGTATATTCCTTTGAATACTGCTGGGAGGAAGAGAAAAACCATAGTGATCATAAGAAAGGACAGAGTTTGGAAAGATTACCTTTTAAAACTAAAACTCACACAATCCACTAACCTGCTTGGAGATTCTAGGAGTTATAGTCCAAAAAATGAACTTTCCCAAGCTCTGAGAAATGGTAATAAATTTTGGAGCTATATGCAGAGATTCTCCTAGAAAAGGGCAAACTGCCTCCAACTTTGCTTTGAAAATTATCTGGTCTAAATACTCCCCAGGTGGCTAAAAATGTGTGAAGGCTTAGATTGCTAGTGTAGAGCAGTTCTGAAATTTGTTATATTTTTGCTTATCAGGGCTTATGAGTCCCAGTGTAAATGCGCCACAAAAATGTCCAGTATTCAAGAATATACTGCCAAAATCCATATAATTTAATCTTTCTGGGGTGTCTCTAGATATGAGTTGCTACTTTGAGCCTTGTTCCACAGTCTGACTATAAATAAGATGAGAAATAACAGAAAGGGAATAAAAAGGCATACAACTGATGACAGGTCCTACAGTGTGATGTTCCCTATGTGCAGTTATATTATATTTTTAAGCATATCTCCTATCATTAAAATGATGCAGGTGTTCTATAGAATATATTCCCTTTTTTAAAATAATGGAACCCCTTGTGGATTTTTTGTGAGGGTAAAAGACAATGACTTGCTAATGTTTGGTTTTGGTTACTATAAAGGACTAGTTATGGAAAAAATTGAACTTGTGTTAGTTTTAGAGAAAGAGGCATGAACAATTAGGCACATATATATGTAGTGGTGACACTAGTGGGGTGCAGAGAGGCTGAACCACACCAGGGGTCACGGTGTGTGTGTGTATGTGTGTGACACCAGTCTTAGTAATGCCATAGTGTATATATAACTGCTGAGAGGAAGATTGGAAGTAATCTTTTTCCTTCTCTATATTTTTCGTTATCTCTTTTGTATTTCTTTTTTGTAAATTATCATTTATTGTATTGTTAGAATCTGCAATTTTTTTAAAAGAATATATTCCCTTTTCATCATGATCTTATAGCAGATTTTTATAGTGAATATTCCAGCCAAAACGAAGTGTCTCTTATCTCCACAGACATAACTTTAGACCGTTCCTTCTTAGAACAATATAAATTAATTCTCTCTTCCTATCTCCCTGCTTTTCACTAATATCCAAAATGTTCTTTTCAGCAGATGGGCAGATGGCAGATTTAGTTAGCTTGACCATCCTGCCACTAGGTGGTGTTGTCTGATCATTTTTGTAGTGTGTAATTTATGGTTCTTGTGCTTGGTACAAAATAAATATTGGTGTGTCCTTTTGCATTCCAAAGATTACTAAAATGAATTGGGTGAAAATGCCGCATTCTGAAGTAAAATCTCCTAAATCAAATTTCTTGCCCAAATTTTAAAATATGTTTTCCTAGTTCATTGACTTTAAAAGCTCTTGGTGATAGATGAGCAGCCCAATATTACTTCTCATAAGTTAATTACTCAGTGGTTGTTACTCAGGGATACTCTCACTGTGATCAGTGAAACTTACTCTTACATGAGCTTGCATAATATTGCAACCTCGGTGAGTAAGAAGTAAGGTAAATTGCATAGGGTGAAACATTATAACCCTACATTTATTAATTCATTAATAAAACGTTTTGCTTTGGTTTGTTTTGAAAATCACTTGAAGTTGAATTTTAAAAGTAAATTTTAATTTGTTCTTAGCTTCTTTCCAAATCTGAATAATACAACATTGCCAAATTGTCTTTGTACAATATTTGGGTTCAGCTGTCCTTCTAAGATAAATTGTCAGCAAAGAAATTTCCACAAAGATACCTCCAGTTTCCAGCTCTTCTCTGGAATGATGTGAAGAAATGAGCTTGACTTCTAAAGCCAGTTAAAATAGTGTGTTTTCCCAAGATAGGGGTGGTAATCATATGGTCCTATAGATGTTGTTGGAATGCAATGGTCAGAAGCCCTAACCAATGGGGAGTTGCAGTAGAACAACATCTGGTGGGCCACATGATGCCAGTCCCATTATATAGGACTGCAGTCATTAAAACTGTTTACTGCATCCAGCCTGTGACTTCTTGGGCAGGGAAGGGGGAGATGAAAATGAAGAAATGTTTTCCTTCAGGTAATATGGACAGCATTATGGCTGAGGGACAGGATGACAACATGCAAGGTCCAGGGATACCTTGGTGCAGCCTTCCACAATCTGGTGCTTTCCAGATGTGTTGGAATGCACTTCCCATTACGTCCAACCAACATGTATGTAGAACATTGGAAGCTGCATTTGGCCAGGTCTGGCCCTTAGTCCATCTACCTCAGCAATGGCTACTACATGGACTGGCAGTGCCTTCCCAGCATTTTAGACAGGGCTCTCTCCCAACACTACCTGGGAGAGGCTGAACCTTGGACCTTCCACTCCCATAACACGTGCTCTGTCATTGAGCAATGGTACTTCCTATAATTGCCCATTGGCCATGATGGGTGGGGGTCATGGGAGTTGTAGTTCAACACCACTGGAAGGCATTAGATTGGGCGAGGCTGCTTAGTGGCAGAGTGCCCTCTCTGTCTAAAGGGAGATTGAGAAGAGATAAAAAGGCATAAAATAAAAAGTGGACCCAGGGGTGGAGAGAGGCAGAGATAGGCCATACTGTCACCAAAAGCAAAATGGTCAGGGTACCGAAAGGCACATACACATGTGCACATATCCTTAGTTTGGTTTTCTTAAATATTTCTCTTTATATTTCTTGTTTCAAGGGGCTGCTGCCCATAGAAGCTCCCAAACTTCTCTTTAAATTGCTCCCAGTTCTAAAAGCCTTGCAGAGGTTTCTGGAAGGAACTTTACACAGTTGGTCAAATGACTCAGACTCTTAGGCAGAAATGGGGGGAACTACTTTTTTTAGAACGTATCTCCAAGAATTGCCTCAGCCAGCACAGCCCATGGCCATAGAGATTTGGGGGCTGAAGGCCAACAAAGTTGGGTATGTTTTCCCATCTGAATTACTCTTGGAGTCAAATCTACAAATGGGTCTCTAGGCAGATTAAAAATTTCCGAGGGGGACTTTCAACAAGGAAACAGAAAAACTGGGTGCGCCTATGGAAAGCATGGCCTTCTGGGATTTTTTTCCCATGGTAATTTCAATGTATGGGTCTACTTACTCCAACGATATTTACCAATGTCCTTATTACCCATCATTTGATTGTAAAATGCTCATTTATGATTTTCATTTATGAATATCACAAAAACCTAAAAACAAGGAAGAAGTAAGAAGGCAAAGGGATATTTCAGCCCTAAAATGAACTAATCTGAATTGCTAAAATCATGACAGTGTAAGTGACCCACGATAGTAACTGCAGATTATATGGCATTTTTTCTCCCTTATCTAAGCTATCATTTCTCACTTTAAAACTCACAGTTTTAAAATGGGGAACAGCACTGGATTGCAACTTGTTACAAACAGGTATAAAGGTAAAGGAGTTGCAGTCAGGGGCTAAAAGTGTGTACAAAGAAGTAAACTCAAGTGTAAATAAACATACATAGAATTGCAATGCAAATGTGTTCTGTGAGTTGGTGTGATAATCTGGGTTTGTAATTAGATAGATGGATGGATAGATTGGTAGGTAGGTAGACATGGACATATAGACACAACAAAGAGTCTAGTGGTATCTTTAAAATAATGTTTCATTCACTTTAAGATTTTTTGGACTACAGATGAAGTGGGCTGTAGCCCATAAGAGTCTGTGCCAAATAAAACTGGTAGTCTTTAAGGTGCCAATATAGACTCTCTTTTATTATTATTTATTTATTTTTGCTGCATCAGACTAACATACATCTCCTCTTCCAAAATACATACATTTAACTCTTTCATTTGTGCTCCCATACTTGCAATAAGACCAGCACATGGCAACATATAATCTAGCTGCCATTGTGCAGTCAGCTTCAAATGTTTGCTTCTCTTTTGCAGGAGAATGCATATTCAATGCCCCAATAAATTTCCATTTACTGTTGATGGACTACACTCATGTAACTGTTCCAGCATAGGCAGTGGTGGCAGGAAGAAAACAGTCCATGGGCACACAAGCCGTGGCAGAGGGGTGGAAGACATAAGCTGCTCAGAACCACTAGATTTTGTCTGTCTTCCCTTGCCATGACAGTGCAACACTGGAAAATGAGTGACTTTTAGCATAGTGTCTTAAAGGTATTCTGGTCTAGATGCCCTAAAGGAGTGTAGAATCTGTCCCCAAGACAAACAAACAAAATTTGTAAATCTTCCCCACACAGAAACACACCGTCCTAAGCAAAACTGTGGCCAAAATTCTTGCTAGTTTTTGGTGAAATGTGGCTGAACCAGCAGGGGGCAGATGACACTGCTTTGTGAGCTGCATCTGGCCTGCTATTCCTGGCTTTTGGTACACCAAAAATTCAGGTGGTCCGTGCCATCTCCAGCCTTCTTCTCACAGCTGAACGTACATGAAGGCAGTGCATTTAAAGGAGCTCGATTATACCTGGAAGCCCCCTTCATCATATGTATATTTGTTTCTACATTTGAAACAGGGCAATCCATGCCAGAATGTTGCCCAAATCTGAGCCCTCCATGAGACACAGCACAGAATAGGTCCATAGACTCCTCATAGGCAGATGACCAGCCTATGGTAGGGTAAGCTTACCACATCTGGAAAACAAGGCATTACAGGACACAGAAGGGTCAATCCTGGTACAAGCCAAGTGTGATATAAGGCCAATGCCTCTTTACCCTCACAGTCAGTTCCTAATATGTGTTGCATGAATCTACAAGGGTCTGCTGCCAGATAAGCCAGGCCCAGCTCAAAACACCATGGCATGGAGACAACCATGCTGGGAAGCATGGGGTCGCACAGAAGTGAGGCTATTCACCTATGGAGCTCAGCAAAGATTTGAAAACCAATGCAAGTTGCCTTTCTGTTGCACAAATGCAGGAGCCATTGATGCAGCTGACAAGAGAAGTGACAGGGCAGAAACTGACATGTCCCCTGTTGGTATTACCATTCAGCCCCAGGGCTGGTGTTGCAGAGCAGACTCTACGGAGTATGTTCCAGGTTTCCCTCTCACCTACCCTCCTGGTGTCTCCATATAAACCCCCAGCCACAATCAGAAAAAAAGCATCACAGGCAAGGCACGCCCTGGCAACACTGGATTTCCTGTTGCCATTGGCTTCCATGTCATGGATGCAGCAAATCTGCTCTGAGTTTTACTGTAGAGTTCCAAAGAGCTCTCCATGGTAAAAGAGGATCAGCATTGTGGCTGCCTCCTGTAAAGCCTGGAATACAACCCAGAATGGATTCACTGCACCTCTGACATGGAAACCGTCAGCTGCCACTGTGTTGACACACGAACAAAGAATGGGAACAGCAGCCAATGGACCAGCCGGGGTATCACCCAACTGGGGCCACACCAGCCCACTCCCCATCTCAAAAGAATGGAGATGTCAGGAAGGAGGGACATGACAGCAAATCCTGGTGAGGAAAGCCATGGATTTAGCACACTAACACAAAAGACAGTACAGAATGGAATTTGGAAAAAAAATAATTGTTTGGACTGCAAGACCCAGCAACCCCCAGCCAGCTAGGGGATTCTGGGAGTTGTAGTCCAAAAAGTAACTTTTCTATGCTCTGCACCTATGTTATCCGCTGTGACACAGAGAATATTACAGAGTAGAGCAATATTTGAAAACATTACTTGTTTGGACTACATCTCCCAGAATCCCCCAGACCACAGTTGTTACTGTTAACTTTATTTACACCCTCCCTTTCCCCAAAAACTGGGACTCAGGGTGGCTTACAAATTACTATAATAATTACAATATGGTTAAAAACAAACAAAAGTTCAGCACCAAAACAGATTAAAACTATTAACAATATTAAAACAATTTAAAACATATCTTTAAAAGGATAAAAAAGAGCTCAAAACAATACAGTTAAAATCATACATCATTGATAAAGCAACTTCTCTATGTGAAATTTTTTCTTTTCTTTTTTTCCCTTTTTTAATGTAAAAATTTGTTACAAAGTTTGTGATGTTACATTGAGGCTAATGAAAAAAATGGATGTAATGAATTTTTTAAAAAAATTTTAAAAAATCATACATCATCCTCTTAAAAGCACTTTCCTTTAAAAAAACAAAAAACCTTCAGTTCCAAATGCCTGTCAGAATTTTTTTTAAAAGTCTTTGACTGCTGATGGAAGAATAGCAAGGAGGGGGCCATTCTAGCCTCCTTAGGAAGAGGGTTCTAGAGCTTCAGGACAGACACTGAAAAGGCCCTACCTTATGTCACCACCAAGTGTACCTGGGAAGGTGGTGGGAATGAAAGAAAGGCCTCTCAGGAGGATCTCAGGGCCTGGGCAGCTATAGTCTGTAGAAATGACTTCTCCAAGCTCTGGGCAAGGAACAAGCCCCAGATTCTACCACACTTGTCTGTGTGAAGAAAAGTGATCTATTGACACCATCCATTAAACATTCTCTCAGAGGCACTGAAGGGGGAGGAAAGACTTTTCTTCTGCTTCTTCCTGCGAGTCTGTGGCTGGAGCAGATTGAATGGCAATGTGCAGGCCCAGCCAGCGAGCCTTTGCCTTGGCTCCTGTCACATGGGCACTCCACTGCAGGGAGGTGGGCCAAGCAGCCTTCAAGACTTTGCGGACCCCCTGTGAGGACATTGTGGCCCCCTGGGGATACCCGGACCACAGGTTATGAACCCCTGACCTACATTGCTCAGTAAGTTTTGATACAGATAGAATTGAGGAAGTGGGGGTTGGGTGGGGAGAGAGGTAAAGAAGTGATTGTATTGCAGGTTTTTTCCCCTCCTTGTTCAAGGGCATTAATAAATTTAATCTATGATACCAACAGCACAGAGGGAAGCAAAGAACTAAATACTTTCCATTTGGCCTTTATTTTTAAGAAAACACAGACATAATTTACACTCTCCAGACAAATATTTATTCACATTTTGGGATGCCCTTCTCCTTTCAAAAATGCATATACAAATACCTATGTGTATAATATCTATATGTGTGAAATGTATGTATTTATTTATTTATTTATTTATTTATATCCCACCTTTCTCCCAAAATGGAACCTAAAGTGGCTTCCAATGTAAGTTAAAACAGAATAGCTAAAATAACATGTAATACTAAAGTTTTAAAAGCATTAATCAATCAAATCAAAACATTAAGACATTGATTCAAAACAATTCAAAACACATAAAGCATACATGACATGTTTAAAAAAACAGCACACTGACTGCACACCCATGGTTGCACATATGTGCAAAATACATACCGTGGGAGCAATGAACTATGCACTGCACTGTGGCATCCCAGTTGTGGAGTGCCTTCCTCCTGGAGGGCCAATTAGTGCCAGCTTTGGTAACTTGTCAGCTTTGGAGACAAGTTAAGGCTTGGCTTTTTACTAAAGCCTTTGGAGCCAAACAACTCCATCTTACAGTATTAACTTTTTCAAGTATTGAATATATGTTCAGTTTCTTTCAATTACTTGTATTGTTTTCAATATTCAGTGCTTTGTTTTAATGCTTTGCACAAACATGTATATTTGAGAAAAAGTTGTAGAATTTGAAAATGTTACCTGTTTTGAAGTGCAGTTCTCAGAATTCCCCAGCCAGCATGGCCATGTGAACTGGGGAAATCTGGGAGTCACCATCTGGAAAAGTAATTGTTCAAAGCACTGGAAAAGGCATAGGAAAATAAAAGCCACTGTGCATTTTTTTCTTTAATCCAAACCAATGTGGAAATTGGACTGAACAGACCCATAACTGGATATGCATGGAACTCACATGGACAGGGCACAGACCACATCATAAAAAAATCTATCTCAAATGCTAATATATCTTCATCCTTCACTGTCAGTTGAGCTATGTGCTCTCATCTAAGCCAGAGGCTACAAAAGTTTGCACTGATTATGCTGTGGAGGATCCAAACAGTAAATTTTCCAAGCTCTGATTTGGGCCAGGTAAAGGATTTTCCAAACATGAATAGAAAGTATAGGCAGATAAATAAGATAAGATAAGATAGCTAGCTAGCTAGCTAGATAGATAGATAGATAGATGTTCATTTTCAGTGCAAGTCTTTAGAGGACACTACTTCATGCCCAACCGTACCAACAACATGCCTGGCCAGTTCAGTTCTCTGCCATGATAAGTTGGCCCTGTGATCCCAGAGGCATGTATTTCGACAAACCCAATATCATCTCCAGGATAAAAGTATTGGCTTATTCTGCAATGTAATCTACATCAAAGCCTGGGGGTAGCCAGCTTGAAAAGGCCCAAGATGCTTTTTAACTTCTTATCAGGCCTGTGCTTAGGGGGAGTCATAAATTCCACAAGTCGGCTCTCACAGGGTTTCTCCTTTTCTTCTCCTCCTGCTTGGCCACCAAAGGCATTCAGAGAGCCATTTAAACAAGAAAGAGAGAGGGGGGATGGCAAACAAAGCCATGGGAGGGAGAGAAGACAACTCCAGGAAAATCAGGTGGGGACCTGAATGTGTTTTTGCCAAGGTGAAGCAAAAAGGGTAACTATCAGAACTTGGAAAAGTTGCCTTTTTGGGACCAGTTTCCAAAATCTCCCAGTCAGTATGGCCATGGAAAATCTGGAAATAATTATTATATATATATATATATATAGATAGATAGATAGATAGATAGATAGATAGTTCTGGAACCTAGGAATACAAAAGCCCCTTTCTTATTCTCCACTTAAGCAGAATATATTTTCCTCTTCATTTTCTTTCCATATGCTTGGGGAGATTTACTGGTGAGGATGAGGGTTCTGGAGTTGAAGAAGGGCAAGAAAGAGGGCTAGAGCAGTGATTCTCAACCTTTGATCCTCCAGATGTTTTGAATGTCAACTCCCAGCCTCCCTGAATATTGACCACATGGGTTTAGGCTTCTAGAAACTGAGGTCCAAAACATCTGGAGGACCAAAGGTTGAAAACCATTGGCCTGGAAGCTTCCAGGGCCCTTTCACTCTACACAGTTATAGTGCTATAATTCCATTTTAACTGCCATGTGAACATCCTATGAAGTCCTGGAATTTGTAGTTTGTTTTGGCACTAGATATCTCTGACTGGTAATTCTAAGTACCCCTCTTTAAACTTCAAATCCCAGGATTCCATAGGATGGAAACACAGCAGCTAAAGTGCAATCATGGTGCTATAACAATAGTGTGGAGTCCAGGCGTTTGTTGGATTCCACCTCTGACTGACCATTGGGCATGCCACCTGTGCTGATGGGTACTGAAGTCCAACAGAAAGAAAGTCAACAGGCTTTGTGCTTTTGGCCTAGGACAGTGATGGCGAACCTATGACACACGTGTCAGCACTCCTCCCCCCGCCTGCAACCTCACCACCCTCCCTAAAGGTGGTGGTGGCAATTAGTCACCACTTTGAAGCCCCGGAGCTGCCTCGGGGAGGCCGGGAGCTGCCTTGGAAAGGCCAGAGAAGGCTGTGGGTGGGCAGGAGGGACTCTGCCCGGCCTCTCCCCCAACTTCCCAAGGGTGCTCCAAGGCATCGAAGCCCCAGAGCCACCTGGGGGGGGGGGAAGGCAGCAGGAGGGAGCAAGGGACTCTGCCCAGGCTCTCACCAGCCTTCCCAAGGGGGCTCCAGGGCTTTGAAACCCCGGAGCCACCTCGGGAAGGCCGGAGAAGGTAACGGGAGAGCAGGAGGCAGTCTGGCCAGCCTCTCCCCGGGCTTCCCGAAGGGGATCTGGGGATTGAGAGCCCCATATAGCCTCTTCGGGAAGGTTGGGAGGGGTGGAGGGAGCACAGCGTAGAGGCTTTTCAGCCACCCCCTCTCTCCCAAAGCCGCAACAAGGTTTGGAAAGCTCAATCACAGCTTTGGGAAGGGTGGGGGGCTAAAAAGCGCCTTTCCCGCCAACTCCCTGTTCTCCCGGGGCTTGGCTCTCCCCCCAAAAAATGGAGACAAGCCCCAGGAGAGCAGGAAGTTGAGTGCCTGGCTTGCTCAGCAAGCACTCGGTTTAAATCAGCCCCTCTCCCTTGAGTGGGAGAGAAAGAAGCTGATTTAAATGGGGTACTTGCTGAGCAAACCGGGAATAATCAAAACCGCGAGAGTAAAAGCTGCGAATGTGGAGGGGCAGCTGTATACATTTATGTTATTTAAACAATAAATATCGTGAAATAATTTTTCCCTCAAAGTGAGACACCATCCGAGTTATGCTCAGTTTTTGGAGAAGTTTGACACACCAAGCTCAAAAGGTTGCCCATCACTGGCCTAGGAGATACTGGCTGTGCTCCTTGAATGACCAGGCTAGGGTTTGAGAGTTAGCTGTTACATTTTAAAAGGGCACTCCTTAAACTATAATAGCTTAAATCCTTAGGAAGTTCACAGAAGGAAGGGCACTCCTTCCACCTGAAGCCACCAACACCCTCCTAAAAGTATCAGGATTGGTCTGAGGCAGGGTTGGGAAGCCCTCCTGAAGAGTGTGGGATGGGACGTGGGCACCACCAAGAAATGTTCCTTCTGTCAAGTATCTTAATTGAACTTCCGTTAGAATCCAAGCCAGTGTCTGGAATCAGAAGCCATGAAGAACATCTAAGGAGGAAGGGAATAAGACAGTTCCCACCTTATGCGACCCCACTTGTTTACTCCTCTTACTGTTCTACACATTAAATGACAAGCATAAGAAACAATAAAATCAGTTTATGCATTAAGTATGTGCGCCAGAAACAGAAAATCCTTTTGTTAAGAAAGAAGACTGCTTGCTTGGCATAGAAAAGTTGCTAGAGTTATTGTAATATTTAAAAAAATAGGTACAACAAATGTTCTTAAATATACCAGTGAGTTATATCATTTCATAGTTTCTTCTTAGGCATATCCACTTGCAGACTTTTCAGCCTGGCTGAGAATTTTGCATTTATATGCAAGATATTAAAGGCTCCCTAAACCAGCCAGTGTGGCACAGTGGTTTGAATGTTGGACTACAACTCTGAAGACCAAAGTTCAAATCCTCACTCAGCTATGAAAACCAACTGGGTGACCTTGGGCAAGCCACGCACTCTCAGGCTCAGAAACCCGCCATGATAGATTCACCTTAGGGTTGCCATACGTCAGAAACAACTTGAAGGCACACCACCACAACAACAACAACATCAACAAGGGTAGCAAGCATTTCAGGCTCAAAATGTTATTCTGCAGTAGTGAGGACTAAAAACTTACATTTTGGCATAGATTTTGGATTGTTGAATTTTAACAATGTGACTCAGTCTGCAGTGTCATTCAATTGAAGACAGGTTTTGCTGGAGTTGGGAATGCTCATGAATGGATGGATGCATGCCAGAAGAAGGGATGGGGACATGTGGAGGCAAGGGGGAGGAGGGGGGAAATGTTTTGCATATAATCTTTTTCTGTGCCTTTGCAAAGATTAGACACTTACCCATTTTAAAAGTATGTTGCTCTCCTTAGTTTGATGAACATTGCATCACAGGTGAGTGCTTGGATGGGTTTCATGAGAAGTAGTGATGTCTTTGAATTAAAAAAAAAATTCTAACATCTTTTTTGCTTGAGCAGAGCTCACACGTATGAAGATGTCTACCCTTAAGGAGAAAGATGCTAGCATCTGTCCAGATCTCTGTACAATCTAATAGGACACATAGGGGCCATTTCATTATCTCTACCTCTGTTTAGCCTTATCTCGATTTCACAATAGCTTGTGTGTGCGTGTTTCGGTGTGCACTTCTGAGTGAAATTTCCTGAGGCCAAACATATTTGCTGTGTGAAAGGAGAACCTCTTCTGAGTTTTCCCTGAGAGGTGTCTTTTGTGCAATTCTTTCAGAACCTGGTAAGTGCATCTCCTCCCATAAACAAGTATATAAATAGTAACTAAATAGTAGCAACTAGTGTAGTTATCTCTAGTTCAGAAGTTGTGCTGTCTTCCCTGCCCCTCATCTACTGCTTTCCCTGCCCCCATGGCTGGGAAAATTAAGTTGTGGGAAGATTATGGTTTTGATTGCCAAAACCCCTAGCAATGGGGGGGGGGGCATTGAACACTTTATTTCCTGCCTCATGCTCCTGTAATCAAATGCTGCCTTACTGACTTATGTGAGATCTCTTGTCACATCTGGTTTGACTAGGGAAAACAACTCATGCCGAACAAGTCTTGAAGAGAAACGACAACGCAGAAAGAATCACAACCCAAAAACATCACCCAAGGAGACCTTCTGCTGTGCTTTCTGCAACCGGACTCGGATTGGCCTTTTCAGTCATCAGCGTGCTTGCAGAAAGCAGGGGATGAGTCCTTCCTGAATCTTTGTCTGCGAAGAAAAGCCAGAGAGAGAGACACAGCTATTCAATCAGTGTGCTACTGACTTTGGACTTTGTGGTCTTAATTGTAACCCTCTCCTCAAGGAAGGTAATAATTGGTATTACTTTCCTTCCTTCAAAATGTAGTGAATCAACCCTGCTCTATTTAGTTTAAGGGACCCACTCCCCTTTATTCTGCTGTAAGGGGCCTGGGACTTCTGCCCCAAACTCCCGCACTGATGATGCAACTACAGCCATGAGTGGTGCATGTGAAAGGATGAAAAAGTGATGACACCCCTTCAGTGTAGAGCAGTGGTTCTTAACCTAGGGTCCATGGACCCCCAGGGCTCCACAAAGGCTTGAAAGTTGCTTGGCCCACCTCCTCCTTGCAGTGGAGCGGCCACATGACAGGAGTCAAGGCAAAGGCTGGCTGGCTGGCTGGGCCACCACATTGCCATTCAATCTGCTACAACCACAAACTTGCAGGAAGAATCAGGGGAAAAAAGTCTTCTCTGCCCCTTCAGGTGCCTCTGAAGGAAGGTTTCATGGATGGTGTAATTGTAATATTGTTTTTGTTATTGTTGTTATAATTAAGGTTTTAAATCTTGAGTTAAGCCATGGGGGTCCACAGCAACAAAATATATTTAAAGGGGTCCCTGGTAAAGAAAAGGTTAAGAGCCACTGATATAGAGGGATATTGCTAAATGGCTCAGATCCAGGTTATTTGAAGGAGCAGATGATCCAAATGAGCCTGTCTGAGCTCAGTAAATTAGAAATAAAAATACAATGATAAGAAACAAAATGTCTAACCACCTGCTATCTAGGATCTGAAGTCATGGGCCTTGTTCATCATTTTATAAACTTTTTTGTGTGCACAAGAGGTTATGGGAGCAGTGGAGATATGGAGGAAGCTGGGTGAAGATACAGATACTTCCATTTCTTTCTAATAGTGTCACAATCAGGATGTGTTAAAATGAATGAGACAGCTACTGAGATGCAATTCTTCCTTCCAAATGGCCATAGGAAAGCACTGTGTAGCTGGAATGAATTCAAGGCCTGCTTTGCTTGTTTCTTACACAGTAGTAGGTTTGACTTGGGCAAAGGATCCAACAAAAAAGCAGAGGTTTGAAAAGTCACCTTTTGGACTACAACTCCTAGAATCCCACATCCAGTGGCTGTGGGATTCTGGCTTAAGTAAGCTTTCCAAGGTTACTTAAGGTAAAAAGGTATTATTTGTCCAAATTGCTGTTGGGATACATTGGAATGGATTTAGATGCCACATGATGATCCACAGGGGCCTGAATAAAAAGTCAATTGACAAATCTACAAATAATGCTTGAGAATGGTTAAAGGTTTGGTTTAACTGGCACCTCTCCATGTCTGGAAAACCTGCAGTGAAACCTTAGAAACATGAGTACACCACTGAATTAAATAGGCCTGAAAGTCCATATCCTATACTCACTTATGGTTGTTGTATGCCTTCAAGTTGTTTCCAACTTATGGCTACCCTAAGGCAAACCTATAATTTATTTTCTTAGCAAGATTTGTCTAGAGGGGGGTTGCCTTTGCTTTCCTCTGTGGCTGAGAGAGTGTGACTTGAGTGTCACCCAGTGGGTTTCCGTGACTGATTCGAACTCTGGTCTCCAGAGCTGTAGTCCAGTGCTCAAGCCACTACACCAAGCTGACTCACTTACCTGGGTGTAAATCCCATGGAATTAAATAAATTTAAGATGAAAGAGGTATATGAGGATTGTACTGTTTGGCTACAGTTTTATGTATGCTTACCTAGAAGTAAGAATCTAGGACAGCATTGTTAGGAGTGCAGTTCCATTTCATTGTTAGGATACTTATTAAGGAAAAAAAAACTAAAATGGAGGCAGAGGAGGAGGAAAGAAAGGAAGGAAGGAAGGAAAGAAGGAAGGAGCCTCCTATAATCCCATCCCATCTTGGGATAAAAATTCAAATGGTGGTGGTGGTGCAATAATGGAGCCAGTGTGGTGTAGTGGTTAGAGTGTTGGACTATGACTCTGTAGACCACGGTTGGAATCCTCGCTCAGCCATGAAACCCACTGGGTGACCTTGGACAAGTCACACACACTCTCAGCCTCAGAGGAAGGCAATAGGGAACCCTCTCTGAACAAATCTTGCCAAGAAAACGTCATGATAGGTCCGCCTTAAGGTCGCCATAAATCGGAAGCGACTTGAAGGCAGGCAACCACCAAGTTCTTCCTAGCTTCTCGCTTATCCACTAAGCATCTGCAACTGCTCCCCCTCTCCAGGAAATGCTTAGGCTAGAGCTCTGGCGAAGTCCCCACGCAGGTCAAGAAGAATAAATCAATTCCCCCGGCAGAACTCCGGGTAGTCCCTGTGGTTCTGGTTCCCTGGCGTGGTGATTTATAGCTTTTCACACCAATCAAGGGCTTGCGAGCATTTCTGCTGTCTGGATTCTCGAAAGGGAAGGGAGGCTACAGGAAAGGAGCTGCCAAAAAAGAAACTCCTCGCCCTCCTCCCGGCCCCACCAGCATCACTGCCTCTCCAGCTCGCCCGCCGAGTTTGCGCTTGGCTTTTGGTTCCCACGTGGGTTGGCCACGCATCGTTGGCCCCATTTGATATCACCTGGCGAAGTCCACGTTGTCCCAACAACCATAACATGGGAAAACTCCGGAAGCCAAAGAGCAATAAACATTCCAGTTGTTGTTCGCCAAGGCCCGCAATGGATACACAATTAGAGAAAGAGAGATGATCCACAAGTTGGTTAAATGGGTACATTTAGGCCCAATCCACACTACATAAATAATCCAGTTTGAAACTGAATTATTTGCCATGGCTCCTTCCTATGTAATCCTGGGTTTTGTACTTCAGTGATGTACCAGCACTCTTGGACTTTGTACAACTACAAATCCCAGGATTCCATAAAAAGGAGCCCTGGCAAATAATCCTGTTTCAAACTGGATTATTTTGCATAGTGTGGATTTGGCCTAAGATTTAGATTCGTGTAGGCTTTTCATCACAGCTACTTACCTGTCTGCAAAATTCCACAGGGAATGTGTCAAGTCTGTGGGACTAACAGAAAAATATATTGCTGAGTATTGTGCTACTACTGTACTTACCTCTAATCAGAAATCACCTCCACAGTGCATAAAGTTCACAGGAGTTGAGTTTGCTGGACTTTACTCCAGATAAAGTGCATCAAGGATTTCAGCTGCACCCGTGTGGGTTAGTCCTTTTGAATCAATTCTTCAGTTAGTCAACATGCAGCTAAATCCCATTTATTCCATGGGTCTACTCTAGTGGGCATTAACAAATAGGATTCAGGTCCTAGAGTCATAAATTAGCACAAAAACTCAGGGCTAAATACATTTAGCTTAATCCCATGATAGAGCCAGCATGGTGTAGTGGTTTGAGTGTTGGACTCTTATCTCTGGAGACCAGGGTTCAAATCCCCACTTGTCCGTGGGAATCCACTGGGTGGCTTTGGGCAAATTCCCACTTTCTCAGCCTCAGTGGAAGGCAAAGGCAAGCCCCCTCTGAACAAATTTTGCCAAGAAAAATGCCACAAATGACTTGAAGGCATACAACAAAAATCCTAAGTAGAGTAGACCCATTGAAATTAAATGAGCTTACATAAGTGTTGGAACTCTTCGATTCAATGGATCTAATCTAGTTAGGATTTAGCCATGGTGACATTAAATTTCATGGATGAAAATTGTTCAAATGGTTGTTGTTCATTTCATACATTTTCTCAATTCTGGGACTGAAGGCAGTTTGCAAACTATTAAAACCAGTACAGCTTTTAAAAATACAAAAACATCAGCAAATGTGTGTGTGCATGTGCACACATGTGTGTTTTATTTTTCTTGAAAAAATAAACAATCTGTAGGGTTAAAACAATTTAAAATTCATAAAAAGACAGAATATTTTTTAAAAATCAACAAAACATCACCTTATTAAAAGCCCATCTCAGTTAGTTCCTAAAAGCCTGGAGGAGCAGGAGTTTTCCTTTCTGGCGGAAGAGAGCAAGGAGGGAGCCATCCTAGCTCCCTGGGAAGGAATTCCAAAATCTGGGAGCAGCCACCAAGAAGGCCCTCTCCCTTGTTCCCATCAGGCCCACCTGGAAAGCTTGTGGAACAGAGAAAAGGACCCCTCCCAAAGATCTTAGAGATCCAGCAGACTCTTATAGGGAAGGGAGATACTAAATCAGCAATGATGAGGTGGGGAAACCTACAAATTGGTAAACTGAAGAGCAAACCTCCATAACACCAGGAGGTGTGAGCCAACTGAACAAGCAGTTTTGCACCTTATACATCACTTCTCACAACAACCCTGCAAGGGAGATTACTATTATTTTTCCACATATTGCATCTGTTGGAATATAGTGGCAATCTAACATGCTGGATTGTTTACTGTTAGAGGGTTAGGTTGAATGCATCACAGAGGCTTAGATAATTTCCTGTTGTAACCTGAGATTTTTACTGTGTGTCTTCTGGAAGAAGGAGGTTCCTTGAGTTTCCTTTGTCTGGAAGACATGATGCTGAATCGCCATTAAGAACTCCTTGAGGCAACATGCTTAGAGGGGTCTCCTACATATTTTTATCTTAGAGATGTAGCAATCAATGTATATTTTTGTTTTTCCTGCCTAACTTCAAGTTTTCTTCCTGTGTACTTTGGAAATACACATGATGTTTGTGAGTAAAGATGTTTTAATATACTTTTAAAGACTTGTGGAAGTATTTACTTTGTTTAAGCTAAACACAGTGTGAAAAGGGAGGCACAATAGGGTTGGATGGCTGTTAGTTGTCTGTGTGTCTGGAATTGCTACGCTTTGCTCTGTGTTTTTAAACAGAGACTCTGCTAATTTTGCTTACCAATATGACAGAGGAGAATACAGCCAACCATTTTTGGGGGGGCACCAAGTTTAAATATTCTCCCTTAGTTCCATTAGCATCTACCAAATTCCCAAGAAAGTGAGAGATGAAAAGAAGACGATGTTTGTCAGAATGAGGAGTTCTTGGTCAATTGCCCTCATCCTAATACTGAAATTGGGCTCAGGCCTATTAGTGTTACATGGTACTCAATAGACCTGAACTATTGAATATAGTACTGTACTGGGAGAAACTTTAAATTTGGTGCCAAAGAATGGTTGGCTTTATTCCCCTCAGTAAGCAAAATCAGCAGAGTCTCTGTTTAAAAACACACAGCAAAGTGTAGCGATTGCAGGCATGGACAATTATCAGCTATCCAACCCTACTGTTCCCCCCTCTTCACACTGGGTCTCTCTCTCTCTCTCTCTCTCTCTCTGGCTTTTCTTCGCAAATGAAGAAGTCCGGTTGCAGAAAGCACAGCAGAAGGTTTCCTCGGGTGATGTTTCCGGGTTGTGATTCTTTCTGCGTTGTCGTTTTTCTTCAAGACTTGTTCAGCGTGAGTTCTCAAATAAGGCTGCAGCATTGTGGATAGTGTGTCTCCATGCCTCCCGATGAGAGGCCAGGGCGGACCATTGTTGGTGATCAATTTGGCCAAGCCTGAGATGTTGTTTCAGGGAGTCCTTGTATCGCTTTTTGGAGCACCCCTCTTATGCTGACCCATGGCGAGTTCACCGTAGAGTACTATTTTGCGGAGGCGATGGTCCTCCATCCTAGACACATGCCCTGCCCAGCACAGCTGTGTTCTCAATATCATGGCCTCAGTGCTGGTGATCCCTTCTTGCTCAAGGACAGCAACATTCATCACATAGTCAGTCCAGTGTATATTTAGGATTGTGCGTAAACAGCGCTGGTGGAAGCGTTCGAGGAGTCGTAAGTGGTGGCGATAGGTGACCCATGTTTCAGATCCATAAAGGAGAATAGACAGTACAATGGCTCTATACAGACTGATTTTTGTGTTTCACCTCAGGTGTTTATTACTCCAGACTCTTTTGTAAAGTCTTCCAAATGCGCTATGTGCCTTTGTTAATCTGTGATCAATCTCCTTGTCAACCATCCCCACAAAATTAAATACCTCCACAAATCCTTAAAGGTATATTAAAACAGCTTTACTCACAACCTTCATGTGCATTTCCAAAGTATACAGGTAGAAAACTTGATAGGCAGGAATAACAAAAATATATCTTGATAGCTACATCTCTAAAACAAAATATATAGGAGACGCCTTTTGAGGCATGCTACCTCCAGAGTGTCTTCCAGACAAAAGAGACTTGAAGGACTTCCTTCTTCTGAAAGACTCTCAGGTTACAACAGGAAACTCTCATCCTTTCTGTTTACATTCAACCTAGCTCAATTGAATAGTAAACAAACCCAGCATATTAGATTGCCACTATATCCCAACATAAACAGGGCTGTAACGCTAAGCCCACTGACTTGAAAGTAAAGCCCACTGAACTCAATTGGACCTGTGGAAGATTGGACTGCATGTAGGATTTAACTTCTTGTTCCTTATAGTGTATTCAGTTTGGTTACTCAGATGTGCACCCTTCTGAGCTCAACAAACTTGAACTGCAAACTGCTACAGACTTACTGGGGTTTACTTCAGAGAAGACATGCATAAAATTGGGCTGTTATTGTACAGAATCTGTGTTTAAGGTTACAGTTTTAGAAACCCAAATATCCCATCTTAATGCAGACCGCAGCCCTATAGCCAATTATAAATGGATCCAGGATTGCAGGGTACCTGCCTCAGTGTGGAAGGTCTGAAACAGCTCAGGTGACACTTTATCAGGTAATGCCGAAAGTAGGAAGGCTTGGAACTGCACAGAACTGTTATCCAGAAAAAACTGAATGAAGAGCGCATTTTCCCAACATGCGCAACTCCAAAGCTTGCTTCTTTGCAAGATATCCTCCCAACCTTCGTGTATCCTATGTGAAACTTCTTGTTTCCGTATCAAAAAAGGAACCTTGTTACACGTTGTAGGGAGAAAAATGGGTGACATCCACCACAGTCACACTTGTTCCTCCAGTCTAAAAAAACCAGGGGGTGCATTTCTAGCAATGTAATTCTACATATGTGTGATGAACCCTGTCAGACTTCAATCACTTGGACAACCAGCATCAGTTCAAATTCTTTGTTGCAAAGCATTCAAAGTGAATGGTAGCACTTCATTGACAGATCTAACAAGTTCCCACCAGAACTCCAGCTATAGTACCATGTTAAGGTTTTGATTTCGCAAACCAACAAGAGTCCCTACAGCCAGAAAACCCAAGACATATGACCAAAAAACAAAACTAAAGGGTTGTGTCAAACATTTGCCAGGATAAATTAATCCCACTACCAATTATAAAAAGGCAACAATATAAAGAAATAAAAGGATAACTAAAACCTGGAGCAGAGAATCCAATTAAATTAAATTTCTGAAAGGGTAAGAATACCCCACTGGAAAGTATGCAAATGCTGCAAATAAGTATCTAATGATAATACCAAAGATCAAGGCCAAAAAAACCTGACCCCTGAAGTTGATAAGTCAGTAAAATTACTAAAAGGGTAACAATACCCCACTGAAAAATGTGCAAATGCTAAAAATAAAATATTATAATAATAATGAATAATAAAAACCCAAGGCCAGACTTGTTTCGACAAGTCTTCCTCAGTGGCCTACAAGCATTCAAAATGTATATATGTATAACAACTCCTCAGCTCACACAATGTGATTCTACTCAATTCAAAAGCAACAATGTACTTCTCCTGCTCACAGAGTCTCTTATATAACCAGCTACCGTCTGAGGGCTCACACTAAGACTCTAAACTATCTAGTCCGTGAGCTGCTCTTCGCCGATGATGCTGCCCTTGTTGCCCACACAGAAGCAGCTCTGCAGCGCCTAACGTCCTGCTTTGCAACAGCTGCAGAGCTGTTTGGGCTAGAAGTCAACCTGAAGAAAACAGAAGTTCTTTACCAGCCTGCACCACAGGACGAACACCACCATCCCCACATTGCCGTCGGCAAATCAGTGCTCAAGTCCGTTCAGCAGTTCACCTACCTGGGAAGCATCATCTCCTCAGATGCCAAGATTGACAAAGAGATCGATCACAGATTAGCAAAGGCATATAGTGCATTTGGAAGACTCCACAAAAGAGTCTGGAGCAATAAACACCTGAGGCAAAGCACAAAAATCAGTGTGTATAGAGCCATCGTACTGTCTACCCTCCTTTATGGATCTGAAACATGGGTTACCTATCGCCACCACCTACGACTCCTCGAGCGCTTTCATCAGCGCTGTCTACGCACAATCCTAAATATACACTGGACTGACTATGTGACGAATGTTGCTGTCCTTGAACAAGCAGGGATCACCAGCATTGAGGCCATGATATTGAGAACACAGCTGCGCTGGGCAGGGCACGTTTCTAGGATGGAGGACCATCGCCTCCCAAAAATACTACTCTACGGTGAACTCGCCACGGGTCAGCGTGGGAGGGGCGCTCCAAAAAAGCGATACAAGGACTCCCTGAAACAGCATCTCAGGCTTGGCCAGATTGATCACCAACGGTGGTCCGCCCTGGCCTCACATCGGGAGGCATGGAGACGCACTATCCACAATGCTGCAGCCTTATTTGAGAACTCACGACGAACAAGTCTTGAAGAGAAACGACAACGCAGAAAGAATCACAACCGAAAAACATCACCCAAGGAGACCTTCTGCTGCACTTTTTGCAACCGGACTTGTTTATCTCGGATTGGCCTTTTTAGTCATCAGCGCGCTTGCGGAAGGCGCGGGATGAGTCCTTCCTGAATCTTCGTTTGCGAAGAAAAGCCAGAGACTGTTATATATAACAGCAACTATATAAGCAACCGCCGATGTTTGCCTATAAACATACTCAAAACATCAAGAATATACTAGTACGGGCAGATTTTGATTTTCTGGTTGTACAAAATAGTTTGATTGCCAGGGGACATTACATCTGTGGACATTGTTCGGTATGCAGACACAGCAGTAATTTGAAATGTTTTGTGAATACTGCTGATGGTAGAAGTTATGAAATATACAAACTTTTTACGTGTCCTAGTAAAAATGTCATATACATAATTGAATGCCCTTGCAAATTAATTTATGTGGGGATGACCAGTAGAGCGATAAGAACTCGGATCACAGAACACAGAAGTTGTATCAAAAACTATAAAATAGAAGCTCCATTGGTAAAACATTTTCTTGAGAAACATCATACTTATGATTCATTCAAATTCTGGTGCATAGATGGGATATCCAATACTAAAAACACAAAACAATTACAGATATTGGAACTCAAATGGATTCATCGTTTGAAAACTGAATCCCCGGTGGGTTTAAATGAAAATGTGAATTAGTTAGTTTGAGTCTTTTGCTGTCCTTCCACACCTGAAATTTTCCCTTGTTTCTTTCCTTGAGTCTTGGCAGGATGGTTGCCACTACCAGTTTGACTGGTTATAGAAAAGGTTCTGTGAACAGGAGAAGAACTTCATTTAAATTCTGGTGCATTGATGGGATATCTAATACTACGTACATAAAACTATTACTAATATTGGTATTTAAATGGACACATGGCTGGTAAATACCCCTGGTAGGTTAAGGCGTGGGTGTAAGTGGTTGGTTGAGTTTTTCATTGTCCTTCCACACCCTAAGTTTTCCCTAGGATCTTTTCTTGAGTCTTGGCAGGATTGTTCCCATTACCAGAGTAGCTGGTTATATAAGAGACTCTGTGAGCAGGAGAAGTACATTGTTGCCTTTGAATTGAGTAGAGTCACATTGTGTGAGCTGAGGAGTTGTTATACATATATACATTTTGAATGCTTGTAGGCCACTGAGGAAGACTGTTGTCGAAACACGTCTGGCCTTGGGTTTTTATTATACACTATTATTGTAATATTTTATTTTTAGCATTTGGACATTTTTCAGTGGGGTATTGTTACCCTTTTAGTGATTTTACTGACTCATCAACTTCAGGGGTCAGGTTTTTTTGGCCTTGATCTTTGGTATTATCATTAGATACTTATTTGCAGCATTTGCATATTTTCCAGTGGGGTATTCTTACCCTTTCAGAAATTTAATTTTATTGGATTCTCTGCTCCAGGTTTTAGTTATCCTTTTATTTCTTTATATTGTTGCTTTTTTTATAATTGGTAGTGGGATTAATTTATCCTGGTAATTTTTTGGCAGAACCCTTTAGTTTGGTTTTAAGGTTTTGATTTCCCCATCATGCTATTTTCACCCCTTCAACCTGCACTACAGTTGGCCCTCCATGTTTGCTAGGGTTAGGGGCACAGGATACCCACAAAAGTGGAAAACCCGCAAATATCTCTAGGACCTCCCTCCAAACCATATTTAACACACAAAAAGTACAATCTGCAGATTCAATCTGGCTTGCCTTATGCCATTTTTAATAAGGACTTCCAAGCCTTACTGTGCATTTGCAGTCTCTCGAGGCTTGCAGACCCTATTAAAAATGACATGGGGCAGCAGTAGAAGTCTCAGCAAATACCCACAAATAATCAAATCTGCAAAAGTTAAACTTGCAAATATGGAGGGCCGTCTGTAATTGGGTTTTGGCTGCAGAATCTCACTCCTTTTTCTTCCCAGGCCAAAATGACCTTGAGCGTTTGAAGTAGCAGGCTACACATATTCCAGGCCCAGCCAAACCTTACCCATCAAGGATCTCACTCATGTTAAGTCTTTGGCTGATACAAGCCAACCTAACTATGGCTAACTAGACAACAGCAGTCCTAACTATGGGTACATAATAGCCAGAGACCTGACAGTATGGTTACTTACAAGTAAGCCCCAATTATGTTCAGTGGGACTTACTCCCCAATAAGTATGCCTAGCATTGCAACCTAGTAAATATCTACTTCGGAGTGACTCACATTGAACTCCATGGGGCTCCTCATGCAAATAGGTGCACAATAAGGTTTGTTGCATATTGTTTCACACAGCTTGTTTCAGACATCAACTGAATCAGCCTAGAACTCAGCCTTTGAACCAGCTGGGCACCCACAAGATGTGTTAGACTACAACTCCCATCACTGTGCAGTCCAGTGGTACCTGGAGATCTGCATGATGAAATTATATGGATTTACAGGATGGGTTGTAGATTTATTTGGTACCAGTGGATTTGGTACCACTGGAGACGCCTTCAACTTAAACCCAAACATGTCTCCTTAACTAATTTGGAGTGTTATGCAAAAAGCTATGGGTTATCCAAAAAGCTACAACCAGACAATCCTAACATCACAGTGCAATCCTATGCATGTCCACTCACAAGAAAGTTCTATTGATTTCCATGGAACTTATTCAGGTGCAAATCATACTCATGGTTTGCCTAAATACCCTAAAGGCACTAATGGGGATATTGGAATTATCTGGTGCCAAAAAAACTGTTGGCTTTAATCCCCTTTGTAAGCAAATTTAGCAGAGTCACTGTTTTAAAAATATATGCAGGAAAAACATAGTAACTCCAGACACACAGACTTTGAATAGCCATTCACCCTTGTTTGCCCCCACCTCTTTCCACACTCTAGCTTAAACAATCAAAATACTCCAATGTAGCTTTTAAAAACAGAAAAGTTCTTTACTCACAAGTTTCGTATGCATCTCAAAGTTCACAGGAATAATAACTTGAAGGTAAGACAAGAATAACAAAATATATCTTGAAAGCTACATTTCTAAAAAGAAATATGCAGAAGCATGTCCTGAGACATCCTACCTCAGGACATCTTCATGTCGTCTTCTCTCCTCATGGCGTGGTGGTGAGGAATGGTGTCTTCCAGAACAAAGAGGGACTCAAAGGAACCTCCTTCTTCCAAAAGGCACTCAGATTACAACAGGACATTATCTCATCCTTTCTGTTTACATTCAGCATTTAACCCTTTCAACAGTAAACAAGTCAGCATATTGGACTGCAACTATATATCCCAATAGGCACCAGGTCCTGTCTGTTCTGTGAAAATTTGTCTAAATCAGCAGCAGTGGTTGCTAGTTTACTTCTGTGCCCTTCCTTCCATAGAATCACAGAATTGGAAGAGACCACATCTAGTCCAACCCATTGCCCTGCATGTATACACAATCAAAGCAGTGGACAGATGGCCATCTAGCCTCTGTTTAAAAACTTCCAAAGAAGGAGACTGCACCACACTCAGAGCTGTTCCACTGCCAGACAGCTCTTACTGTCAGGAAGTTCTTCCTGAAGTTTAGGTGGAATCTCTTGTCCTGTAGTTTGAATCCATTGCTCTGTGTCCTAGTCTCTGGAGCAGCAGAAAACAATGTTGGTTGCCCTTTTCTGAAACACAACTCCCGTCTTCAAATTAGACTGTTAAAATAAACAATCAGGAATGGATTTTTTAAAAAAGAACTATGCACTCAGTAATTGCTCAAGAACTTTACTTTTTGGACTATAGTTCCCTAGAGGCTGGTTGGGACACTATAAACAAGAAGACCTGTTCTTTCATTCTAAATGTACAAACCTCACCCCCCTCCCCGACCCTTTGCTTATTGTCTCATTTTTTAATTCTGTGGACCTTGAGGTTTCATTGTGAGCCATTCATTATGCCTCATCCTCAGGCTACAATCCTCAAAGTTCGGGTGGGGAGGATTACACTCCAACTGTCAAGTCCCCTGACTTGCGAAGCCTAGTTACCTGACAAGATGGTACCTTGCAACCAATATTTTTGTAATATTGGCTACAGATCCATCCGATGACAAGCCTGAGTAGCTTTAAAAAAGCACTAAAGACGGATCTCTTTCGGCAGGCCTTTCCTAATTAGATTCCAGACCCAGGAGCAACCGGCCTCTTTTAGTCTGCTGGCTATTTATTGTATTTATTGTTTTTTAAATATGATTTTAGATTAGTTGTTTTTTAATTTATATTTGTTTAATATCTTTTTATGGGGTAGGGTGGGGGTGGGTGGTGCTTTGGGATTTTTATCTGTATTGTATTTTAATTTTTGTAAGCCGCCCCGATTCTTTTAACAGAGGGGTGGGGTATAAATAATAATAATAATAATAATAATAATTATTATTATTATTATTATATCTTCAAAGCTTTGAGTTCTTCCCTTTATTTAAACCCTGCAAAAAGTTTTATACTCCTTTCCTGCATTCAGAAGTATGGGGGAAATTACTTTTTTTTAATCGACCTCCTAGAATCACCCAGTGGCCATAGTGGTGAGGGGATTCTATGGGCTGCACGCTAAAAAGCAACTTTTGGGGCTCCAGCTCCCAGAATCCTCTACCCTCTGAGCCACTGGCAGGAGACTCTGGAAGTTGTAATTCAAAAAAGTAAAACAACAACAACAACAATCAAACCAACCAAACCCTGCCTATATTAAATAAAAATTCCTTATACCCTTTGTGTTGGGGTGTATGAGCTTAAAAATTAAAAATTCATTAAAGATTCCAGGGATCAAGCCCTTTGGGAATATCTTCTTCAAAAAATAAAACTTCTAGTATAGCAGAGTTAGCAGAGACAGAAACGGGACAGACTCAATTGGTAAACTACTGTAAAGCACTCAGTCATTAACTTGGCTTAAACAAAAGACAAACAACTTCTTTTTCACTGATGATGCTGTGTTTGTTGCCCACACAAAAGCAGCTCTGCAGCACCTAACATCCTGCTTCGCAACAGCTGCAGAGCTGTTTGGGCTGGAAGTCAACCTGAAGAAAATGGAAGTTCTTTACCAGCCTCCACCACAGGATGAACACCACCATCCCCACATTGCTGTCGGCAAATGTGTGCTCAGGTGCGTTCAGCAGTTCACCTACCTGGGAAGCATCATCTCCTCAGATGCCAAGATTGACAAAGAGATCGATCACAGATTAGCAAAGGCATATAGTGCATTTGGAAGACTTTACAAAAGAGTCTGGAGTAATAAACACCTGCGGCAAAGCACAAAAACCAGTGTGTATAGAGACATTGTACTATCTATTCTCCTTTATGGGTCTGAAACATGGGTCACCTATCGCCACCACTTATGACTCCTTGAAGCTTTCATCAGCGCTGTCTATGCACAATCCTGAATATACACTGGACTGACTATGTGACGAATGTTGCTGTCCTTGAGCAAGCAGGGATCACCAGCATTGAGGCCATGATATTGAGAACACAGCTGCGCTGGGCAGGGTATGTTTCTAGGATGGAGGACCATCGCCTCCCAAAAATACTACTCTACGGTGAACTCGCCACAGGTCAGCATAAGAGGGGCGCTCCAAAAAAGCAATACAAGAATTCCCTGAAACAACATCTCAGGCTTGGCCAAATTGATCACCAACAATGGTCCGCCCTGGCCTCACATCGGGAGGTATGGGGACACACTATCCACAATGCTTCAGCCTTATTTGAGAACTCACGCTGAGCAAGTCTTGAAGAGAAATGACAATGCAGAAAAAATCACAACCCGGAATCATCACCCAAGGAGACCTTCTGCTGTGCTTTATGCAACTGGACATGTTTATCCCAGATTGGTCTTTTTAGTCATCAGCGCACTTGCAGAAAGCACGGGATGAGTCCTTCCTGAATCTTCGTTTGTGAAGAAAGGCCAGAGAGAGAGAGAGAGAGGCATTTACTAATAGCTCTTGCAATCTCCATATTCATGGGAAGCTAACATCCCAATTGACTAAAAAAATTAGGGTAGAACTCACCCATTTAGTGAGATCAGGAAAGATAAGGAAAAGCTGGGCAGGCAGCGTTCCTGTTTCTTCTTCTTCAGAGTGAATGAATGCAAGTGTGTGTGCATGAGAGCATGTGCATCTCTCTGTGTATTTCTGTGAGGACAAAGAGTCATGAACTTTTTATTTTAATTGTGAGGTCAGAAGACCTGGCTTATGTGATGAATGACACAATGGTCATTCCATTTGGCTTGGCTGAGTCAGAGCTACTAGCCAAGCCCACTAAGGATAGGTGAGGATAAAAGGGAGGATCTCTTTAGCATGCAAAGAAGACCCTAGCACCTTTCTAAGACTTGCTTAACTCTATTAGCCAGCAAGTGGTGGGTGCAGGAACAATGCTATATCTCCAACACTTTGCTCTTGGATGTAAGCCATCAGACCCACATGCTTTCTGGGCATATATAGAACGCAGCTGAAATAATGGTTTCCTGTTCTTAAAGAAAGAAAGATGGAACAAAGCAATGAACTCTACCAGAGGAAGTTGATCATGAACTACTAGTAGATCCATGGATGACCTGTTGGTTATGGCAACCAATATGCAGCATTTGAAAGTTGGAGTTGGGGTGCAGGAGTATATAAACCTCCTGTCTTTATTCATCTATATGATTTGGGGGGGGGTGTCTTGAAATTTCAGGCAAATCAGGAAGTGGGGAAACGGAACCCGCTTCAGCCTCATCTTTATCAGCCTGTCACCAAAAATGGTGGATATTGCAGTATAATCTTTATTAGGCTAATGAGGAAAAGACAACAATGAAGATGGCTTAGTGAAAAGTATAAAACAATGCCAAATAATTTATAGTCTGATTATTTGTTTATTGATCAACAGGGTTACCCTTACATATGCATGGCCCAAAAGCAAATATGTGTGTGTGATGTTGGAATAGTACAACCTTTTGCATGTATTGGGGTGCATGGTACTTAAAGAGTTAATTGCATGAGGAATGCATTAGAGACTAATTTCCTGTTGATCTGTTTGCTTTAACCACACCTCTTCTTGCCTGCATGTACACAAATGCCTTATAATCCTTTGTTTGAGCTCCAAGTTAGTTGCCATTATCCTTTTGAGTGCCATGAGGGCACACACACCTTTTTAGGATGGAGCACTCATGTTTTCTAGAGAGTGCATAGCATGTTAAACTTCATATATTTTTACTTCTGTGTTGGCATGTCTTAAGATGTACCTATGTAACTTCTTGGACAAGATTCTGTAAGTAGACTATTTTTTATATACTTTTAATGAAGTTGAGACTTGTTTCATTGTTTGCTAGACTGTGTGAAAGGGGTCTGGGAGGCTGGCTTGATTGTTGATCTATATAGAATACTTTCCATTGAATGTGTGTTTATTTTTACTCTGCTACTGGAATACCAATATTCCCAACTGGTTATGGACCCAGTCAGCATCAGCATAGCAAACAAGATTTGGATCTTTGCTAGCTGGTAGCTTCAACTGAAAGTCCATCGCACCCTTTAAGTATCTTGCAACTCTTTTTACAGCATTTTAATCTTTCTTGGTTGGTTTAGCAACTTCTCTGCTTAGAATTTCTACACCATATGCTATATCAGGTCTAGTATTTGTGTCTTAGTACAGAAGCTTTCCAATTGCTGTTCTGTACATTGTATTGTTTGGTAAAAGTTCACTTTTCTCATCATTTTTAAGAAAGTCTGTCACCATGGGTGTTGCCACACTATAGGCATCTTGCATTCCTAGAGTCTCTAAAAATTCAACATTCTTTTGTCTCTGACTTACTAGGGGGGAAAAATCTTGTTCTCTTTGAATCTGTATGCCTAGGTAGCATTTCCTAGTTCTTTCAATTCAACGTCTTTGTTCAAAATTTGCACAATTTATTTGTAGTCTTTATCTCTCTGAGTAGCTATGATTGAATCATCAACATAAATCAAAATAAAGGTTGAATGTCCATCTTTGGATCTAGTATTCAAACATGGGCCTGCTTCCACTTGTTTGAAGCCTAAACCCTTCATCCTTTCATCTAGTTTAGCAGTATTCATATTTACATTTCTGACACTCATCTGCTTAGAAGCAGTTACACTTAGGAATAGTCTTATGGTGCTAGGTTTCACATCTTGAGCTGCCTCATCTGCAAGCATCTCCTCAATTTGTTCCATTTTTGTTGATTCTCTGGGTAATGCCAATGTTTCAAGGTAGGACAAACCATCAGGAGGTACACCTCTGTTTGGTCTCAGTGAGTATCTGGAAGCCTGTTCTGGATCCTTGTCTGTCTCTGCAGCACCTTCTGGTCTAGCCATCAGGTCATCTCCATCTGCATCTGCATCTGAATGTGTACTCCTCCCTGTGTCCAGCTCAACTGTCACATCATCCATCTCATACTTGGATACTAACAGGAGAGGTTCAAATTCTGATTCCAGAAGTTCAGACATAGCATCTTCCTCTTCTTCCAAGATGTCAAGAGCAACATCTTCCTCTTCTGGGAAGTCTATCACAGTTCCTCTTTTGTCAGTTCTGCTAGATTCATTAAAATAAACTACATGTCTAGCAGTCACTTGACCTGTCTTTAAATTCATCTTTGCTTGAAGGTTTATAGCCAATCAAAATAGTTTGCTCTGATCTAGCATCTAGCTTGTGTCTCCTTTGTTAAGGAACATAAACATAAGCTATGCATCCAAATGTTCTAATGTGTTTTGTGTCTGGCACTCTGCCACATCACATCTGAATTGGTGTCTGTGCAGTGCCTTTGGTTGGCAATCTTTCTGCAGATAAGTTGTTGTTGCAAATACATCACCCCACAGTCTACTGGGTAAGTGGGCTTCAGCTAACATGCACTTTGTCATCTCCACAAGAGATCTGAGTTTCTCTCAGCTATGCCATTCATTTGTGGTATATAAGGAATACTAGTCATGTGCTGTATGCCAAGCTCTTCCAGGAAAGCTTGTGCATGATTTGATAGGTACTCACCCCCACAATCCGAAAAAATTGCCTTAGGGAATCTCTCAAATTTGTTTCTCACCATGGCAATGTACTTCCGAAGCATCTCATGGGTTTCACTCTTCTCCTTCAGTAGATAGGTGATGCAGTACCTTCAAAAATCATCCACAAAAATTAAAGCATATCTATTTCTTCCAAGTGAAGATACATTAAATGGACCATGCAAATCAATGTCTATCACATCTAGAACCCTTGTGGTTCTCTTTTCAGTCCTTGTATGAAATGAAGGCCTTGGTTGCCTTTTGTTCAACACATATTACACACCTGTTGGCATTGTCATTGCTTTGTGGTTTTACTTGATACCCGTGGCCAAATTCTGATTCTGTAGTTGAAGAATGGCCTTTTTGTTGTGATGTCCAAAATGTTTGTGCCATAACTCAATGCTGGCTTCATTCATGCTGGCTCTATTCACCTTTGCTTGAGCCATATTAACTTGTTCACCTGAAAGATTTAACACATAAATACCATTATTTTCAAATGCTTGAGTATACATAGTGTTTTCATCATATATTTTGCACATTCCTCTTTCAAAAAGTACTGAAAAGGGTTATTGATGTTAGAGATGTTGTTTGTTTTATTGATTGTATTTTTAATTGGTCAATGACTGAAATAAAATGTCTGTCTGTGTGTGTGTTCCAGTGACACACCTGTTAGGATCTCAGCACAAATTGGATGCTGGATGCGCTCAGGCTCCTCCACAAAGCAAAGTTAGGTAGACATCACTGTGTGAGAACCAGGCTCAATTTCAGACTCAACATCGACTCAGCCAAGGCCACGCCAATACTCATCTGAACACTCCCACCCACAGAACAAACCTGCAGTCTGCCTCCTGAAGATGAGTATTGGCGTGGCCTTGGCTGAGTCGATGTTGAGTCTGAAACTGAGCCCGGTTCTCACACAGTGATGTCTACCTAACTTTGCTTTGTGGAGGAGCCTGAGCGCATCCAGCATCCAATTTGTGCTGAGATCCTAACAGGTGTGTCACTGGAACACACACACAGACAGACATTTTATTTCAGTCATTGACCAATTAAAAGTACAATCAATAAAACAAACAACATCTCTAACATCAATAACTATTACTGACCATTTGTGGGCAAAGCTTACACATAATATAACAGAATTTTGCTACTTTTAAAGAAATAGTTTTATTCTGATTATCCAGCAAATAATGTAAATAAGAATCATCCAAATGTCCCTGGAATTTAACTAATAAATGGGTAATCAACTAGTGATGAATATCCCTGTAAAACTGACAATACAAAAGTACATGGACTGTAGTTTCTTTTGTGCCTGTGTCATGAGGACAATGCTGAATTTCATAGGGGAGTTTTGCTGGAAAGAAGTCAGTCCCTTTGGAAAGAAGGTGGAAGCTCACAGTCCTCACACCTGACATCTTTGAGGTCAGTTGCCTTGAGAGCAATGGAGCTCTGCCTGCCTCACTGTTACCTGCATTTACTATATGAACACTGTCCAATTATAGTGGTATGCTTCCACTTTAATTGCCAGTGTCCGTCCTATGAAATCATGGGATGGGCAGTTTAAGGAAGGGCATTTAGATGTCTCAGCCAAACAACAAAACCCCAGATCCCATAGGATATAGCCATGGCAGTTAAAGCAGAATCATGTGCTATAATGGTGTAGTGTGAATGAGCTCTCCACTTCTGTCTCCTTGAGGCCCCTTTGCAATGGTCCAAAAATCTTTTTGGTGACATAATTCAAATCCCAATCATATACGTATGCAGGATTAATAAGGTAGGGCCTCCAAATAAGAGCTCTGAAAAAATTCTTTGGGGATCTGCATAAAAAGGAGAAAGGGAGGGAGAAAGGGAGGGAGGGAGGAACGTGGCAGTACCTTTAAGACTAACTGGATAAATGGACAGAAATCTGACATTATAAATGGCAATACCCCCAAACCTGTTGCAGAACATTTCAACCTTCTTGGACATACAGTAAAGGACTTACAGGCTGCAGTTCTTGAACAAAGAAGTTACAAAGGAAAACAAGAAAGAGAAACAAATGAATCAAATTATATTCACAAATTCCAATCCGTTAGCAGAAGCATGAACAAAGACAATGGCTTCACGACACATTACATATATTAATACATAACCCTATGTTGCTACTGCACATATAAGAAAACAAATCTTCTCAGAGAGAGCTTTGAACCCTGGGAAACTGACTTTTGATAAGCAAATTTATTGCTTTCACACATCAACATTAACTAACCACTGTAAACATCTGAAAAACCTGTCTCACCTCAACCAGCCCTTTGGAAATTCAGGGCAAGGGACATGATTTGCATCTTTCTGAATCCCATTAATTCTATCCCACCCCCACAGTTGTCTAAATGTGCTTTATAACCTGAAGCTTCAATATCATTCTGTACTGCATCTGAAGAGCTGGAGATTTGAAGAAGGGTTAATTATTACAAAAAAAGCTCATGCTAAAATAAAACCTACAGGATGTAGATCTTTGTGTGTTAGACCCAGCTTAACAATAATGTATCCCTGATTCATCAATAAATATACATATAAACAGTGATGAACACAGTTGTCATTACCAATATGCCCTTAATTCTACCTTAACTGGCATGATTCCATCCTGTGGAATCCTGGGATTTGTAGTTTAGAGAGCAGCATTTAGAACTCCCAGCTAGAGAGAGCTCACCAGACTACAAACTAGCTGAAGTGGAACCACAGTGCTGTAACCGTGTTGTGTAAAAGGATCGAGATCAAGCAATAATTGACATGGTATATAAGCATATGAAGAATATAAACTGTGCTAATCATTTTTAAACCCCTCTTTATTGATTGGAAGATAGTCATGAAGAGGTGTAGAAATTAATAAACTGCATACAAGCATTTCTTTGCGACAAGGGAAGTCCTGCCTTTCACCTTGTCCAAAATCAACTCAGCTTAGGTTTGGGCAAGCGTCTAGGGAAATGGAGTTCCAGAGTTGCAAATAAATAACAATTGCACCTAGGTGATGAAATCCACTCAGTGCCACCTTTGAAGATTTCCAGGGCAAAGTCTTAGTGATGACATTTACTGGATGATAACTCAATAAGGAGAACGAGCCTAGTTTAGTGATTTGAGTGTTGCACTATGACTCTGGAGACCAGGGTGTGAATTCCTACTCAGCCATGGAAACCCAGTGGGTGACCTTGGCCAAGTCACACTTTCTCAGCCTCAGAGGAAGGCAAAGGCAAACCCCTCTGAACAAATCTTGCCAAGAAAACTCAGTGATAGGGTCAATTTAGGATCAATAGGACTAATACAGTAGGTTCAACATGAAGCAACAAGGTCAGCGCTGTGGCACAGTGGTGAAGACAGTGCTGGACAATTGCCAGAGAAATCCAGGTTTAAATCCCCACTCAGTTATAATCTCATAGAGTGACCTTGGGTCAATCAGTCTCTCTTTTGGCCTCTTGCCTACATCACAGGGTTCTTGAGAAGAGAGCCTTCGAAGGAATATAAAGAAAACCTCCAGAAGTCCAACCAAGCAAGAATGTATCTTTAGACCTCTTTTCCAAAGTTCTTTCACTCCAGTTCTTGATAATCTTTTTAAACAGGGCTGTAACTGGACTAGGAGAAGAGCAGTAATTCGTTTCAGTGAGGTCTAGCATGGCTGCACTGATTCCAAGATTTCACATCGAATCTGTTTGCAATCCTGTTATATGTGAAAGATTAAACAAAGGCACATTTGAGCAGGTACAGAATGCATTCTCTTTCATGCGCAGTCCACACATACTGCAGATTCCAGTCCAGATGCAAAAGTATCAAGGGGGGGGGTTTCCAGCCCATTTAGAGACCATGTAAATTTATTTGTGAACAGAACTTCAATTTTGCACTCAATTAATCTGGGAGTTTCTTGAGGAAGTGGATTGAAATCCACCAAAGCTCATGCTAAAATAAACTGTTAATCTTAAAGGTGCTGCTAGACTCCTTCTCTCTCCCACCCCTTCCTAGCCCCCTTTCCTTTTAATGCTGGCAGTATGGGTCATTGAAATAAATGGGACTCATTTTTCATTACGCGGTAAATCCCCTGCCTTCAACGCGTCTAGGGGCCTAAACAAAGAAAATATGTAATTTAATTTAATGTAATGTAATTTAATTTAATAAATCTTAAATTTCCCTCCCTTAGCTGCAGGATCCCACTGCCGATTGTGTTTTATCAGAAGCGGTGTGTCTGGGGCGGGGGGGGGTATGTTAGAGTGTTTCTGTGTTTTTTTAAAGCTTTAAATACACTTGAACCGACAGCCACCCACCCGGTTGCTCCAAAAGCGTGCGGGAGCCCTTTGATTCCAATATGTCCAGCGCCCTTGTCAGTTTAATAGCCTTGTTTTCCAGTTTATTGCTTCATCAAATGCACCACATAGTCATAGATCTGCTTTGTTGGGGCTTATCGGGAGTGGCCATTACCCGACAGGACCGGGCTGAGCCTGGTGTGTGTAAACCTTTCGCCAGACTCTGGAGAAAAGAGGAGCGCTGGGTGGGCAGGGTGGGGGGGAAGTGATGATGGGAAGAGTTTAAAAGGAAAGCTCTCTAAAGCTTCTTCTTCCCTTTCTTCAAAGAAAGACAAGAAACCTTTCCCGCCTGGATAGTTTCCCCTGCTGCTTTAGGTGCCGACCCAATAAATCTTGCTGCCTGAGGCAGAGCGACAAATAGCGCCTCCTCTCCGTGTTCACGATCGAGGTACCTAGTATCCTAAGCCTGCCAAATTTTTCTGGCACTCTAAGACAGGTCTCGCAGGTACCTCTTTCCCCTCCTAATGATTTTTAAAAAAGGATGCTAATACAGTGCATCAAATCACTATCCAAGGGGGGCATCCATACGAGAGAAATAATTACAGTTGAAACTGGATTATTTGCATGGTTCCTACCTATGGGATCCTGAGATTTGTAGTTTGGTAAGGCACCAGCGCTCTTTGTCAGAGAAGGCTAAAGACCTTGTAAAACTACAAATCCCAGGATTCCATAGGCAGGAGCTATGCAAATAATCCAGTTTCAAAGAGCAGATTCCACTCTTTTCACAGTCCTTTCGTGATAATCAGATTAAGGCAGTTTTTCCGGCCAGCTGGTTGGAGATGTGGGCTAGGTGTATGTGGTCAGCAGCAAGCAAGCTATTTGGGGATGATGGGAGTTGTAATCCCAACAGGAGAGGCGCCTGGTTGGGGAAGGTTGCCAAGATATGGGATATCACATTCCACTTTGTCTTCTCCCTAGGCCGAAATTCACAGTCCATTTTCTTCCTGGGAATAAAGGGGAAGAAGAGGTCTGGTAGACCGCAGGCTTGGAGATCAAATTGCACTTTGTTTCTAACGTTGCACAGGCTCTAGCGTCCGGAGGGCAAGTGTTACGAAAAACGTAGCAAACGTTTTGACATACTAGTGGATCACCGCTTGGGAATGTCCTGGAACGACAACTCCAAGAATCCTCCAGCCAGTCTGGCCAGTGATCGGGAGCCATGCAACGTTTGGGAACTGTAGTCTCGAACAGTGTTTCTTTGGAGGCCTTGAACCTGGCCCTACCCATTAATCCTGCATACCTGGAGAGATATACGTGTGCCACAAAAGAGATTTCTGGACCGGGGCATGAAGAAGGGGGGGGCTTCCATACTATACAATTATAGCGCTACAGTTCCACTTTAACTGCCGTTGCCCATACTATAGAAGCCTGGAATTTGTAGTTCGGTAAGGCACGAGAGCTTTCTGCCTGTGAATTCCCTAAACTGCAAATCCCGGGATTCCATAGGATGGAACTATGGCAGTTAAAGCAGAATGGTAGAGCTCTAACAGTGCAGTGAGAAAAGGCCAGTAACCCTGCCATCAGACTATAATGGAAGACGGGTATAATACCAGGTAGCTTGGGACAGCTTTAGTTCCTGTTTCTTCCCCTCTTCTTCCTCCTGATGAATTTCCATTGCGACATTGAAGTATATACAGCGATGTACAAAAATAAATCCATAAAACCAGACAGCCCTGCCAGCGGCTATCGCTTTTCTTGCACGCCTGCGGCGAGGGTGCGGTCATTTGCTGCCCTCCAGAAACTGTTGGATTGCCACTCCCATCAGCCACAGCCAGCCTTGCCAATGGTTGAGGATGATTGAGGGAGGGGGCTTGTAACCCCATATCCTCTAAGAACGTACTTGGGTTGAAGCCCCCCCTCCGCTTTGATATAGACTGCTCGCCTGTCTTTGCTCTACAGACACCAACAGGCGAAGTTACTTTTCAGGGCGAGGGGGAAAGTATTAGCGCCTGTTCATGGGCGCAGATTATCAGGGCTCCTTTTCTTTTCTTTTCTTTTTTATAGGACTCCCGAATCAACGAACCCCCCCCCTTCTTCGGCTGGACCGCTTATTGGGGAAGGTGGGATAGAAAGAAGAAAGCATACCTACCATAAGTACTGTATATTGTCTGTCTGTATGCATGCCTGTGTATTTTTAGTCACGTTTCAGCTTTATATACATGCAGATATACATATGTACATAAAGGGCTAACTGCGGTATGTAACACTGTGTACAAATAGTAGAACACCAAACGATGGGCTTTACCAACCGAGTAACTGTTTTCCCGTGAGCTATAAATCAAGTCCTATAAACCAAAATGAGCGGTGCAGATTATTTAAAACAGACACAGGGCTGCTCCCACACTGCAGAAATAATGAGTTTGACACCGCTTTAACTGCCACGGCTCCAATGCTACGGAATTTCGGGATCTGTAGTACTTTGTGATATTTAGCCTTCTTTGTCAGAGAGCTCTGGTGCCACAACAAACTACAAATCCCATGATTCTATAGGATGGAGCCGTGATAGTTAAAGTGGTATCAAACTGCATTATTTCTTCAGTGTGGCAGCAGCCTAAAGAGGCAATGAATGGAGTGGACCGAAGGGGTGGGTCATCGCTATGCTTCTGACTCCAGGTAGATTCTGTTGTTTTCCACGGGGGTGTTTCTGGAGGAAAGGGAGCAGGAGACGCCAGGACTTTTCTGAAGGAGTAACTCGAGCGAGTCGTTTCTTTTGTGGACAGGATCCAGAGAGGAATGTGAATCACCCTCTGAAAAGGGCATCAGGGACCGCCGAGGGCATCTGGGCGCAGATCGCTCTTGGGAAAGCGACGTGTTGTAGCCCAAGGCTGAACTCTCTCCCTCTCGCTCCAACTCCAAGTGGCGGGGGCTTAGAGCCTTCTCTTGTGCCTCGGTCGACGGGGCCCCGGCAAGGATGGCTTCATTTGCCCAGCCTCAAGTCTCTCCAGGGCTAAAACATGACCGCAATCTTGCCTGCGGAAAACCTTCCCGAACCCTGGACAATTCGCACTCCATTGAGATTGTGGGAGGCTGGAGGGGATGGACGAAGACTATAGAAGATGGAAACGACCGTCGTAGAGCCAGGGGGAGTTACTAGTTGGGACTGGGACCCCCAGAATGGCCCTCCCGGCTGAGGGATTTGTATGCCTTGGCTTCCTAAGAAAAGAAAAAGAACCCTTCTCAGGTCTTGGCATGCACTGCCTCGGAGTGTGGTGGAGTGTCCTTCTTTGGAGGTTTTTCAACGGAGGCTGGATGGCCAACTGTCAGGAATGATTTGATTGTGTATTCCTGCATGGAAAGGGGTTGGACTGGACGGCCCTTGTGGTCTCTTCCAACTCTATGATTCTAGGATTCTTGACGCGACACTGGGATCTAGAAGAGGAGAAGTGTGGGAAGGAATTTGGGAAACGTTACCTTTGTGAACTACAGCTCCCAGAATAAGCCGGTCAACTTCGGGAGTGTTACTCCTCCCAAAAGTAACACTTCCAAGCATTGAATGAACAGGATTCGCTGCAAATTCCGCCAAGCGATGCAATTGGAAGACGGGGTGCACCGCGACGGCACGTCCGCACTGACTAACCCACGAGGCGAAACTAGGAACGCTGAGTCGCTTTTGAAGAGCCCCGCAAGCAGGCGTAGTCTATCGCAGGCCGGAAGGGGTGGAAGCAGGGGTGTAGTTACAAGAAAGGAAAATGAGGGCACTGGCCCCTCGCATAAGAATTCTGCCCCACCAAATGGAATTTTCCTTCAGTCCCCCACATTTCTAGCAGTGCGGAGTGTGTGAGATATTGAAAATCGGCAAAATCCTTCGCATTCCTCCGGGAACTTTGCTTGTTTCTTTTCTTTGGAGGCCTAAACTGTATTTCTAAATACTCAAGTTAGATTTTGCGTTATTGCAGTGCTAGAAATTTGGAGAATGAATGAACATTTCTTGGAGGGGGGCAAAGGATTCCCTTTCTACACTATAGGTATAATTTCCCTTCTCCCCCCCCCCCCGACAATCAGGTTAGAGTTTTCCCCGCTCACACACAGTGAAACTATTGTCACCACGTTTGGGAGCAAACACACAACCAGTAAGAGATATGAATGGAATCCTGTTGGCCCGTCTCAGCTAAAGCAGACCCATTGACTCAACTGCTGAGTCAACACTTCTGTAAATTTCACTGATTCGGTGGGTCTACTTTAGTTGATGTTTAGGATTCAAATGGTTGTAATTTTCTGGCGTGTGGTCTAGTGAACATACACACATAGTATTTCAAATATATCAGAACATGTCACATATCGAATATACAGTTTACAGACGCGAAGGTACATCTATTCGTATTCATACTGAAAGATAACCATAGTCCCCACATCCTGAAGTGGAGCCCCCAGGCCAGGATCTTTGGTATGCCTCCTACCTCCTCCTAAGATTAAGGGCAGCAAGATGCTCTACAGGATTTAGGATAAATAAGTAAGTTTAAATGATGACACCAAAGATAGATAGATAGATAGATAGATAGATAGATAGATTTGCATAATAAAAACGTACAATAATATAACTCCTAATCCTGAGCCCCTGGGCACCCAGGCTAGAGCCTGTTAGCTCCCCCCCCTTGTGGGGGCCATGAATATACCACACACATACACTATTTTCTAGCATGGCCTGGGAAAATGTGTATATGTGTGTGTGTTGTCTTTCCCATGAATAATAACAACCAAAGTAAGCCTATTTAACTTAGGGCCCTCTCACACTCCACAATTATAGCGCTTTGATTCCACTCTGCCAGGACTGAATCCTATGGAATCTAGGTATTTTTTTTATTCATTTTTTATTTATTTAAGTATTTATACCCCACTCTTCAGCCACAAAGGCAATCTTTCGCCTTTTACAATTTGTTTTAAGCAATACCAATGTACACATCTACACTGCATTAGGCAGTTTCCAATGTGTGTTAGCTAATTGCCCCCACAAACTAGGTACTCATTTTACGAAAGGATGGAAGGCTGAGTGAACCTTGGAGCCCTCTGGAATCGAACTTGCAACGTGGTGACTTGCAGTACTGGCATTTAACCACTGCGCCACCAGTTTATGAGTGCACTAGACTTCCCAGGCAGAGCATTCTAAACACCTTGTGAAACTACGAATCCCAGGATTTCCTAGAATGACGTCATGGCAGTTAAAGTGGAATCAAAGTGTTATAATGGTGGCGTGGGAGCTCGTCACTCCTAAAAGTGCCTGTGGTTGAATAGAGTGTGCTTAACGTCTGCTACTTGTATGTAACCTAAATGTCTTAAATGGGCACAGCTTTGGCCGGATTTTTTTTACCTCTGAGTTAGTATGTGCGTGTAAATCCCACCGAGTTCAATGGAGCCTTCTCCCAGCGAAATGTGCGTCTGTCTACTTATAGTAAGGTATTGTTCCTCCAGCGGCAATCCAGGAGTAAGCCCATTGAAGGCCGTGGTACTCACTGCCCTGCAAACGCGCACAAGATCGTGCTGCAAGGCTGCAATCCTATGCCCACCTCCCCGAGATTAAGCCTCATTGAACACAACATTATCTCGGAGCACTAAATTGCCACCACTCAGACTGGAGGGCCCACATCGCTCCAGAATGTGTAAAAGTGAACTCCGGCTCAAATAAACAGGCGCGCCGATGACTGCGCGCGATCTTAATGTCTACCTGCTGAACACAAGGGTGGTTTTCTAAGCAAGCAAGTACAGGATCGCGCTGGAAATCGGTCCTACGGTCTTTAAAAGTGCCTGCAAGATGCCATGGATGCAGTAGTGCAGTGGTCTGAGCGTTGGACTAGGACTCCGAAAGAACAGGATTCCAATCCCCACTCGGTGACCTTGGACATGTCACACTCTCTCAGCCTAAGAGGAAGGCAAAGACAAACCCCCTCTGAGCAAATTTGGCCAAGAAAATCCCTTGATAGGTTCACCTTAAGGTCGCCGTAAGTCGGAAATGACTTGTAAGGGCACACAATAACAACAAGTCGAGAAAGTGCCCCAAAGCGCTTCCAAGGCCTCAACGGTGACGAGTTCGAGACAGTCTTCTGCTTTTCCCAGTCGGGGTCGGTCCTTCTGTCTGCTGGGCAGCTAAAGGAAAGCGGGGAGGGGGAGTTTCCACCGCCCGCCGGTTTATCTGCAGCACCAGCAAAAGATTGAGTCGTTCTCTGTGTGGCTATGAAAGAGATGCAAATCTCCCCCGGCCTCTTGCCTTGTTCCCTGCTCAAGGTGAAAAGTTAAAGCATAAAAGCGACCAGTGAATCTGATCGGGGAGCTGGGGAGGGGGGAGAAGGCGGGTGTCGCATCTTCAAAGGGGAAAATTGTGTGTCTGCGCAGGGGAGGAAGGAGGGGGAGAATTCTCACATCAAAGTGACATTTCCCTATCTGCTTTGCAGAGACGCTGCGATCTGGATCGCGCTTCAAGTGGGCCCGGAGACGACTCGGTTCGTGGGTTAATAAAATAAAAGAGACCAGCGTCTCAGCCCCCTCCCCTTTAAAAAGAAAGAAAGAAAGAAAGAAAGAAAGAAAGAAAGAAAGAAAGAAAGAAAGGAAGGAAGGAAGGAAGAAAGACCTCTCCCCATATCGTGCCTCTGGAAAGAATTCTCCCCACGGTTTTAAATTGGTCTCTGGCTAAATGATTTTAGCCTTTTTTCCTTCGGTGTCCGGGAAAACTCCATTGGAATCGAAGGTTAGCATTGGAAATCGATAGAGCGTCATTTCCCCCCTTCGACATTATATTCGTCTGTATCTTTTCTTCAAGGGGACAAAATACCCATCCTGAATATTCCAACATCGAAATATATAGCTGGGTGGATTTTAACCTTCATCAAGTAAATAGATTGGGCTTGAAAAGTGTATGAAGTTGACTAGGCATTGACCTCCGTACCGTTTCTGATTCATTGTCGCTTTCTTTTCCCCTGTTTTAACCTCTCCAATATACTCGATTTCAGAAGTGTTCTGTACAAAATTCGCCCTGACTTTCGGATGCTCTAAAAATTCGATTAAAATTCGCTGGGTTTCACTAACGGAAGCCGAGGGAGCTAATAATGGACTAAATACCACCTCAATGACCTCGCACATAAAACAAGACTTCCTTACCTCTGAACTGGGTGGGGGGGGATACGGCCTTGGCGGAGGTCTCCTTATTCTTAGGGATAGCCCAGGGCTCTCAGAACGTATTTAGATCCCTAGCTCGATAAAGAGGGAAACCTTTCTTGGCACACGACCCAACCCTAAAGAAATTAAGATAATCCTTTTACGTTCGAAATTCACTTTGGGGGGTTGTTTTGTGGTTTGTTGCGACGGCTGTTTCCTCTTTATCCAGGATTAGGCTGGCAACTGGTCATTAATGAGTCTCTCTGGCTTTTCTTCGCCAACGAAGATTCATTAATGAGTAAACTACCTTAAAATGAGACGGGAGGATCTTTCCCTTTTTCCACCCTCCGAGGAGACTCCGGCCTCCCTTCGAAAGTCAAACGCCCTCTTCAAACCCAAGGATTTCAGCTGGAAATTTTTAACTGGCGTTTGGTGACGGATTAGGCCGAAACACGCTTTAACCTGGGCTGGAGATATCTGGGCGATTTAAGACTGGTCGACACAGATACCAGATTTCTGCCCTCCCTTTGGAAGGCCTTGCTGAGGTCTTAGCTTTGTCAACTTCTCGGTCCTTAAAAAAAAAACCTATCCCGCGGGCGGGCGCGTACACCCACCCACCCAAATGTCATCTGATCTATACTACACACACACACACACAGAGACTTTTTGCAGGCCAGGCTGTGTGCCTCCTCCTGGCCACCTGGGTCCTCCTCCTCCTCCCCCTCCCCCTGGCGTCCAGCTCTTCTTGGCCTCCAGTCCTTTGAACCGGCGAGTGGAGGTTAAAGTGCACCCGGGCGCAAGGGGAGAAGGAAGCGCTGCCACCAGCCAGGCTCGCCTATAGGCGGCCGCCCTGAGATCCGGTCGCGGCCCTCGCCCTGCTCGTTTCCAATGCAAATCGCCGTCGGGGGGGCGGGACGGGAGCAGCTCGGTCGCCCCCCCTCCCTCCCTCCCTCCACGTCACCTGCCTGGGCCAGTGGGCTTGGCCGGCCCATTCCTAAGAGCGCCGGGTCCCCAAGCGCCCGTCTCCCCAAGCGCTGCCGGGGCGGCCGGTCCTGCTCCTGTCGCCGCCGCCGCCTCGTCGATGGAGCCGGCTCCTTGAGGAGGGATCGGCCGCGCCCCGGGGAAGCCCCCGCTCCGCTGCCCCCCGGAGGAGGAAGAGGAGGAGGAGGAAGGCTCGCCCCCGAGGAAGTGGGATCCGCTCGCCCCCGCCAGGCCCGGGGGATCGGGCCCGAGGCGGGCGGCCGGCCCCCTTGCAGCAGCATGCGGAGGAGGGCCGGTGGCTCCCGGCTGCCCCGGCTCCCGCCATGTACGTGAGCTACCTGCTGGACAAAGAGGGGCCCCCCATGTACCCGCCCGGCTCGGTGCGCCACGCGGGGGGGCTCAACTTGGCCGCGGCCCAGAACTTCGTGGCCGGCCCCCAGTACCCGGACTACGGCGCCTACCACGTCCCCGGGCTGGGGCTGGACAACGCGCAGGCCTCCTCGCCCGGCTCGCCCTGGCCCCCGGGGGCTTACGGGCCGCCCCCCGCCCTCCGCGACGACTGGAACGGCTACGGGCAAGGGGCGGCGGCGGGCTTGGCCTACAGCCCGGTGGCCGGAGACTACCACCCCCACCCGCACCCGCACGCCCACCCGCCGCAGGGACCCCCGGGCGCCTCCTGCGGCGGGCTGGCCCCTTCCGGGGGGCTGATCCCGTCGCTCAACCCGCTGCCGACGCTGCCGCCCACGCCGGGCTCGGAGCCGCTCTCCCCTGGCGGCCAGCGGAGGAACCTCTGCGAGTGGATGAGGAAGCCCACGGCGGGGGGGCCCGGTAAGGACAGGCGGGGGGGAGGGCAGGGGGCCTGGGCTGGCTGGCTGGAGTTCCCCCAGGACAGGGCCTCGAACTCCCCGCCCAGCCGAGCGGTGGGGCTGGGGCCAGGCGCTCTGGACGAGCTCAGAGGCACTCTCGCCCACCCCCGCCCCCGGGGTCGGGTGAGGGAGCCACCCGCGACGGGAGAGGAAGAGGGAGCTCCTCCTCTGGAGCAGGCCCCCTCCCGAGGCTGGGGAGGTGGGTGGTGGGGCTGCTTCGACGGCAAAGAGCCGCGGCGGGGGAGCGGGCGCTTCTTCCCGGCGATCCTGCGCTGAGCCGCCTCTTCCGCGGGTCCTGGGGCGGGGAAAGGGGTCCAGGAGAGGAGAGCCACCCCCAGCACAGGGGAGCCGGCGGGCTGGGGTTTCCTCCACGCGCCCCCCGCAGTGATCTAGGGGTTGAGCGACCTGGGCCTAGAGCCAACCGCTAACCTCAGCCAGAACAGGCCGTTGGACTCCCCTCCAGTTGGGCGAACAAGTGGACGGGGCCCCAGCGCGAGGCCAAGGCCCCATCGACATCAATGAGCCTGCCTTCCGAGGTGGGGGTGGGCTGAGGGTCGCATTCCGTCTGCGCCGTAGCTCTGCTCTTTCTGTACCCGGCTTGGTGGAAGTAGAAGAAAACTTAAGAGGGGGCGTTTTGAAACAGGGTGACATTAATCGGCTGGTGGGGGAGGGGGCAACCGGAGGGTCATCTTGGCGTAGTGGTTTGAGCCGCCTTCGGGGTCACCACAAGTCGGAAACCACCGGAGGAGAGTCAACACTCTCTGTGTCCCTTTTGGTTGGGATCCGAGTGTAAGGCTGCACCAAACAAAGCATCTCAGAAGGTTATGATCCGCAAGTCAGGAACCCACAGTCCTAGAGGGACGCCCTATAAGGAGAAATCACCCGACGGGTGCCTTCCAGGAGGAGTCCGTGGAGTCAATGAGTCTGTGTCTTGCTCTTGGAGATGCTGCAGGAATCCTTGGCTTCTTCCTGCTTAGAGTAGACCCATGGAATCCCTTGAGTAAACTTGCATAAACCCTATTGATTAAAAGGGTCTACTCTGGTTCAGCCTAACCATTGGATTGAGGCCTTTTGTCATTTTTTTTGCCGGCAGGAGACTCATTTTATTAAACCACTTATTTTTTAAAATTTATATCTCGCCTTTCTCCTAATATGAGGTCATAAGTCGTCTCACAGTAAAAGTGAAAACAAAATGCAGTTAAAACAGTGGGCAACACAGTTTTTTTTAAAAAAAAACAATTAAATAAATTATCATATTTAAGGCGTTGATTTTAAACCGTTAAAGAGGCAGTTAAAATAACATAATAATGACTAACAACGGTCAGTCATGTCCCAGATTTCCTCTAGGAAATCGTTTCTGCACGAAAACGAAGAGCAAAAATGCATCTCCTCTGGCACTCTTTGGCTGGAATCTTGTTAGTTATCTAGAGTAGGCCCATTGAGTCAATTCTTGAATAGTGAGTCAACATGCAGGTAAAGTTAATTGAATCAATGGGTCTACTCTAGTCAGGACTACCAATGGGATTTAGGCTTGAGTGCAGAAACCACGTGGGAAATAAATTGTGTGAGAAACGGGACCGCTTTCTTGAAAGGATAACGCGTTCCTCCACCAGCGCTTGGATTTTCGTTCTCAGCTTTTTCCATGTTTTTCAACCAGTTCACGGGTCTGGATAAGCCTGGATCTGCAGGCTGTCATCAGAAACATTATCAGAAGAGCGATGGGGATTCCGGTTGGAGGAACAGGATTGGTACATACGCCTTCTTACTGAGTTTTAAAATTATCAGACTGGTGCAAATCCGCCAGTCGAAACAGAAACCATTTCCAAAAGGGATAAAGCTCCTCACAGCCGTGTTAAGTCTGTTGCAAGGAGAACACCCAGAAATCCGGGGGCATGCCGTCAAGACGTAACAAATGTGTTCGTCTTGAAGGTGCGACTGGGTTCTATGCTAAATCTAACTCGAGACAGGCATATTTATCTCCCAAGCCAGTTAAACTGAAGTATGGGGGCTGTAAAACTGCCATTCTAAACACACACATATATATTTCCTGGGAAATCACTGCTTTCAACCTTTAGGAAGTCAGCAATATCTATTCAAAGCACCGTGGCTGGCCTGAACTTTGTGACCAGCAGGAAATAGGCTTCCGTCCCCCTTAACCCGAATTTGGCATCTGCATGTTAACCCCCTCCCCCGCTTTTCTGGGGATACTAACCTCACTACTCCATTAACATTTGTGTGGCTTTTTCCGGTGTTCAAAGAAGTTTTCCTATTATAATATTGTAAGCCTGACAACAATCCTGTTTGGTAGGCCTTCAAAAAGATTTGTGCTCTTAGCAGGGTTGGGTCGCCCTTACAGCTTGTATGGAGACCAGTTCTCTCTTATTGGCGTTTTTTTCCCCCCCTTACTAAATGATACAAGTAGAAAATGTTACAGATTGGAAACGGGGCAGAAATGGATGTGTCGAAGGAGATACAACTCTTAATTAAGGAGGGGCGCAGGGGTGAACATATCTGCGGAGGTGGGGAACAAATCCCGTTAAACTCAGTGGGAATTCGGAGTAAATTTGGAGATCATACCGCCTTTACCACTGCGTTTCGTTCTGGCCTGGGTGAGAAAGAGAAGTATTGGACAAGACAAAAAGCAATGGAGCCTTGAGCTATTGTAGCTGAGAGCCAGAGCTGGTGTTTGGAAAAGTTTCTTTCTAACACTAATGGGGAGAATTCTGAGAGTCGTAGTTCAAAAGAGGAACTTTCCCAAACCTCTTAGCCTTGGGATTTGAGAGCTCGGAAAATCCTTTCGGGAGCAAGTCTCAACCCCCTGGAGGGAGCTGGGTTTCGACTGATGTTTCCTCTTTTTTGTGGCTTGTTAAACTCAGCAGCCTTGCTGCAAAGCTTGCTCTTAAAGACCCGGAGGCCGCGCCGGGCGCGCCAAGGTCTCCTAAAGCAAAACATCAGAAATTTCAGGGACTTCCCGCTCCATTGGAAGCGAAATGAGGCCCCTGGTAGGCTTTCGGTTACAGTGAAGGAGTCTCCTTTTGGAATCTTTGGTGCATTTTTTCGTGGGCGAAACAGTAGTGGGAAGGTAAATATGCAGCTTTGTCGCCAGTGGCCCTTTCTCTGTTTTGCATGGAAGGAAAACCACTTCATTAGCGTAGATTTCATGAACCATAGGAAAATCTAAGACTCGCAGCACCTGCAAGACCGGTTGAAAAACTGATGTGGTTTCTCCCAAGTAAATTTATAGGCGTTTAGAACTGAATGTTGGAAATATATTTGAGAGCCTCTGTTTGGCTGTATGTAAGGATCCGGATTTCAACGTGACCGGAATAGGTTTAAAATTCGAATCTTTCTCCTAACCATGAGTACAGCCGTGTAAGAGATGGTTGTATGAAAACCCGGGGCAGCTACTCCTGAGAAATGTGTTTAGGATTCCCCGGCGGGATCTCCGTTTTAGGCGCTCTGGGTCAGGTAGTCAGTTCTGGAGTTGTCTTGAGCGGACTTTTGACGTCCAAGATAATCGAGGCTTAGAATTCCCTAAACAAAAGAGCCATTTAGATCTTACGGGCTCACAAATATTTAGCTGGAAATACAGCCCATTCAAATGAGCGGATGAAATATGTGAAGGACTGGAAGGGCAAGAACTGATACTGAATCTCTCATTCCCACTTTTGTCAAAAGGCCTCTTTTTTTAAAAAAAGAAAAATCAGATTAAACTTTAAAGCAAGGTGAGAGTTACCCGAAGCTTCTTCCCACGGATACCATTTAAAGAAACCCCTCTGGTAACAAGCGTTATAAGTATAGGGAAGGATCAGATCTAACAGGAGCCAGCGTGGTGCAGTGGTTTCAGTGTTGGACTCAAAGTGGGAATCCACACTACACCAACAATCCAGGTTGAGACTGGATTATTTGTAAAGTCCTATGGAATCCTGGGATTTGTAGTTTGACAAGGTCTTTGGCCTTCTCTGCCAAAAAGTGCTGGTGCCTCAGCAAACTACAAACCCCAGGATTCCATAGGAAGGAGCCATGCAAATAATCCAGGTCCAACCTGGATTATTTCCCAGAGATCGAATTCCTGCGGGCCCTGGAAACCCACTGGGTGACTATGGGCAAGTCACAGTCTCTCAGCTTCAGAGGAAGGCAATGGCAAATCCCCTCTGAACAAATCCTGCCCAGAAAACCCTAAGACAAGGGTTGCCATATGTTAGAGTCGGCCTGAAGGCGTGCAACAGCATCTCAGACCTACCGCCAAAACGAACCGGGGAGTAAGGTCTAAATCTAGCCACTCGAGTAGACCTACTGGATCAACAAGAATTCGGGGGAAGTCCACGCCTCCATTAATTCCGTTCCTTAGTGATAATCTTTCTGTTCCTTGGCGCAGTTGCCACGGAGGGCATAAGCCTGTCTCTGAGGTGGAACTGCCACTGTGGCAGAACCGATAAAATGCTCCTCTGCACAAAAGCCTGGAATGTCAGGGGGAAATTGCTCTTTTGTTCTTCCTACAGGATTTGTTTTGTGCGGGATCTGTGTTCAGTATTTTATTTTGTACACCTCTCATCAAGGGACCCTGGCATCCTGTGGCTTAGCCCCAGTTGGAGCATCACTTAACAATAGCGGGTCAAAACACAGATACATCCATTGAATTCAATGGGTCTACTCTAGTCAGGACTAAAAATAGAATTTAAGCCAGAAACGCAATACCTCAGGTTTCCTTATAGCAATAGTGATTTTATTATTTCCTTGTAACAATTATAGTTTATGATTATGACTATGTCATAATAGAGTCATAATATAGTTGGGGAGTGGTCCAAGGTCACTCAGCGAGTTACACGGTGTAGCGGGGATTTGAACCTCCTTCTCCAGGGTTCAACACTTCAACCATTTTGCCACCCGGGCGCTCCAAAGTGAGAGCTCTGCTTGTCCCCTTCCACAGGGACTCCAGCTTTCATTATCCCCAGTTCGCCATGCTGGGCTTGGGGCTGATTTAAAAGCTTCCGGAGGGAGCATATGTTTTTCCTACCCAGGGCATTCATTAGGAGGAGCCAGGCTCTCCTTTGGGGCAAGCTCTGCTTGGGCGTAAGGAGCTGCGCAGGACGAGACCCAGGGTCAGTGGCGGTGCTTCCCCGGGGACTATGGGGGATCGACCCCCACGTAGATGGGCACTTCCCAGATATCCCCTTCACTTGGCAATTTTTTTCTGAGTTGAAACATCACAATCCTCAATCACCCGCTCATTCACCCAGCAGCCCAGCGCTGGGTGCTCGACCAATTCCGTACTGAATTGTCGAGCGAGGTAATGTGATGGCTTCCCCCCACCCGCGGCTATCCGAGGCCTATTTACAGCGACTTAAAAGGCTTTAAAATATATAACTAATTATAGTCCTATAAATCATCCGTCGAGGTGAGCGATTAGTTCTGGATTGGTTTCTGACTCACTGGGCGCATAGCGTGAGATCCTCCGCGCATCTCCGCAGCTTCTGGATAGCGGGCCCTGGCCCAACGGACCAGGATCGGGCTCCCACTGCGTGGACAGGAGGCCCTCGGAGGTTGCGCGCCCGGCCCCCAAAAGCTCCCGGGTTCCTGAGTCCCCTGGGCGCATCCTCCGGCTTCCTCCCTTGGCCACCCAAAAAGACCTGGCCCGTTTTTCCCCCCTCCAAGGGGTCTCAGCTCCAGAAGTGGAGAAGAGGAACATCTACACTTATAGCACTTTCATGCCACTTGAACTGTCATGGCTATATCCTGTGGAATCCTGGGATTTGTAGTACAATGCGGTACTTAGAACTCTCTTTTACAGATCCTGTCTTCATAGAATTCCAACTGACTCACCCAAAGGATGCATCCCAGGATTTCATAGGATGGGGCCCTGACCGTTAAAGTAGTATCAAAGTGCTGTAACTTATGCGGTGTGGACACACTCAAGGTCGGTATCGCCTGTTAAAACGGGACCCATTCTGGGGAAGCCAAGCTTAGAAAAGTTCCTTTCTCGGGGCTTACAATTCCCAGAATTCCCCAGCTGGTCAGCTGAATTCTGAGAGCTGTAATTCTGAGAGAATTCTGGGAGCTGTAAGCCTCGAGAAAGGAACTTTCCTAAACTCTGCTTTGCATGGAGTTAATCTGAACATATCTCCTCGAGAGGAAAGGCCATGGGACACGATGGGGATCGCTTTGCGAGTAAATCTGGATCAAGATGGCTGCGTTGCTTGAGCTTGAGTTCTGTTCCCCTTTGCTTCTCTCCACGCTGCGCGTTTCCATTCCATTCATTTCACTGTGAGGAGTGGGAGGCCGCCTTTGTTTCCCTGTCCCTTTGCGGTTGATGTATTAACTTGCGGTGAATGAAATCCTCTAAAGCCAACCTCACTCTTTTCAATGGATTTTATTCCCAGGTAAGCAGATATAAGAGGGTGCAGGCTTTTCTCCGGGCTACGGCTCGAGCCCGGCCAATTACTTCGGTACAAGTCCCATGGCGGTCAGCTGAGATAGGATTTAATTGCAACACTCCTATTGAAAGCAAGGAAGCGCTTTTTTCCTTCGGCTGAACTGCGCTCTTAAAATAAGCTTCATGAAGTACTACTGCTACTAGTTTACAAATTATTTCCCTCTTCCCAGTGGGGCAACTGCTCGTTAAAATAGGGATTTCTGCATATTCAAATTCACCCGTGTACTCTACTCTAAATCTCACCTCCTCGAGGAACTCTCAAATACATTTCTTTGGATTGTGCGGAATAACACCAGCAATACTAATGATCATGATGATGATGATAATTGTGATATCATTAATAGGTCAGGATTATTACCATTGTACTGAAGGCGAGATGCTCGGTTTTGAAATGGTGTGTGTGTGTGTGTGTGTGTGTGCTTTGCATTGTGTTGTGCCTTGTATAATAAATGTTTAGCAGTCTTAAACCAAAATCCTATTGATAGTCCTGACTGGAGTAGACCCATTGAATCAACTGGATTTACCTACGTGTCGGCTCACCATTGGTCAAGGGAGTCAATGGTTCGGCTCTATACTTGGGGCTAGCCCTCCCAGGCTACCACCTGGCACCGATTTACCTGGGCGTAAGCCCCACTGATCTCCATTGAATGCAGAGGGGCCTGTTGGTGAGTAGAGCCCCCTAGGGAATTGCTCTGCTCCGGCTTGCCGCGCAGCAGAACCGGTTTAAGGAATTTTGGGGGCCCGTGCAATGCTTTATTTTGGGGGGCCCATATCTTTATCTCAGGTCAATATAACCTAACCTAACCTATTCACAGTACATGAGCCCCCCCCCCGCGGATGCTGACGCCGCCGGTGCCTTAATGTGTGGATCTGGAAGACACCTCGCCCTCTTGGCTTCTCCCCGGAGCGTCTGGGGGACCAAGGCCCTTGGCACAAGCCGGTCGCCCTTCCTTCCCTTGTCAGGGTAATAGAGCTCCGCGGAGCCAGGAGCCCACTCCGCCTCCCCGCGTCTTCCTTTGGCTTCTTTTTCTCCTCCCCCCTTTGCCCCTCTCTTTCGGGAGACCCTCATCTGTCACTCCTCTCCCTTTGATATACACCTTCCTCGCTATTGTTTCCTCCTTTCCCTCGGCCGGAAAAGCCAAGGAAGGAGGAGCGGCAGGAGCAGAGCCTTTCGCAGTCAACATTGAAAAGTGCCAGGCCGCTACCAGGGGCCCGATCGCTTGCCTGGGCGCAGTGGGCAAGCCCCCCTCCCTTCCTCAAGCGGGGTCCTGGCCACCCTCCTGCTCCCTTGAGGAATCCGGGATTGTAGCTATGCTCCTATAACTGCTATGTAGTACTATAGATAGCGACTGCTGTAAATGTTAAATATACCACCAGGTAAACATTAGATATATACCAGTGGTTCTTAACCTTTTCTTTACCAGGGACCCCCTTTAAATATCTTTTGTTTCTCCCCTCACCTCCCAGGACTTAACTCAAGATTTAAAATCTTAATAATAACAATAACAATAATGATAATGATACAATTACACCATCCATGAAACCTTTCCTCAGATGCACTTGGAGGGGGAAGGAATACTTTTCTCCTGCTTCTTCCTACAAGTTTGGGGCTGGAGCGGATTGAATGGCAATGTGCAGGCCAAGCCAGCCAGCCATCTTTGGCTCTTGTCACGTGGCCACTCCACTGCAGGGAGGAGGCTGGTCAAGCAGCCTTCAAGCCTCTCGGACCCCCTGTGAGGATATCGTGTCCCCCTTGGGGTCCCTGGACCACAGGTTAAGAACCACTGAGGTATATCATATACTTAAATTAGGGAGAGAAAGAGAGTTTGTGTGTGTACAGTGTGTGCTATACCATATGAATCCGTATATGTATGGTAAAATAGAACCTATATTTTTACACACTCTCTTTCTGGTATTTAAATATATATATATTGTGTGTGTGTGTGTGTGTGTGTGTGTATACAAACCCACACATATGGTATACTATATATTGAAATGCTACACACGAACAGAGTATATGGTATATCTTACCAAACAGACATGTCTATACATATGTATAAGTTGCATCTATCTAGCATATGGTAGACCATATGTATGTACCATAGCATATGTATACCATATAGTTAATTATATGTATTACTAGGGCCAGCGTGGTGGTGGGGAGTTAAGCGTTGGACTATGACTTTGGAGGTCAGGGTTCGAATCCCTGCTTGGCCATGGAAACCCCACTGGGTGACTGTGGACAAGTGAGCCTCAGTGGAAGGGAAGGGCAAAACCGTCTCTAAAAAATCCTTGCGAAGAAAATCTCATTGTAGGGTTGCCATAAGTTGGAAATGACTTGAAGGCACACAACAACAAATACACAAATCCTCTCTCCTTCCTTAATATACACATATACAGTATAGCTAATGGTATAGTTTAAATATCCTAAAACCACCATATCCTGTCTTAGTATTTTTAACCTGTGGTCAGCGGACCTGAAGGGGTCTGTGATGTCCTCACGGGGAGAATTGAAGACCGCTTGGCCCACCTCCTCCCTGCATGGAGTGGCTCCATGACAGGAGCCAAGGCCAAGGCAGACCTGGCTTGGTCTGTGCATTGCGTTCAATCTGCTCCAGCCACAAACTTACTGGAAGAAACAGGAGAAAAATCTTCCCTTCCCCTCCAGTGCCTCTTGTGTTGTTGTTGTTAAGGTTTTAAATCTTGAATTCAGTCTTGGGGGTCCTCAGGAACAAAAGATATTTAAAGGGGGTCCCTGGTAAAGAAAAGGTTAAGAGCTACTGCTGTAGGCTATACATCACAGGAAGGAACTGGCAAAGCCACTTCCCTGTATTCCTTTCCTTTAGAAACCCTATGAAATCCATGGGGTCACCATAAGTCGACAGGTGACTTGAAGGCACAGACACACACAGTACATATAGCTAATATTTATAGGGTGTTTAAATAGATATATAGTGAATTTTATAACATGCTGAAGTTTAAACATTACTTTGTCTAGCCAAGTAGCCATCTTCACATGCGTGAAGTAAATCCCATTGAACTCAATGGGATTTCCTTTCGAAGGATGCCTTCAGCTAGGAGTAAGACCCACTGAATGCAGCCAGATTTACCTCTGAGTAAAAACTCACAACATCCCCATTTTACCTAGAGATTTTATATTTGCTGTGTGTTTAATTGAACATACAGAAATATCAGGCCACTTAGGTAGAGGCGGTTGGAGTCTTCCTCTTCTATGCGGAAATTCTTCGATGCCCAGACATCTCCATTGGGACACAATCCACTGGTTTACTGTCTTTGATGCCAGGCAAGGGGAGTGCCTAGCCGTCCTGATCATATTGGACTGCATTTCCCATCAGCCCTAGCAACCATAGCCAAAGGATGATAAGAGTTGCAATCCAACATCTGCTGGATGCATGTTTTCCGGCCTTGATTTGTGCCCTATCTTAAGGGATGGAGGTGGTGGAGAATCAAACCGCCCCCCCCCGCATGACCTTGGGTTCCGACGCCCATCATCCTCTGCCAGCCTGGCGAATAAGCAGGGATGCTGGGATCGGAAATCAAGCAAAATTGAGAGGGCCCCAATTCTGTCTCACGCCTACCTCTACCTGTCCTCACCTGCCCCACACATTCAACATTGTTGTGTGTTTTCAAGTTGTTTCCGACTTTCGGGGACATTAAGGCAAGCCTATCACTGAGTTTTCTTGGCCAGATTTGTTCAGAATGGGTTTGCCTTTGCCTTCCTCTGAGGCTAAGAGAGTGTGCCCAAGGCGACCCAATGGCTTCCATGGCTGAGCGGGGATTCAAACCCGGGTCTCCAGAATCGTAGCCCAACACTCAGACCACTACACCACACTGGGCAAAAATTCAACTGCTAACATTTGCCACCTCAGTAGAAGGAGAGCGTGGTTTGCTGAAAGCTGCCCTGCCACCAGTGGGGAGTGTTAAAAATCACAGCGATTTAAACCAACAGACAAACAAGCAGAAGTGTGGCAGGTCTATCAGTTCATTTCGTTTTAAATCAATGGTCCTCCTTTAAATCACCCCGTCCTCGCTCGCAGTCGACAGAGCCACGGCTCAGCAGTCGCTGCAGCCAAGGAACTGTAGAGACGCTGTGGATTTTGACTGTCGGATGGGAGAGACCGCTGGAGGGTGGCGCTCAGCCATAAATGTATAAATAAATAAATACATTTCAAAACAAATCCCGTATTTTGGCGTGTGCGACTTTTAAAAAGACAGGAAGGAATGTGAGCATCGTGTAATTTATGAATGTGAACAATATGTTAATTTTATAGAGAAAAGCCTGGCTAGCGTAACTGAAATCAATACTGCCATTTGGTATTTAGTAGAAAGCCAAGTTGTCAATAGCCACTTCCCGATTGTCAGCCCTGCATGTCATAAGTTTCGACTGTCTCATTTTGCTGTTTGGAAAATCCGGCAACGCTACCCCTCTTCTCTGTTGCTGTGTGCCTTCAAGTCCCCTCCGACTTATGGCGACCCCAAGGGGGACCTATCAGGGGTTTTCTTGGCAAGAGTTGTTTAGAGGTGCTTTGCCTTTGCCTTCTTCTGAGGTTGAGTGTGACTTGCCAAAGGTCAGGGGGTTGGAACCTTGGTCTCCAGAGCTGTAGTCCAATGCTCAGATCACTGCACCACATTGGCTTGTGGCGACCCTATGAAGGCAAGACCTCTAAGAGCCCCAATCGCCACCAGCTGTGCTCAGGTCATGCAGACTCTGAGGGCTGTGGAGGTCTTCCTCTTTCCCTCCTGCCTTCCATTTCCCCCAGCATTATCCTCTTTTCCTATTCTGGTTGATGACCGTAATAAAGATTGAATTGAACATCCTCTTTTCCAATGAGATGACTTCTCAGGCTTCCAGCTCTTGATTGATTTCATTCGATGCATTGTATTCCCACTTTCCCTGGGATTTCATCTCAACAAGAACTAAGAGGGTCTTCCCGGGCAAAAGGAATAAAACCCAGCATATCCTCCCTGGCTCAGGACGCTGCCATTCAGTGATGTGGGGAAGTATATATTGGTCATGTTCAGAGTAACTGGCTTAAAAAAAAGTTTTCGAGGAAAAAGGAGTAACCAGGGCCGGTTTAAGGAATTTTGGGGGCCCCTGCAATGCTTTACTTTGGGGCCCCCATATGACTTGAAGGCACATGGGCAAGAAAGAAAGAAGCCCTTTCTGAGGGAGACAACCCTCAAATTCCCTGTCTCTCTCTCTCACACACACTCACCCTCTCCGATGTGCCTCTCCCTCCAGCTTCTGCCACGGAGGGCTGCTGTTTCTTTCTCTTTCTCTTTCTCTTTCTCTTTAGTTTTGGAGAGGCTGTTTTGTTTGTTTTTTAAAAAAAGCCAGCAGGAGGTTTTTGGAGGAGGAGGGTAAGAGGGGGCTCCTCCTGGCTGTTCCTTCCTCAGATTAAGGAGGCCAGCACGGGGGCCCTCTCTTGACCTCGGGCCCCCTCTTGACCTCGGGGCCCCTGCCAATGCTGATTTGGCAGACAGGTTAAACCGGCCCTGGGAGTAACTATCACAAGTGTAGCCTTCAACATTACCTAAATAGAATACTGTATTCAGCAGTTAAAAAAAAAGTTATCTAAGAACTGGAAAGGACAGAGGTTCCTGCAGGTTACCTCCAGCCCTCCAGTGTTGGCCTTATGGGACAGAATAGCCACTTGTCCTCCCCAAATTTTGTTCAATTGTTTAACAAATTAAAGTGTTAGGACTGTAGGCTAAATCGAATTTTTGTCCCCTCTAGAGTAATACTATTGAAACTAGCAAAATTTACCTTACTGCTAACTAACAAATCCCATATTGTTCCAAAGGGTCTACAGATGGGTTGGACTTAAAACTGGATTTAGCTTTGTTTTTAGACTCACAAATATTCCAGTTTGAAACTGAATTATTTGCCATGGCTCCATGGAGCACTCTTTGGCAAAGAAGGCTAAAGACCTTTTAAAACTACAAAACCCAGGATTCCGTAGGAAAGAGCTGTGGCAAATAATCCAGTTTCAAACTGGATTATTTGTGTAGTGTGGATATCAGTTAAAATGGAGGTGCCCAGTGGAAAGGGAGGGGAAATTAAGGGCTGCCTTATTTGGGGCATAATCTTATTGGTTTGAGGGTTTACCTGTGTGTTGATTCAGCATTCAGCCATTGAGTCCTGGAGTCCAGTCTGGTTGGAGAGAGCCAGCCATGGCATAGTGTTTTGAACCGTTGGGCTAGGACTCTGGAGACCTGGGTTTTAATTCCCGCTTGGCCATGGAAACCTACTGGGTGACTTTGGGTAAGTCACCTTCTCTCAGCCTCAGAGAAAAGCAAAGGCAAACTTGCTCGGAACAACCCTTGCCAAGAAAACTCTGTGAGAGGTTCATCATATGGAAACGACTTGAAGGGACACAACAAGAACAAGTCCAGTTGGGACTAGCCACAGTCCCCCAACTCCGAATTAAAGGCCTGCAACCTCTTCGTGATCTTTCCATAACTCGAATACAAGGCCCGCAACCCTATTCTGGCTTTACCATAATTGGAACCAAAGGTGCGCAGGCTTTTTCCTGGCCTTTCCAGGAAAAATGAAAGGCACGCAACCTCTTCCTTCCTTCCCCATAATTCGAATTAAAGACAGGTAACCTCCTTCCAGCCTGCCCTTAGAAAGGCATGCAACCTCTTTCTGGCCTTTCCGTAATTCTAAGGAAAGACCTAAGGAAAGACCTCGAAAGGCCGAAACCAGTTTCAAACTGGATTGTTTGTGTAGTGTGGATGCACCCAAATGTTTCTTGCTTCCCAAAATTCGAACTAAAGGCGCGCAACAACCTCAATGGCAAGGCGAGGAAGAGAGGGCAGACCTTGAAGTCGAATTAGATGGAAAGCCCACCGCGCCCCTTCCCAAATCCGAATTAAAGGCAAGCAAAACAGGCTTCGCCCAAGCCCTTTCCTCGGATGTCTCCTTTCCAAGGCTGCTGTTCTGGGTCTGCCTCCGGGGCTGCTCCTTTTCCTCCCAGGCTGAGCAGGGGATCTGGGGGGGGGGGGTCGGGATGAAAGGGCCGGCCGCCGTTTGTTCCGGAGCGCGCCAGGAGGGGCGGGGAAGGCAAGCAGCCCGCGCCTGGCCTCGGTGGGGGGTCGGAGGGCGCTGCGGAGGGCGCCCGGCCTTTGATAAGCTCGCCTTGGAGCGCATTGGTGGCGCGGGGGCCCCGTCGGGCGGCTCCAGGGCGCTTCCCTCTGATCGCACTTGTCTTCGTCGCGGGGAGGCTTTGGTCAGTTGGCGGCAGGGAGGGTTTTTTTGGGGGGCTGGCTTTGTGTTCCCCTCCCGCCCGCCCGCCTGCCAGCTTTGCCTGCCGGACGGGCCATAAAACCCCGACGGGCAGAGCGAGAGGGACCCTCCTCAGATCTTTCCCTCCCCCCCCCCCAAAAAAAAGAGGAGGAAAGAAAGAAAGGGGAGGGAAGGGGACAGTTTGGGCCCAGGAGAACCAGATAAACTAGAAGGAGGGCACAGAAAGCCCTCCCCCATCTCCCCTCCCCCTCCCAATGGAGCCCAATGGAGAAGGAATTTCCGCACGGCAGGGGGTTGGACTGGATGGCCCTTGAAGTCTCTTCCAACTCTAGGAGTCTATGGAAGGGAACCTGTGAGGATTTGTGGCCTCGATCCATTGCCTAGTTCCGACTCGAGTAGACCCGTTGAATCAATAGGATTTACACAAGTGTTAAAGGAATCTTGTGAGAACGTTTTGTTTTAGCATGGTTTAGTCTTAAAAGCACTACTAGATTCCTTCCTTCCTTCTTTCCTTCCTTCCTTACTTTTTAAACTTTTTGTTATTTTAGCATGAACTTTCCCGATGGCCCTTGAGGTCTCTTCCAACTCTATGAGTCTATGGAAGAGAATTTGAGCGAGGATTTGTGGCCTCGATCCATTGCCTAGTTCCGACTCGAGTTGAATCAATAGGATTTACACAATTTATTTATTCCTTGTTAAAGGAATCTTGTGAGAACGTTTTTTTTTTAGCATGGTTCTTTTAGTCTTAAAAGCACTGCTAGATTCCTTCCTTCCTTCTTAAAATGTTTATGATTTTAGCATGAGCTTCCCCAGATGGGGTTTTCTTAGATCCTTGTGATCCTTTTTTATGTTGAAACAAACTAAACACAACCATCTCTTTGTGTTACAAATGTCGACTAGCTATGCAGCACTTGGACCTGCTCTGATTGGAACTCACCATGGGATTGGAGTTATTATTATTGTTACTACCAAAACCACCAATTCTCATTCTTTCAATTCAGCTAAAAATTTGGAATCATGGAGAAGAAATGCAGTAATTGCCCAAGGAATAGTACTTGTTAGGTTTTAGAGGGTTTGTTTTGGTTGACAAACATTGGAATTGGCAAATGTGGTCTTCAAACAATTTCAGTCCATTTTTAAATGACCAAAATGAGGGACAAGTGCCTTGGAACCACAGATGGAGGGAAATTGCTTTATTTAGCCAGCATTGAAATGTTTCTATAACTTCACATCAAAATGAAAAATTGACTGTGTGGATTGATTCCCCCCCACCCTTAAAGCTTACACTTTGGCATGGGGACACACCTCAGCAATAAGAGAATGATGCAAATTGTATATAGGAGGTACTAAGTGTGCTTATTCAGGGAGCCTTTGGAGTAAATCCCTGGCCTTATTCTGTTGGAGTATGGAAATGTACTTTTCCTGTCCATTTCAGTGTCTGCCTGTTTACCTGCTTACCTATCTACCTACCTGTTTGGATGGTAGACCACCGTGGAATACCAGTTGCTGTAGGCTATATTTCAGAGTAAAGCAAAGGCAAACCACCTCTGAGTATTCCTAAGAAATACTCTATCAAATTCATGGAGTTGCCATAAGTTGACAGGTAACTTGAAGGCACACAGACATGCATACACACACAAAAGAGGAATAGTCATAGATAACCTTGCAGGGTTTTTGAAAGTATGAGCAATATAATGTCTCATGTATGTGAAGGTACATAGGAGAATATATTATAATAGTTATAGCTACTGTTTTTTAAAAAATAAAACATAATTTGATTAAACCTGGGAAGTCCCATACACAGACATATGTATGTATGATCTTTTTGTTGTGATTAGTTCTCTGGAAATTTGTTGTTGTGTGACTTCAAGTCCTTCTGACATATGACAATCCAAAGGTGAACCTATCATGGAGCTTTCTTGGCATGATTTTTTCAGTGGGGGTGGTGGCATGTCATTGCTTTCCTCTGAGGCTGAGAGAGTGTGACTTGCTCAAGCTCAGCCAGGAGGTTTCCATTAAAACTCTGGTCTCCTATAGTCCAACATCCAAACCATACTGGCATTCTCCTGAAACGAACTGAAGCTATTTGTGAATTGTATGGTGAGGTGCCTTGTTATTGTTTGCTTTGTTGATAAATGATACTTAAAAAGTAAAAGAAAAACCCTCATTAGTTTAGTTCTTTTGAAACCAATTGGATTAAAGGCCTAGACCACAATGAAGAACTAGATCTACCTAGATCAGAGCTTTGAGTCTTAATTTAAACCATCTAAGTCTTTTTGCTGTGACTTGGTGCCTACATCCTAACCACTTGTACTTGAAAAGAAAATGACAGAGATTGAAGCGAGACATTATGTGGATGTGGATGAAGTTGCAATCCCTTTAGATACTGCATTACATAAGGATTATTAATAAACTTAGGTTCCACCTTTCAAATAAAATGTTATAAAGTAGTTAGACTCAAAATACAATAGGTAGATGCCCTGGTTAAAGAGGGTTGAATTCGCAATAGCAAACCAGCCTAAGTGTTTGTGCAAGAGAAGATTTTTTTGAAGTACGGTAACAGTCACTGTACTGATATGCATTTCATCTTATCATAGAAATGTTGCAGACTATACCTTTTGCATTTTATGGACTTTGGGCCCACTGTATAAATTCTTCCCATATAGAAAAAGTTACTTTTCTGGATTACAACTCCCAGAATCCCCCAGTTGGCATGGCCAGTGGGCTGGGTATTGGCTTTCTATTTTAAAAAGTAATTTATATTTTGTCCTTTCCATTGAAATAAGGAGCTTTATATTCCTTGACTCTTTGCCCCATCCAAATATCATAAAACTGTATTGGTAAAAAGCCTATGCACAATGGGGAAGTACTCTGTGACCTTCCAATGTTTGGGAAGCCAGCTTCCATAATCCCTGATCATTGCCCATGTTGGCCTGTGCTGATTTGAGTTGTAATCCAAAACATATAGAGGGCATCAGAATGTAATATGTAGTCATAAAATTTTATATTTTGGTGGCAGGGGGGGGGAATACAGCTCTATTACCAGCAAACTGCGTACCATCCTCAGTATTGATCTTGCTGTAAATTTGATATACAGTTGTCCCTTCACATTCGCTGGGGTTAGGTTCCAGGACCCCCGTGAATACCCAAATCCGTGAATACTCAAGTCCCATTATATGCAATGGCATAGCAAAATGGTGTCCCTTATATAAGATGGCAAAATCAAGGTTTGCTATTAGGATTACTATTTTTTAAAGAATATTTTCAAGCCGTGAATACTCAAATCCGTGAATGTCAAATCCATGAATGTGGAGGGACAACTGTACTCACAATTTGATGTTGGTGCTTTGTATAAATACGTGAAATCGATGTCAGTGGAAATAGCACCTGTGCCAATAGAGATGACCACATGTGCTTAATTCTCTCCTCACCTCTTCAGAGAAATGAGGATTAATGTGGCCAAACATTATAGCCTGAATCGACGTTGCATTTCATAATGGAGGGTAACAGAGAGACTGAAGTTTAAATCCTCACTTGTACAAATGTGACTTGGAAGTGAGTCTTATTGTTGGGATTTAATTCCAAACTGGAAAATAAATTAGAATTAGAGTTGCTCTCCGTATGAATTGTTGGACATTCGACAACCCCACATTAGTATTATTTCATATACCTGTATTGTTATTTCATTATTGTTATCTCATGTTAGCTTGAGATAATTAGGCTATTAAAACCTAAATGTATGTGTTTGTGTGTCTTTTTCAGTTATAGCACTTTGATGCCACTTTATTCACCATGGCTGCATCCTACATAATCCTGGGATTTATAGTTTCTTCTGGCACTAAACAACTAAACATCCCTGGCAGAGAATTCTGTATGTCTTATAAAACAAGAAAGCTCATATTTCCATAGGATGGAGCCATGGCAATTAAAGTGGCATCAGAGTGTGAAAGAGACCCGAAGCTTAAATAAGTGCTATGGTCCCAATCCAGCAGATGGTACACAAGCTCCATTGAAATAGAAATGACTGTGTTCTTGTATGGCACTCCCCCCCACCCCCCTTCTGCATGGAAGAACTTGTGTCATAGGCATGATGCTGTAAACAAAAGATTTAAAATCTCATCCTTAGGATTTGATGAAATTCAAAAGTGCTTGTTTGTCTGTATGTCCTCAGCGCAGAAAGTTCTGGTACAGTGCTCATTTAGTCAGATAATTGGTTCTGTTAAAATCCATGGAAACTAATTCCAAAGAATGGTTTGTACAATAGTTCCAAATACACACACACACACACATATCCCAGTGCTGCTCAACTGCTTTATTCTCCCTTTATATATGCAGCCATGTACATCAAGATGTATATACCATGCATATACCAAGCTGGCACACATTCACAGAGCATACACATGAGCTGGTTTGAGTCTGTGTGTTTAGCTTAGGGGCCATAAACCCTGCAGCTGCTTGGTTTTTACAAGCCTGCATTGTTTGAAAATCACTTCCTCTCCAAGCCAGACATTTGAGGGCTTATAATTTAAACTACCAGGAAGGAGAAGAAGCTGTTCAAAACTGTTTGGGGAGTGGAAGTGGTAGGGGAGGTGATGAATAGCTCAGTTTCCAAAGCTGGGTACTGAATTTACAAAATGCAGAAAGCTAAAAAAGCCCCTCCTGAGTTACCATGAATCTTCTGTAGGGTTTTACTTACTCTGCTGTCTCCAGAAACCCCATTTTGTCAAGTCTGCATATTTTATATGAACAAGGGCCAGGCTAAAGCCAAGTGGAGTAATCTACAACTGCAGTCTTCAAAAGAGTGCATAAAGGAAATGATGCTGCTAGTGCATTTTCTTTAACCGATCTGCATCTCTCCCCTCAGTGAAAACCAGGACAAAAGACAAGTACCGTGTGGTCTACACAGATCACCAGCGGCTGGAGCTGGAGAAGGAGTTTCACTACAGCCGTTACATCACCATTCGGAGGAAAGCTGAACTGGCAGCCATTCTGGGATTATCAGAGAGACAGGTGTGACTTTGGCTGGTTCTTTGCACTGTAAAATATTCAAGACACCCTCCCCCAAGTCCCCCACCAATCTGCTTTGTTATTGGCTATAGTTTTGGGGCCTGCCAAGGATTAGTATTAGCTAGTTATTAATTAACCGAGCCTTTCCCAAACTCAGGCTCTTTAGATGTTTTGGGCTTCATTTCCTATCAATCCTAGCCAGTTTAGCAAAAGGTCAGGAATCCTGGGAACTGCAATCCAAAAACCTGAAGGGCACCAAGTTGGGAAGGATGCATTAGGCCAATGTGCTTATGTTGAAAAAAAAACTTCATGACTTTTAAAAATATATGAGCTTAAATTGTTCGAATTCCAAACTACATTATAGTTCTAGGAATGAAGTTTCATTATACTTGAACCGCTGGTCTATCACAGAGCTTGGAAAGTTATTTATTTGGACTACAATTATTATGTATTTGGACCACAAATCCCAAAAATCTCCCTGCCAAGCATAACAAGTCAACTTGCTGGTTGAGGGATTCTATGTTTGGCAGGGAGATTTTGGGGATTTGTAGTTGAAATACATAATTTTTCCAAGCTATCCCATGTACAGTATTTCAGAACTGGCTGTTTGCAGCATCCATTGGAGGCTTCAGATGCCAGTGCTTGCCAATCTTAATTTCAGAGTAAAGGACTGAATTTGGGAACTTTTGCATTGAAAACATGTGATCTGTTATTAATCCATGGACCTTCTAAGTGCACTGCATTTATGAAATAAAATAAAATAAGACTTATTGTATAGGGATACTTGTTAGAGACTTAGGATTTAGTGCAGCTCCTGGTTGAGTAGGCACTAGGTGGCAAATCTTGGTTTGTTCCTATGCAGTGAATCAGTAAAAATGCTTCACTTACAGAAACAGAAGCTTTCATTTTCATGTGGGAGACTTAATACGCTAATTCTAAATTTTATTTTTACTTTTTTTACCCATTTTAGGGCCCCTTCACTGAAATGAAGGATCAAAACAAGCTTTAGATTACTGAGGCAGTATCATACATGTCTGCCTAGGAATAAGTCTCATTAAGTTCATCAGAATTTACTCCCAAGTAAATGTATATAGGAGTGCAGACTACCTGTGTTCTTAATACTAATTTTTAAAAATCTCCTTGTAATCCTAAAGCTACGAACTATTTTATTTAATGTATTTATCTGAATTTTAAATGGCAGAATCCTCTAGTAACATCAGAACACTCTCAACACACCCACTCTTAGCTGAGTTTGGAAGCTAGCAGGGTCAAGCCTGATTAATACCTAGATGGGAGATCACTAAGGAACACCAGTGATCTCTAGGTAGTTCTGGGATGGCAATCCTCCCTGAAATTCTAGACAGCCAGCACTGCCAATCACAGTTGACAACACTTGAAGGAACAATGATGTGTTTAAAGCTTAAATATCCTGAAAGTGGGAGATCCTGTCTGATCTTGGAAGCTAAACAGCATCAGGCCTGGTTAGTATTTGGATGGGACACCACCAATGAATGCCAGGGGCTGTAGGTTATTTTAGAAGAAGGAACTGGCAAAACCACCTCTGAGAATTCCTTGCCTAAGAAGACCCTATGAAATTTATGGGGTACCATAGGCTAACAAGTGACTTGGAGGCAGATATACACACACAAGGGAACATCCTGTTTTCCCGACAAAACCTACCCATGGTTGGAACAGAGGTTCAAAGGCATTTTTTGTGTTCTCAGTTAAAAACTCCTTTAGGCTTCTAATTCTGATAGGTATGCAGGTGCAAAGCTAAATTTGTTTGTTTAATTCCATTTATATGTTGTCTTTCTCCTGGTGTGGGTCCTACAAAAAAAGTAACAACAGAGTCAGCTAAAACCTGACAATAAAATTTAAAACACTTTTTTAAAAAAAAGTCAGCACATTAAAACGATAGGTTATGAACCATACAAAACCATGCAAAAGCATACAGCATTAAAAATGACTAGCCCATTAGTAGGCTCCCTGCAAGCACTTACTGTGATTGATAGAAAGGTGAGCAAATGGGATGAGAGTATATGAAAGGAACCAATCCCAGAACAGGAGACTGAAATGGGAGGGGTTTATGTATGTTGGAAGAGATGCATGACAGTTAGCCAGGGGTTCAGTTGCATCTGGGAGTATGAGTGGACTGGAGCAGAAGGCTCTGTGTGTGTGCTGTATGTTTGAGGTCTGAATTTAATAAGATTGGGTGCAAGGGGTTGGAAGTCTGACTGAAAAGGTTGATTGGACAAAGAGTGAATGAGTCTGAGGGATAAGGGAGGATATTATAAAGATCCAAGAACAATCTGTGCTAGGACTTTTCAGTTTGGTTACTATTAAGAGTGGCTACTGAAAAGAGACAGCCTGTTCAGAAAGTGAACCATTATAAGCACAAGATTTCCAAGTTACTATACATCTTATTCCCTTCAATAAAGTTACCCTATGTTGTTTGATCAACTACAGGCTCTTGGCCATTCATTCAACCTATAGATAGTAGAAGGCATGCTACCACAGAAACACCACACAATCCACACATTTGGGCTAAAAGGTATATTCCTGATTCAGGCAGAAAGAACTAAGGGAGCCATAGAAGGTGAGGTGGTAGTAACAGAGGGTGAAGGTGCTGGCACTTTGAAGATTGCTGTTGACCACCTTGTTGTGAGTTGTCACATAAATAGCTGGTGGCAGCATCATACTTACTCATTAAAAGCTTCCATGAACAAAAAGGCCTTTGCTGCTGAAGAGGGGCCAGAGCAGCCTTTCCTCCTCTGGAAGAGAATTCCACAGGTTAGGAGCAGCCACTGAGAAGGTTTTCTCCTGTGTCATCACCACAACCGCCTATAAAAGTCATGGGCCCGAAAGAAAACCCTCCCTAGCAGATCTTAAAACTTGCACTGGGTTATATAGGGAGATATGGTCTTTCAAATGGTCTGGACCTAAATTTTATGGCAAGGGTAGGTAGGAGAAAAGAGAAACAGCTAGTAATGGTATTTATTTACTTATGTTTGTGTACCCTACCTCTCTTCTAAAGGATTCAAGGCAATTTAAAAGGCATCCCTGCTTCCCATTTTTTCTTCCCCACAAGGCTATGACGTAGGCAAGACTATGTATTAAGAGAAAATGCTTGGCAAAATTCTCCAACTACATTTCATAGGTGAAACTGGGGTCTTCCTGACCCAAGCTAGACATTCTAATCCCTGCACCATGCTATAGAGTGAACAGTCACTTCCACAAGAGTCATCCTACAGAATCCAAAGCAAGTGTTTGGAACATGCTTGCTACTTTGTTCCTTTGCAGTTGCATGATTTCCTTGACCTTGTCTTCAAGAGAGTGGAGATTTTCACACGGGGCCAAAATGTCCTGTTACTGCCCCGCTACCTCCTCTCCCGTTCCTGCCACGGAATAACATAAATCTTTCGCACACTCACCTTAATTCCGCAGCAGGAACGGGCTCCCCCTCCCCTTGCTGGCTGGCCGTAAATGCAGCCGTCGTAAGGCTGCTTTTACGACCGGCCATCTGAAACGTTATCACGTTATCACGTTATCACGTGATAACGCCAGACAGTAAATTTAAAAAATAAAACTCCCCCAAACATAAAATCAGTTCACCAAACACAAAAGCACTCTTTAAATCATATAATCAAAACAGGGAGGGTAAAATAAAGGGTGCCACTTACCTCGATGTCCAGATCGTACCAGGAAGTGCTCGGAACGGACCTCCCCTCCATGGCTGTATTTCGGAACAGGAACAGGACTCCTGTTCACACACCTGTGATTCCGTGATAGTGACGGAACGGGAGGTCTATTCACGATGAAAAATCGTGATTACATTGTTCTGGAAAAGTCACGGGAGTAGGACAGATGAAGGACAGAACGGGGTCAACATCGTCCGAAAGGGAAAACCTTTCCCGACCCTGTTCTGTTCCTGCCACGGGATATATAGCCCGTGTGAAAATCTCCTGTATCACATTATAGGGCATGGCTTCTGGTGTCAAGTTGGGTTGAAAGATCAAGCTTCTCACTGAGCAGAGGCCCTGGGATCCATAACCACACTTTTTGTCAACAAGAATGTTAACTGCATATGAATTTGATGGCTGTAGACATTGTTTGTTGTATTTTCAGACATTGTTTTTTGTTTTATTTTTAAATTGGCCTCCCTCCTTTACCTTTGTAGTTTTGGCAAGTTATTTATTATACAACATGGTGTAGTGGTTTGAGTGTGGACTGGGACTCTGGAAGACCAGGGTTTGAATCCCTGCTTGGCCATGGAAATCCACTGGATGACTTGGGCAAGTAACACTCTCTCAGCCTCAGAGGAAGGCAAGGGCAAATCTCCTCTGAACAAATTCTGCCAAGAAAACCCCATGATAGGTTTGCCTTAGAGCTGCCATAAATCAGAAGTAATGCAACAACAGCCAAATGTTATTTTTCACACAATGGATTCCTTTCTTCAGGACACACACAGAGGAAAAAAATGCATGTTTCTCTATAGCAGTGTTTCTCAACCAGGGTTCTCTGGAACCCTAGGGTTCCCCAAGAGGTTGCTAGGGGTTCCTCAAGAGATTGTGATGGCGGGGGAGTGATAGAAGTATATAGAATAATTCAGGGGTTCTCTGAGATAAAAAGGGTTATTATTTCAAGGGTTCCTCAGGATAAAAAGGTTGAGAAAGGCTGATCTATAGGAACAGTCAGTGGCTCTGATGTCAATGGTATGGTGAATCTGCTTTGGGTTTTAGTATGTACAGTAAAGAGCTAAACAAAATGCTGAGCATATTTTGGGGATAGGGTTCAGCATACTGGAGATCTCTTTTAAAATCCAGACTAAAACTAAAAATAGATTCAGCACTTCATTAACATCAAAGCCACTGGCTCTTCCTACATATAAACATACATACATATGTACATCTCTCCCTCCCTCTCTTCCTCTCTCTTTCTCTTTCTCTCTCTATCTGTGTGCTTGTGTGTTTGCATGTATTCTGAGCAAAGGAGTCCTTTCCCTATGAAAGCCAACAAAGAAAGCAGATGTATGAGCATCTATTCGAAAGACAAGAACATATCAACCGTGAAGATGACTGCATACATTTCTATGGAGAGTGTGGCAAGAGTGCTTTGAATTTCACTCCAAACTTGAAGGACCTTTACATGAATCATAGAATTATAGAGTTGGAAGAGACCACGAGGGCCATCCAGTCCAACCTCCTGCCATGCAGGAATACAAAATCAAAGCATCCCTGACAGCTGGCCATCCAGTCTACTTTTAAAGAACTCCAAGGAAGGAGACCCCACCATGCTCCGAGGGAGTGTGTTCCACTGCCGAACAGCTCTTACTGTCAAAAAGTTCCTCCTAATGTTGAGGTGGAATCTCTGTTCCTGGAGCTTTCATCCACTGTTCCGTGTTCTGGTCTCTGGAGACGCAGAAAGCAAGCTTGCTCCATCGTCAATGTGACACCCCTTCAAATACTTAAACAGGGCTATTATATCACCTTAACCGTCTTTTTTCCAGGCTAAACATACCTAGCTCCTTGTAAGGTGCCTTGGCCTTACATTTCAGAACCCTGGCCAAGCCAAGGATATTTGGAAAACTGGATGCCTTTATCTAAAGCTTCAATCAAGAGCCCTGGCCCAGAAACTATTCCTAGTGTCAGGGGTTAACAGCATAAATGTATAATGTTAATCAAGATGAATATGCCTTCAAATATAATCAAATGTGAACTCCCCTTATTACTGGATACAGCAGTGCTGGGCAATCTGTGGTCTTCTAGATGTTGGACTACAACTCCCATCATACCTAACCACCATACCGAATGAGGCTGATGGGATCTCAGGTTCAAAGAGCCTCAGGTTGCCTGGTTTTCAACTATAAGCATTGCCACTTTCTCCTCAAGAAGATTTGGTTCCCTAGAAAAAGATGAAAATGGTGTGTGTTTTTGTGTGTACATGCCTTCAAGTCACCTGTCGACTTATGGCGACCCCATGAATTTCATAGGGTTTTCTTAGCAAGAAATACACAGAGGCAGTTTGCCAATTGCATCTTCTGAAATATAGCCTACAGCACCTGGTGTTTGTTGGTGGTCTCCCAAGTACAGTACTAACCATGGGACTAACCCTGCTTAGCTTCCAAGATCAGACAGCACCTACTGCCTTTAGGCTATTTAGATCTGTGGGTGGGGAGAAAGGGTGGAAAAGTATGATTTTGGGCAGTGATAATCTTTATCTTTTTTTTCCTTCTGCTCTTTCCTCTTCTCATCTCTTCCTCCTTGTCTCTTCCCTCTTCTTCTACTTTTGTTTGTTTGTTCTGGACTCATAAATTTTCATTGGTTGGGGTTTCTCCAGAGTACATTAGCCCTCTGCCCATCTCTCTCGGTGAGACTATCAGACTGTGTTCCAGAAACAAATGAAATTTAGTGCTTGAATGAAAACTTGGATTTAGTGCTTACATGATTTAGTGCTTGAGCCCATTTAACTTGCTTTAGATTTTATTCTGCCCTCCCACACCATGCAAAGCTCAGACTGAAACCACTTCTGATCTGTCCACAGTCAGAAAAGGCATCCACTATATATATTGTAGGGTATAATATAGTGTAATGGTTAAAAGTGGATAAGCAAGGAGTCAGAAAATCTCTTGTTAAAATCTAACCTCTTTCTTTTCTACAAATGGGTAATTCTTTCCAGATTACCCATTTGTAATCTGGACACAAAAATGTACTCCGTGAGTTTATGTAGTTGTAGCTGGGATCACTGAAAGAATGTATGTGAAGCATTTTGAGCACTCTGATAGCTAAATATTCCATGAGAAGATATTGCAGGATTGGAAACTGTTTTACGTTACTTTGATTTCTATGGATTCTATGGATTCTGCCCATATTTATATTGAGGTGTTTCAAACCAACAGCTTAAATCCAAGTGTGCTAGCTAATCCAGTTTCAGTAATGGATTGTTGGACTGCTTTGTATACCCACATGTTCAGGAGAAGTATTTGTTTATCCCATTCCATTTATCAGAAGAGGCATTCTAGCACTTGCCTTCTGTCAGGTTGTTGCAAAATCTGTGCACCTTAGTTCTCAAAGTCCAAGAGGCTTGCAATTCTAACTTTTGAGTACCGCCCCTGTTCCAGGTGTCCTTGAGTTTCCTGGAAAGGCATTAGTTCTGAGTCATGCTCCCACATGAATAATGCCTTTGCTCTTTCCCCCTCTCACTTAGTGTTTAAATGTTGCCTACACTGGTTTCTATACTCACAAAAACTACACAGAATCAGCTTGTCTCTCCTAGCTGATTGCTGCTGCTGACCTATTTGGGAAATACAAGACTGATTTGCTCTCCTGTTTCTTATCTTCCTGAATTTTTCATTAGTCTCTCTACTCCTGAGTATGAATGCTCTTAAAAAGAAAAAAAAATCCCCTTATTTGGACAAAATGTTACTGCAAGCAAACTGTTCTAAGGCCAAACTACAAAGTAGTGTGCCCAACAAACAGCTTTGAGTGAGGGGTGGTGATTTCCATGTCAGCAGGGTGTTGAATCCACTGTAGGCGTTAGTCCAGACTTTAAAGCAGCCATCCAAAGTGCCAATTTATTTTGAGGGTGGATCTCAGCACCTTGGATGGCTCTTTTAAAGTTCAGACTAAAACCCAGTGTGGATTCATCCCAATGCCATAGATGCCCCCAGTCAGCACTGACAACTGCTGATCCTAAATATGGAAAAGCCTCAGCCTTCCACCCCAAGTAAGTCATCTCTTTTAAAGGAGGGATGAGGTACCTCAAGTGTTTGGGCCTAATCCAGCCCTCCTAGACTCCCAGTCTAAAACCTCTGGAGTCCCTCAGATAGATGTATCCTTTCCCCCTTGATGATACTGTCATGTGGGGATTTCCTCACTTTTGTGTGGAATTTTCCCATTCTAAAAGGTTGGAATGCCTCTTTTCTAGAGAGCCAGCAAGTGATTAGAGTGACTACAGCTCTGGAGACCAGGGTTTGAATCCCCACTTGTCCAAGGAAACCCACTGGGTCACCTTGGACAAGTCATACCCTCTGAGCTTCAGAGGAAGGCAATGGCAAAACCCTCTGAATAAATCTTGCTAAGAAAACCCCATGATAGGTTTGCCTTTGGGTTGCCATAAGTTGGAAACGACTTGAAGGCATAGAAGAACAACAGTAAAGGCTTCTCTACTGGCACTGAAGAGCTTTAAGCTAAAATGGGCTGGCCTTTTTGCCCCATCCTTTTGCCTTTGGCTCCACTCACCAGTAGCATGACCCCTTTAAGAACTTTTCTAAAATTGAATGTGGCCCACCCTTGCCCCAAAGTGATAGCTAATAATAATCACATGTTGCTGCTGCTGTGTGCCTTAAAGTTGCTTCTGGCTTATGGTGACCCTAAAGTGACCCTATCATGGCATTTTCTTGACAGAATTTGTTCAGAGGGGGTTTTCCTCTGAGTCTGAGAGAGGTCACCCAGTGGGTCTCCATGGCTGAGCAAGGGTTTGAACCCTATGGTCTCCATAGTCATAGTCCAATGCTCAAACCATTACAACATGCTAGTTCTTAAAACAAATCTCGATAACCATATACCTATTAAATAATGGAATTGCTCTCACTGCAACAGCTAAACCAAGCATGTTTCTTATCCAAACCAATCCAGAGAGAATGTTTGGTTTACCACACATCACAGAGCTTTAAATCAAGTCATTTGTTGAAGGACTGGAAACAATGGCTGGGATCCTATTGGTTCATCCAAGCTAGAGTAGACCCATTCAATCAGTTGCTGAATGGTGGGTCAACACAGTGGTAGATCCAACTGATTCACTGGTTCTGCTCTAGTCAGAAGTAATAATAGAACTGAGTCCTATATGTTTATGGCTAGCATTGTGCCACTTTTTGAAGTACTATGATGACATCGAAAGACGGCTTGACAAAGGTTATTCTTTTGGATTACAACCAGCTACAGAGTGTACTGTATCTGACTTGACCACGCTGGCCCTCGTGTAGCAAGATAATCATTTTAAGGAATTTAGGGGGACATCCTAGTCTTTCCAGGATCTGCCACAGACCTTTTCTACTTACAGTGTCGAAGGCTTTGGTGAGGTCGACAAATGTTACATAGAGACCCTTGTTCTGCTCCCTACATTTTTCTTGCTGTTGTCTAAGGGCAAATACCATGTCTGTAGTGCTCCTATTGGCTCTGAAGCCACATTGGCTTTCAGGGAGAAGTTCTTCTGCAATAGCAGGAACTAATTTGTTCAGGAGTATCCTTGCAAGGATTTTTCCAGCAATAGAGAGCAGTGTTATGCCTCGATAGTTTGAGCAGTCGGATTTTGCTCCTTTTTTCTTGTACAGGGTGATGATGACTGCATCTTGGAGGTCTGATGGCAGTTCCCCCTTTTCCCAGCAATTCACAAGGAATTCGTGGAATTTTTCATGGAGTGCATGGCCTCCGTGTTTCCAAACTTCAGGTGGGATTCCATCAATCCCAGCTGCCTTGCTGTTTTTCATCTGCTGTATGGCCTTAAGGGTCTCTTCCAAAATGGGTGCTATGTCCAATTCATTTTTCATCGGTTTTTGTATCGTATGTTGGATAGCTGAGCCTTGGACTAACAGGGTAGGCAAAATGAGGGTATTACTCCCCCAAATAAGAATTCTGCCCCTCAAATAAAATATTCCTTCAATCCCCAAATTTTGGTCACTCAATGTTTCACTCCCTGCAATGCTAGAAATTTGTGAACTGAAAATTTCCATTAGGAAAATATAATTCTTATCTGGGTGTGGCAGTGCCTCTAGCTACACCCCTGACTACAACTTCCAAAACCTTCCAGGCAATATGGGCAATGACCATACTGGCTGGGAGAGTCTGGGAGTTGTAGTTCAAAAAGCGTGTCCAACCTCTACATTTAAATTACTTTTTGTCATTGGATTCTATGGATCTGATGAAATTACAGTATGCCTGTCTCACATCTCTCAGAATCTAGCCTCCTAATTAACCTCTTTTAGGCATCAAAAATACCATATCAGGTTCATGGGCTAAAATCAGTTTGGTGAGTCACAAATCATGCAAGCAAGGTCTTACATATCACTTACGCATCCCAGTCCTATCTATGTTGATTCACCAAGTTGATGAGAGTTACTCCTGAGTAGGTACACATAGGCATGCAGCCCTGATGTTATAGTCTAGGCTTGGGAATGCTCGATCAGGCCACACTTCTGTGGTAGAGCCCCTGCTTTGCATGTAGAAGTTTTCCAGCTTAATCCCTGGTGTCTCTAGGTGATGGTGGGTAAGATTTCTATCTGAAACCCTAGAATTTTGCTGATGAGTGAGAGTAGACTGACCCTCCCCATCCAATGCTCTTCAGGTAAGTAAGGAACATAAGCAGAACCATGGTGGAGCAGATGACTAACCTGTCTAGTCCAGAAATCTGCTCATATTGTGGCCAATCAGTGCCCATGGGAAATCAACAAGCAGAGAGTGCTCCTTGCAACTGATATTCAGAGGCATCCTCTGGTATTAGACTACACTGAATCCAACACATCTGGAGAGCACTTAGTTGGGAAAAGCTGGCATAGACATTGAGAGAGATGGACTGCTCTTGATGGGCCAGTGGCTTGATTCGGTATGAGTCAGCTTCCTCTGCTGAACATTTATTCTATGTTTGTGATTACATATTTTTAAAAAGACAGATACTATTCCATTGTAATATATTGTGTTAATGTGTACATAGCAGTTAATTGGGAGAGTGTAAAATCTACTTTTTTGATTAGGACTGCCGGAATCCCCCAGGGAACATGGCCAGTGGTCATGCTGGCCTGGGGATTTTGGGATAGGCAGTATATAAAAAGAAACTTTTCCAGGCTTTCATTTTCAGATGATTTTGGAGATTGCTAGACACAGCAAACACTGTGTCATAAGATGTTGACGAGAACAAAAAAGGGCGAAATTATCAGATGACATTGTCCTTCAGTATTCTGTGGGCATAGCACAGGAGTGAATAAGGCATCCCTTTGTATTGGCAGCTTAGGCCAGTCAATACAAAAGTGAAGCCTCGTCTGTGGCAGTGCTACATCTGGGGAATGGCTGAGGATGTGGGCGTCTGATAATGTCACCCTTTCTGTTCCTAATCGAAATTCTGTTGGACTCCATCTGTTTAAAATTATAAATCTGAAGTTTTATCTGTATTAATGGTTTTGGCCAAATGTATTTTGTTAGACTTATGAGACAGACTTTTTAATAAATATGGATCACACATCAGCCAACTTTAGATTTAAGGATGTTTGATTTCCACAGAAAAGTTAAGTCCACGTTTAATGTGTCCACGTGTTCAGATATATCTAGATACAAAAACTGATCCAGCTTTTTATCCAATGGTTTCATATTTTGCCCCCTCTTCACTACATTTGCTCCAGAATAAATTGTACACTTGTCTACACTCTGAGCACAGGTTTAGTTATCATGTTTATCTTTCCATTTGTGCTTCATTTTAGCATTCTCTTTTCATTTTTTTAAAAAAATTCTTACATGTAACAGTTGTATATTCATGTGATTACAAGTTCATTCAGTTCACGTCATTAACTGTAAACCTCAATAATTTATCAAAAATGAAAAACTGTCCTAGGAGTGGAGGGAGGGGAATCACCTATCAGCCAGCCAATCAGCAGTTGACTGATGGATCTGTTAATAGCTTCTGGTTCCAACCTGCAGAACTTGTTTGCTCAGAACACCCAGGAGTAGAATCAGAGCTTGAAAATATCACTGTGTCCTAGACTCCCCTAGATTCTGGGAATTTTAGTCCAAAAACTCCCTTTCCTAAATTTTCAGTGAAAAAGGTATGTTGAACACACCATGACAAGTTTATTCTCAGTGTGCAGACAGTGTTTTAGACATGTTGGAATAGACCTACCTAACACTCTCCCACTGAAATCAATGCAACTCAAAAGCATCTCATGTGCTTTTTATATTTTACATTTGTAACCAAAAACAATAACTACTAAGAAGATGTGAATTTCATGCTATCAATAAGATATTCATTTCCATAACCAGCAAGCTTGTCCCTTCCCTTCCTTCCTTCCTCTGAAAACATGTTATCTTTTTGCTTTGAAGAGGAGAGCTTAGATTCTCAGGAATTTATGAGGAGTCCACCCTCTTTCTACACATTTCCATTCCTTCTCCTTTTTCGGGTTGGAGCGGGAAGAGATAATTGATGCTCATGCAGCCCAATCCCCTGAATGTTTACTCAAAGTAAGTGTTGCTGTACTCCACAGACCTTATTTATAAGCTAGCAAATATAGCAACCTTTCCCAATCTGGTGCCTTCCAGATGTGACTAACAACCATCTCCCATTATCGTGAGCTAGATAAGTCATTATCTGGGGGTCACATTGAGCTGTGGTTCAAAAAATCTGGAGGGTACCAGGTTAACCAACATTGATGCCTAGGTTTGCAAGTAGGGTGAGGAACCGTTGGCTTCCCAGATGCTTTGAATGAAACTCCCCATAGTCCCAGTCAGCATAACCAATTATAAAGTATTAAAAAGCTGAAGACCAAAACATCTGACATACCAACTATAAAGCACAGAGCAATGAATTTTTATTTGTTTTTAATTCTATAGATTGTTTAGTTACTTTTTAAAGTAACACACATATAAAGGAGAAAGGGAGAAGGGAAGAAAGAAAAAGAAATGTAATAGTACCTTTAAGACTTAACTGGTTTTTATTTTCACATGAGCCTTAATGTATATAAACCCACTACTTTAGATAACAGTATTTATATCTGATTTTAAATGTTTTTAATTTGGCTCCAGAAGTTGAAAAAGTAGAATATAAACAATGAACTCATCATCATCATTATAGTCAATTTATTTGAGATACAAATTCAGTCGATTCAGCCCCTCTGGGGTGAAAAATACTGTGGTTCCAGTAGTAGTGATAGGTGCTGTGGTAGCAATTCCAAATGGACTGACAAACCATCTGAATGAAATTGCTGTACATAGGATGAAAATAGCACATTTTTTTAAAAAAAGACACTGCTTGGAATGTGCCACATTACCTGATGATAATTCACAGATGCCTAGACTCTTGCATAGAAACTGAATAATTGATCATCCAGAACTTAGTTGGTAATGCATGATGGTGGTGGTGATGATGATGATGATACTTGGGATTAGTAGAGAGCCTATTGGATAAGTTTCTTATTTGGACTACAGATTTCAGAATCCCTTAGTCACAGTATGGCGAGGGTATTATGGGAGCTGTAGTCCAAAGATGTAACTTTTCAAGTTAGCCAAGAGTTTTATCCAGACTCATCCCCGGCTCTCTCTACTTGACCTGAACTTCCTTTATCTTCCTCTTTCCCCCACAGGTAAAAATCTGGTTTCAGAACAGGCGGGCCAAGGAAAGGAAGATCAACAAAAAGAAGATGCAGCAATCCCAGCCAACTGGTGTGCACAGTGGCTCAGAACCAATGAGTCCAGTCTCCTCCATGCAGCCGGGGACCACCGGCTCTGGCCCCAATGGGGGAGTGTTGGGCACTACAGGCTTAGCACCACCCCCCACTGCACAGTGACAGCAGCTGGAAGGAAAAACTGAGATATCCTGCTCTCCTTATTTACTGAGGAGGAGCATGCTCATGTGCACCCTCAGTCGGAAAGGCCACTGGCTCCTTGACAGATGATGCAGAGAAGCATTGACTCTCCTTTCTCATTTGTGCACTACAATGGACTTTGCTAAGCAGTGCCACACTCCAGCTTGTGTGTATGTGTGTGTGTGTTTTATTTTTGCTGCACAATTTGTACAAAATATACTGTGAATGACCTGAGTTCTGTTAGGGCAGAAGGAAGGGAGGGAGTTGATTTTCCTTAATTTGCTTCATGTAATATTATTATTGCTGTTTTCCTCCATCCTGCAATAGATGCCACATAATTGACACTTTTCTTCACAATGAAAATGCCACATCTCAGGGAATTTGGGCCTGGATTGCCTTTTGTGGTTGGTTGGTTTGTTGTTCTTCAGTTTGCTTATTTTTTGTTTTTGTTTTTTATTACAAATGCTGTTGGGCTAATGAATGTCGGAATGGGAAAAGAGAAGAAACAGAAAGAAAGAAAAATTAAAAAAAAATATTTTACTTTGTTTTCCTGGTGCCCTCAATAAACTCCAAGAAGCATCAGTTTTCTTTACAGATCACAAGCGGATTGAGCAATGAACCTGCTGAAATGCTCCAAGGCAAGTTTCTTGTTTAAAGTTTATTATAAAGGAACATATGAACCAGATATGGATGATCATCTATATTTACACACGTGTATGCCAAAGCTTGGAAAGGATACTTTTTGGGGCTTTCAGTAGCCATGTTGGCTAGGCTATTCTGGGAGCATAGTCCCAACTTTTCCAAGATCTGGTGTGTATGTCGGTAGAAGACTGTGGAAAGAAGGAATTCCATTCCAAATATGTCCTGAGCATGTATTTACCTAGCAAATGGTTGGAACAATACATTGCAAAAATGTTCACAATGTAGGGCCGTGCTTCTTAAGCTATCTGATGTGAGGGACTGGCAATTTCTCCCCCACCTCCCGCATGTGCCAGGAACCGGCACCATGTTTCTACCTATTCATTACAATTGTCTTTCTTTTCTGGAAATTGTCTGGGGACCAGCAACTGATGGCTTGTGGATCAGCACTGGTCCACAGATCTCTACTTTGAGCAGCAATGGTGTAAGGCAATGGTTCTTAACCTGTGGTCCAGGGGTCCACAATGTCCTCACAGGGGGCATGCAAAGGCTTGAAAGCTGCTTGGACCACCTCCTCACTGCAGTGGAGTGGCCATATGACAGGAGCCAAGGCAAAGGCTGGCTGGCTTGGCCTGCACATTGCCATTCAACCCACTCCAGCCACAAACTTGCAGCAAGAAGCAGAAGAAAAGTCTTTCCTGCCCCTCAAGTGCCTCTGAGGGAATGGATGGTGTAGTTGTATCATCATCATCATCAGGTGTTGTTGCTAGGGTTTTAAATCTTGAGTTAAGTCTTGGGGGTCACAGAAACACAAGATATTTAAAGGGGGTCCCTGGTAAAGAAAAGGTTAAGAGCCACTGGTGCAAGGTATTTAGCCTCCCAGGGGGGTTAGAAACGAGGCCATTCATTCTGATAGGAAAATATTTTCACATCAGGAGAAGGGCATGTCTTCATGATTTCATATGACAAGCAAGACATACAGTTTAGTGAAAGTTTGCAACACCCATCCTCTACCTATGTTAACATACACCCCTGGGTCCAGTGGGACTTGCTTCTAAGTCCCATTGGTATGCAAGTTGATAGTACATAATATCATATTATATGGTAATATATAATTTGTTACAGTCATATCCCATCTTCCCGCCAATAAGCTCACATTATCATTGCAGCCACACTGTAATGGTATTTAGACTGGGAGAACAGGACATTCCCAAGGTCACAGAGAGAGGTCATGAATCAAATGGCACTAGAATCTAGAGCTCTCAAGTTCCAGTCTCCCACAAACAGCTATATCACACTGGCTCCCACACGCTGCAGTAGCATCACACAACGGAGTACCATCAATTTGTTACCATAGCGAAGACTGCAGTCTTAAACACTTATATGAAAATAGTAGGACCTTGAAATGAATTCTCCTGTTTAATTGGGTACTCAGAAGCATTTCTGTTTTTAGTGAGGAGATGTTGTAGTGATTAGGAATCATTGGGGTTGTCTAGATGGTGAAAATAATCATAATCCTAATAGAACCCACAGGGAATACCTTTTGTCCCAAAGAGATCTTGTGATTTGCCTTATTTGGAAGGACAGGGGCCTTTGCAGCTTTTCCTGAAGTTTTTTAAATAATGCGTGGAAATGCACATTACCACTCATTTGGACAACCAATTCACATCACAGTGCAGGGCGGTAGTGGAAATCAGATTGGCCGGACTTGGTGGGGGGCGGGCTTGCTAGAAATGAAGTGGCCAGAAGAAACAGCTTTTTTAAGCAGAAGGTCTCACTTGCACACATTTGATTTGCAGTTAAAAACAAACTGCAGCAGCAACACCTTGAGAATAATAATGTGAGTAATTCACTCTTGGTCGCCATGTTGATTCACAGGCATGACTGTGTGAACTTCAAACACTGAGAGTTTCGCATACCAGCCATTTTGCCAAAGGACTGTGTTGAGACAAAAGAACACTGCTGCAATTTTGTGTTAATGTGCAGCAATCAGCATTATATCTTCTGTCTAGACAAACCCATTGTCTTTTTTTTTTTACATGCCTGAACTGTCTTTCCAACCAAAAAGCATTCGTGGTAGTTTATAATTTTAAAAGACAAAGGACACAACCCAATGGGACATGATTTTTTTTTTGTGGTGGTGGGGTGGGGAACTCCACTAAAATGAATGGGAATACAGTTGTCCCTCCACATTCGCGAACTTGACATTCGCGGTTTCGGTTATTCGCGGTTTTGGGAGGGCCCCCCCGGCCCCCCCCAAAACCGCGACATGGGGCCTCCAGAGGCCCCGTGAAAGACCTGGGGAGGGGTGGGGAGGCCTTCGCGGGACCCCCGGAGGCCCTCCGGAGGCCCCGCGAAGGCCTGGGGAGGGGTGCGAAGGCCTTCGCGGGACCCCCGGAGGCCCCGCGAAGACCTGGGGAGGGGTGGGAAGGCCTTCGCGGGACCCCCGGAGGCCCTCCAGAGGCCCCACGAAGGCCTGGGGAGGGGTGGGGAGGCCCTCCGGAGGCCCCGCGAAGGCCTGAGGAGCGGTGCGAAGGCCTTCGCGGGACCCCCGGAGGCCCTCCGGAGGCCCCGCGAAGGCCTGGGGAGGGGTGGGGAGGCCTTCACGGGACCCCCGGAGGCCCCGCGAAGACCTGGGGAGGGGTGGGAAGGCCTTCGCGGGACCCCCGGAGGCCCTCCAGAGGCCCCGCGAAGGCCTGGGGAGGGGTGGGGAGGCCCTCCGGAGGCCCCGTGAAGGCCTGGGGAGCGGTGCGAAGGCATTCGCGGGACCCCCGGAGGCCCTCCAGAGGCCCCGCGAAGGCCTGGGGAGGGGTGGGGAGGCCTTCGCGGGACCCCCGGAGGCCCTCCGGAGGCCCTGCGAAGGCCTGGGCAGGGAGGATGGGAGGGCCGGGGAGGCCTCCGCGGGGCCTAGGAAGGCCCCGCGAAGGCCTGGGCAGGGAGGGAGGGAGGGCCGGGGAGACCTCCGCGGGGCCTAGGAAGGCCCTGCGAAGGCCTGGGCAGGGAGGGAGGGAGGGCCGGGGAGACCTCCGCGGGGCCTAGCAAGGCCCCGCGAAGGCCTGGGGAGGGGTGTTTGTTATTCGCGGATTTTTCACATTCGCGGGGGTCCGCGGAACGGAACCCCCGCGAATGTGAAGGGACGACTGTAGTTGCAAGAACAAGGTAGCTGTGTGTATATTGGGGGTGGTGGTTTCCATTTTTTAAAAAGTTGGCATTTTGTGGGCAGCAGCTTTTTGGGTGGTATAGTGGTTTGAATGTTGGACTAGTACTCTAAAAGACAAGAGTTCATATTTCTGCTTGGTCCTGGAAATCCATGGGATGACCTTGGGCAAGCCACACTCTCATGCTCAGAGGAAAGCAATGACAAACCCTCTCTGAACAAATAATGCAAAAAATACCCCATGATGAGTTCATCTTAGGATCATTGTAAGTCAGAAATGAGTCGAAGATAAACAACAACAATGTCATTTAGGATATCTCACACACACAGCTCCAGAGGGGCATTGATGAGAGAATAGCAAATCAAGATATATAGTGGATATTGTTGTTGATGCAATATCTGCATCTATTCATCATTTGACTGATTTGAAAATATATTCCACTATTCAAAATTACATCTAATGGTTTTATATGCATATCCATTTATGTCCAGGCAACATAACATCCAAGCTGATGTTACAGCTGACTCTGCCATTAAGAGTGATGACCTGAATCCCAGCTGTTCTTCCTGAGCCCCTAGCTATCCCCTTAAGTTGGAGAAGACAATTAGGTATGCCTCACAGGCTGTCCTGGGCTCTCTACCTGTTTTCAGGTGAAATTTAATGGCAAGTCCAATTGATTTCTGGACATGGAATGGGAAGGAGGTATCTTCTTGTCAAGATATATCATTGAATACTAAAGTCAGGCTTGTCCATGCCATTGTATTTCTGTTCTCTGTACATAGTTGTGGAAGCTGGGCAGTGGGGGAAAAAAAGGATAAGAAGAGAATCATCTCATTTGAAATGTGGTGCTAGAGGAAGGTTCTGCAGAGACCCTCGACTGGTAAAAAGACAAATAAATGGGTCCCAGAGCAAATCAAGCCTGAACTCTCCCTAGAAGCCAAGTTGACTAAACTGTTGTACTTTGGACATACTATGAGAAGACATGACTCACCAGAAAAGATAATAACACTTGGCAAGGTAGAAGGCAGCAGAAAAGAGGAAGACCACACTGCAGGTGGATAGACTCAATCAAAGAAGCCACAGACCCGAGTCTGCAAGACCTGAGCAGAGCTGTTGATGACAGGGTGACTTGGAAGCATTTCATTTATTGGATCACCATAAGTTGAAGTTGACTTTATGGCAGTTAACAAGGAGATACTTTAGTCTGCCTGTGTAGTAGAACTAGTCCTAAGGAAAGGTGCATATGGAGTAAAAACATAGGTGGGCTTTGCGGTCTAAGCCAACTTCTTGTAGTGTGGTGTCCTCCAATTTTTGTCATGTCTTTGCCTTAATCAAATAGTGTGTATCTGTACTACATAGTAGTGTTGTCAGGTTTTCAAAACAGCAATAAGGAACATTTGAAATTCATGGCAAGCACAGTTGAGAAACAGGAAGTAGCTGCTAACAAGTTTGCATTCTACCTAAATACCAAATGAAAGTACAGTTGTCCCTTCATATTCACTGGGGTCTGGTTCCAGGACCCCCATGGATACCAAAATCTGTGAATACTCAAGTCCCATTATATGCAATCACATAGCAAAATGGTGTCCCTTATATAATATGGCAAAATCAAGGTTTGCTTCTTGGATTATTTTTTAAAGAATATTTTCAAGCCATGAATACTTAAATCTGTGGATATCAAGTCCATGGATACCAAATCTGTGGGTACAGAGGGACAACTGTACAGGTTGCCCACCATATCCATGTAGCCAATATCTGGTTTCAGTTATCCACAGCTGAAAAAACAGGGACACATACCATAGAGTCATGCTGGAAAATGCCTAGAGAGGTATCCTCTCTAGGAATTGCTTGGTCTTCCAATGCAAATCCATGGTATGTTTGTACAGGAAGTCCTTTATTTTAATAGCGTTTGCTATTATCCATGGTTTGACTTATAAACAGCAAGTCCAGGAATGCATTCCCCACGGATGGGGGGGGGGCTGTATTGATTTCAATTTTCAGTTCATTTAGCCATGTGTTTCTCTGTAAAATTAACATATTGTCCACATTCATAAATTACATGATGCACACATTTCTCTCTGTATGAGGAAGGGCTCACACCCCAAAATATGGTTGTTGGGTTTTTGTTTGTTTGTTTGTTTGTTTTTTGTTGTTGTTGTTGTTTTGCATCTTGTTCAATCAGTATAAAAAGAAAACTTTCCAAACCTTATAATAAGAGACATTTACCAGTCCTGTAAGGGACAAGATTTCTGGCCCTCAAATAAAGGACACTCTTCATAATAAGGGAACCTGGCAAGCCTACACAGATCAGGAACCCTGGTGGCACAGTGGTTAAATGCCAGCAGTACTGCAAGTCACCATGTTGCAAGTTTGATTCCAGAGGGCTCCAAGGTTCACTCAGCCTTCCATCCTTTCGTAGGTCAGTAAAATGAGTACCCGGCTTGTGGGGGCAATTAGCTAACACACATTGGAAACTGCTCAATGCAGTGTAGATGTGTAAATTGCTATTGCTTAAAACAATTTGTAAGCTGCTTTGATAGCCTTTGTGGCTGAAGAGCGGGGTATAAATAACTAAATTTAAATTTATATAAATTTGATACCATTTAAATTTTCAAGATAACCATCCTACTGAATCCAGGGATTTGTAGTTTGAAGAGGTATTTAGAGAGGCATTGGAACTCTGGGAGAGAATTTTAAGTACCTCACGAAACTACAAATCTCAGTATTCTCTTGGATGTAGTCACAGCAGTTAAAGTGGTATGAAATTGATATAACTTCATAGTGTAGATATCTCCTAAGATATAGCCAAGGAGATTCAATTCAGTAGGGGCTTGACTATACTGGGTGTGTGTGTAAAAATCCAGATGGGATTCGGACTATAGGCAAATCACTGTGGGGGCTTTGCTTTTCACAGAACTAAGAGGGGTGGAAAAGAAAGCAATCACCCTCTGAAGTCACAATGGCTGGGCTCACCAGAGGTTCTAACCTAAGAGAAAGCGATTACTGCTGGGGCTTTGCTTTTGGATGGAAAACTGGCACTGAGGAGGGTGTGTGTGGAAATGGCATCACCTGAGGCACTGCTTGTTCTTTCTCGCCTCCTCACCACCCCCTCCTGAATCCAGTGCAGATGGATTGTTCACACAGCAGTTTTATCTGGAGATTCAAGCAAACTCTGGAAAAAACTGAGTTTTCTAAAACCTGGAATAAGGGGATATTCCCAAAGTTTGGTGTGAATAGGGCCCTATAGCGTGTGATACTATCACACTAGATTCGGGGGAAAAGCCGCACGTCCTGTGGCATTATCAGGCCAGATTCGGGGTTTATTACTGGTGTAGTCAAGCCCTAGGACATTGTTGCACAGGGATGAGAATCATGTAGCCCTCCAGATATTTTTGGATTGTGAATCCCAGCAGACCTACCCAGCATAACCAATAGTAAGGAATGCAGCCCTACAAAATCTGGAAGGCGGTGTGATTCTCACTCAGTCCTGCACTACAAAGTAAGTAGGTACAGAATTGCAAGCTACAACTCATTTGAATTGATGGAGCCTATCTTGACAAATCTGTTTATTACATTTTACAGCGATTAATCAAAACTATTATTTGCTCTTTGGATGGAATGCTACCTTACAGTGTATTCCTACAGATTTCTTAATTTATATATTTAATAAAAAAACTCAACTGTGGTGCAGAATAGTGGCAATCTGCATGGGTGGAAAAAGTACCCAGACTGATGTAATCATTGATCTTCAGGGTATATACTGTCCAAACAGCAAATGCCCTTGGGGAAATTTACAGCAATACAAACACAACATGTTGTTATTGTGCTTCACAGCCAATCAAATTCACCAGGTCATTCTGAGTTCCACTATTATGAGAAAAGACAGAAGAATTTGCTACATTTGCTGCATTCACTCTCTCTCTCCTTGAAAAAGTTATTCACTCCACTTAGCCAGTCTTAGCTTGAGAAAAGGTTATGCCAAACTTTATTTCCCAACAATGCCTGGAGGGATGGTTTGGAATGGGCAACAACTTTCTGCATTTGAGCAAGTAATTTGCCTCACTATCTTTGATACCAGGGTTAGACAGAAGGTAGATCTGGATCACCTGATAAATCTGGGCGACTTGTTGCATTTCCAATTGTTTAACAATAACAGCAACAGACCCCCTTTCCCCCATTATTCTGTTCAATTTATGAAAATTTGGGATGATGGTCATCAAAACAAATTCCTGGACTCTGAATTATTTTATTTCTAAAAGTGTGTGTCTTTTGTACCAGGCTCCAGTTAATAGATCTAGTAGAAAACAGATAAGATACTACATCTCTGTTTTATTTATTTAATTTAATTTAAATCCCACCTTTCTCCCAGTATGAGACCCAAGGCAGTGTACACCTTAAAAACATAATACAATTTTTAAAAACTCAATGTAAAAGTTAAAATTAAACCACTTTGATTTAAAATGCAAATTAAAAACATGTTAAATAGTATTAAAAGATACAGGTCAATCCCTGTATCCACAGGGGGAATATATTCCAAGAACCCCCTATGGATACTTGAAACTGTGAATAATAGGGAGCCTTATTATTTTCAATGAGACAAGTGCTGGAAATTGATCCCAGAATCACATTGGAGGACCTAGAAATGCCTAGAGAGAACACTTTTTTCCAGACATGGATAAGTGAAACTGTGGATACCAAACCCATGGATATGGGGGTCAACCTGTATTTAATCAGATTACAATAGAAACTCTCTACACCCCCTCCACATTAAAACCACCTGCCATCCATCACCAATTGCCTCCTTAAATAAAAACATTTTCACCTGCCAGCAGAAAGAGAGTGGGAAGGGGCCTACAGATCTCCCAGGGAAGGGAGTTCCAGAGTCTGGAGGCAGCCATAGAGAAAGCTATCAGTTCTGAGTCCTCACTAATTGCTCCTGCAAAGGTGGTGGGATTGAGAGGAAGCCTTCCCCTGTAGATCTTAAAACACGAATGTGGAGATACAGTCTTTCAAATAATCTGGACCCAACCCATATAAGGCTTTAAAGGTCAAAACGAGCACTTCGAATTTTGCCTGGAAATGAACCAGTAGCCAATGGAGCTGTTTCAGCAGGGGAGTCACCTGAGCCCTGTACTAGCTCTGGGTCAATAGCCTGGCTGCAGCATTTTGGACCAACTGAAGTTTCTGAACAGTTTCCAAAGGCAGCCCCATGTAGAGCATGTTACAACAGTCCAAACAGGATATAATCAAGGCATGTGTCACCATAGCCAACTCTAGCTTCTCGAGGGACGGTGAAGGTGGAGCACTAGTTCTAACTGTGCAAATTGTCTCTTGCATCAGAAGACAAAGAAAGGTCTAATGACTCCAGGAAAGGTGTTCATAAATGCTGTCTACTAAGCTGGGAAGACAAAAGAATGAAACAAGCAAGCAAACTGGGTAGCATCTTTTACATCAGTTATATCTGCTCTAGAACCTGAAAAAAGTCTAGTCAGAAATTTTTTCTGTTAATGTTCTGTGGCAGCTGAACCCTGTCACCCATAGCTTGGGGATTATCCTTGTTATCAGTAGCTAGCTGCTAGCAGATCTATGAAACCTAGTGGGACTATTGTCAAAGGACATATGAGGAATGTTCTTAAACAGCCTCATTTCTGATGGATGTGTGTCACCATCCTCCCACATCACAATTATTCCTTGCCTGTAAATGGGATATTAAGCACAAGTTCATCATCATCATCACTTTCTACAAACTTTTGGCGGTCCCCGCGGTCTTCCCAGGTGTGGAAGAAAAGTGCCCTGCTGCCTTCTCTCCACCCATTGAGGTACTCAATTGAACTCAAGGCCTTGAGGCACTGCTAGAGAATCAGATCAGATGTTTAGACTGAATTCTGATGTCAGAGGAGAACTAGAATATCCTACCAAAATTGTTTGCTTCTCACGTTTATCATCTCTCCATCCTTTTCTCCAAGAAGTTTGGTGCTGAGACAACAAAAATCCTTTATATAGGCCCAAGAGGAGAATGGACAGAACCTCATTGACAGGAAGTGACCATCTGGAACTATGAAGCAGCAGCAAACCCAGCTGACCACAAAATTGATCATTTCACACCACAGATGCATTTAATTTCCTAACTGCAAAAGCTCATGCGGCAACAGGGATAGCTGGGTGGATTTGAAAGGATGTAGAATACTTGAGGCTATGGACATTGTAGCTTTCTTTCTTTTTTTTTTTCTTTTTCTTTTTTGTGGGTGTGTGGGTGTGTTCTTGAAAAGCAGGGTACCAAATGCCTGACAGACAGGTACAAAATTACACTATTGCTACGGGCACTCATGGCTTGAGACTTTACAAGTATCAAAAGAATATGCCATGAAAATACTCATCCTTGCCTGCCCCAACACTGGTTGTCTTTACATTCTTATCAACTTTGCCAATGACACCAAATTAGGAGGGGTAGCTAATACCCTGGAGGACAGGATCAGAATTCAAAATGACTTTAACAGATTAGAAAGCTGGACCAAAACTAACAAAATTAATTTCAACAAGGAGAAATGTAGGATACTACATTTGGGCATTAAAAGTGAAATGCACAGATATAGGATGGGTGACACCTAGCTTGATGGCAGTAAATGTGAAAAGGATCTAGGAGTCTTAGTAGACCACAAGCTGAACACGAGTCAGTAGTGTGATGCGGTAGCTAAAAAAAGCCAATGTGATTCTAGGCTGCATTAATAGGAGTATAGTGTCTAGATCAAGGGAAGTAATAGTGTCACTCTACTCTGCTTTGGTCAGACCTCACCTGGAATACTGTGTCCAGTTGTGGGCACCACAATTCAAAAAGGATATTGAGAAGATGGAATGTATCCAGAGGAGGGAAACCAAAATGGTGGGAGGTCTGGAAGCCATGCCCTATGAGGAGTGGTTTAGGGAGCTGGGTATGGTTAGCCTGGAGAAGAGAAGGTTAAGAGGTGACGTAGTAGCCATGTTTAAATATTTGAAAGGATGCCATACTGAGGATGGAGCAAGCTTGTTTTCTGCTGCTCCAGAGACTAGGACACGGAGCAATGGACTCAAACTACAAGAAGAGATTCCATCTAAACATTACGAAGAACTTTCTGATGGTAAGCTGTTCAGGAAGTGTGGTGGAGTCTCCATCTTCAGAGGTTTTCAAACTGAGGCATAATGAAAGGAGTGCTTTCATTATGCAGGGCAGAGAGTTGGATTAGATGGCCCTTGTGGTCTCTTACAACTCTGATTCTATGATTCTACTCTAAAGATGTATTTGGGGCAGCTTTTTTCTGAACTGTCTGCTTAGTTGTTACTTTTGCTGCCAGTATACATGAAATATGAATCTCTTGGGCAGCTTGATATAGGATTGTTTGTACAGTCCTGGCTTCTGAACGAAGTTTATATCAGGGATGGGAGAAAGAGATGTTGATGTTCTAAGTGGGCTCTTATATCCAAGTGAATTAATGTAACATGTACATGGCAGTTACGATTTTACTGTGCACCAAAGTACTGCATGCCTTCCATTGACTATCACTTTCTAAGTCTCTTTCTGATAATTAAATACTTTAATGTGTGTCTAAAACTTGGAGACCTATTAAGAAAATAGGGATGTGTCTCTTCTGGGCAAAATTTGATAATTGATGTGGCTTAAGATTTTCAATAAATATGGCAAAGAAAAGGAGGAAAAAAGAAACCCAATGGGAAGATTTGAGTTAAGCCTTGGAGAAGGAACCAATAAGAAAATACTGTTTCTGAACAGGTGTAGGGTGTCCACTGAACATCATATGGTCCCTGGCTTTACAACAGGATCAACATTTGTCCCCACTTTGTGCGTGTGTAGAGCTTGTGGAAATTACTTTTTGGACTATAACTCCCAGAGAGAGGATTGTATGTGTTGTAGTCTAAAAAAGTAATGCTTCCTACCGCTGGCGGAACCACCAACACTCACCAAGCCAAACGTACCCCATCACTACATTTGGGTACCCGAGGAAACTTCACCTGTTGAATGTCTTTCCCGCAGGCAACCGTTGAAGGACATCGGGGCAAGGAGTGGTGGTCTGGATCTAGGATTAGAAGCTTGGAAAAGAACCCCCATGAATCGCTCTGCCCCACCCTCCGGCAAGCTGGAGTCCCCTTCCCTCTTTAAAATGATATTAACAACGAGCTAATGGGCGACAGTTCCGTTGGTCTCGAGAGTTCTCCCAGCTGAAGCCATCGCCACACCCGGAGAGGCCGGGCAGTCTGGCCGGCTGGCAGGCAGGCAGCGCCGGAGGAAGCCTCGTGTGCCTCCGTTGCTATGGAAGGCCGGTCAATAAAACCTGTTTAGATTGTGGAGCGAAGCGCAAGGTCTGTTTGCTTAGGTTCCAAAGTCGGCATTGTCCTACTGGCAGCAGACCCGGTTGTGTGTGTTTGTGTCGGAGGGGAGAGGGGGGTTTGCTAGAGAAAGAAAGGCGAGGAAGGCTTCTTATAACAGGACTTCAGGGGGACCCCAATGCCATCAGGGGGTTTGCTAGAGAAAGAAAGGAGAAGAAGGCTTCTTATAACAGGACCTCAGGGGGACCCCAATGCCATCAGGGGGTTTGCTAGAGAAAGAAAGGAGAACAAGGCTTCTTATAACAGGACCTCAGGGGGACCCCAATGCCATCAGGGGGTTTGCTAGAGAAAGAAAGGAGAACAAGGCTTCTTATAACAGGACCTCAGGGGGACCCCAATGCCATCAGGGGGTTTGCTAGAGAAAGAAAGGAGAAGAAGGCTTCTTATAACAGACCTCAGGGGGACCCCAATGCCATCAGGGGGTTTGCTAGAGAAAGAAAGGAGAAGGTAGCTTCTTATAACAGGACTTCAGGGGGACCCCAATGCCATCAGGGGGTTTGCTAGAGAAAGAAAGGAGAAGAAGGCTTCTTATAACAGGACCTCAGGGAGACCCCAATGCCATCAGGGGGTTTGCTAGAGAAAGAAAGGAGAAGCCTTCTTATAACAGGACTTCAGGGGGACCCCAATGCCATCAGGGGGTTTGCTAGAGAAAGAAAGGAGAAGGCAGCTTCTTATAACAGGACTTCAGGGGGACCCCAATGCCATCAGGGTTTGGTTCCTGGAACAGCAGTGGGGAATGGAAGCCATTGTCACACTATTTTTCATTTTTATTTGAGTATTTATACCCCACACTTCAGTCACAAAGGCTCTCAAAGTGGCTTACAAATTGTTAAGCAACATATCTACACCACTTTTTAGCAGGCTAGGCACTCTCTAAGCCAGCCTTTCTCAACCTTTTTAGCCTGGTGGAGCCCTGCCTAAAAATTATTATATCTACAGCTTTAAAAAAATGTGGTTTTTTTCCAATCACACTGTCTTGCAGAACCCCTAGCAACCTCTTGTGGAACCATAGGAACTCTAGTTGAGAAACTCTGTGCTAAGTAGTTTCCAATGTGTGTTAGTTCATTGCCCCCACAAGATGGATACTCGTTTTACCCACCTATGAAAGGCTGAGCAAACCTTGGAGCCCTTGCGATTGAACTCACAAAGTTGTGGCTGCAATACTGGCATTTAACCACTGCTCCACCAGGGCTCCTTTGTAGTTTAGGGAGGGGCATTTAGAAAACCCCAGAATTCCACAGGAGGCAGCCATAGCAGTTAGAGTGGAATCTCTCTCTCTGGCTTCTCTTCGCAAACGAAGATTCAGGAAGGACACATCCCGCACTTTCTGCAAGCGCACTGATGACTAAAAAAGCCAATCCGAGATAGACAAGTCCGGTTGCAGAAAACACAGCAGAAGGTTTCCTTGGGTGATGTTTCCGGGTTGTGTTTTTTTCTGCGTTGTCGTTTCTCTTCAAGACTTGTTCAGCGTGAGTTCTCAAATAAGGCTGCAGCATTGTGGATAGTGTGTCTCCATGCCTCCCGATGTGAGGCCAGGGCGGACCATTGTTGGTGATCAATTTGGCCGAGCCTGAGGTGTTGTTTCAGGGAGTCCTTGTATCGCTTTTTTGGAGCGCCCCTCTTACGCTGACCCCTGACCCGTTCACCGTAGAATACTATTTTTGGGAGGTGAATAATAGTACTATAATAGTGTGGTGTGATAAAGTCAGAGTCGACAGCCAAACCAACCTAGCGCAAAAAGGCTCATGAGAGACTTTGTAAAACTTGACTTGTATGGCTACAACTTGCCCACTTTGGGCTTAAGAAGTTCCAGCAACACTGATAAGTAAACCCAGTTTAAAAGCTATCAGTCAGAAAGCTGCAATGTGTCACACGCTCACCTGGGGATGAGTAGGGCTTAGCTTTTGCGTAAACATGCATAGGATTAGACTGAAACCAATAGACTTGAAAGCAAGTGGTTTTATTCAAGGGCTTCCTGAAAAGAGCTTGTTTACTCAGAACTATGCCCCAGCAGCTTGTTCCATGGCAGCTGAACTCCAAGCCCACTCATACAATTGTCACTTTAGAGAATCGCTTCCTCTGGCCTGTTTGTCTATATTTGAAATGCAATTTTGAATTAAAGACATTTTTTAAAATCACCCAGAGCTGTGCAGGAAAGTGGATTTCAAGGGTTGGATTCAGACTTAGCCCTGCTTAGTGCACGGGCTAGGTACACTGAAATCAATGGGACTTAATTTTGTCCTGGTGTCTAGATGCTACGCTACGGCTGCATTCTGGTCACCGTTCTAGCAGTCATTTTGCTCCTGCCACACGGTTGTCTATGCCACTGCTGCCATACATGTCCACTTAATTATGCAGATAATGATTTGTGAAATCATTTGCTGTTGTGTGCCTTCAAGTTGTTTCTGATTGATGGTAACCCGAAGGCAAATCTATCATGGGGTTTTCTTGGAAAGGTTTTTTCAGAGCAGGTTTGCCTTTGTCTTCATCTGAGACTGAAAATGTGACTTGCCCAGGGTCACCAACTGGTTTTACATGGCCGAGTGGGGATTTGACCCTGGTCTCTAGAGTTGTAGTCCAAATACTACACCATGGTGGCGCTCCATTAATTCATTCAGTATTGGCCTTAATTTATAGAATCATAGAGTTGGAAAAGACCACAAGGGCCATCCAGTCCAACCCCCAGCCCTGCAGGAATACACAGTCAAAGCACTCCTGACAGATGGTCATCCAGCCTCTGTTTAAAAACCTCCAAAGAAGGAGACTCCATCACACTCGGAGGCAATGTATTTAGTCATGACTAAACAGGGATGATACTAAATTTAAGTTTCACAGATTTCAGTGGGTTTATTCTGTTTGTGGCTAAGTCTGAATCCAAGCACAAAACCATACAAAAAATTCTTTTTTGCATGAAGAACATGTAGTTATTGAGGCCAGAACTGGTTCTCACAAGCTCCCAGAGGATTGTTGCTAGGATCATTGTATTCTCCCTCTGCAGCTAATGTCAGTTCAGTCTTATTTTGAGTGCTATCAGACTTGGGGTATATGGATATGTTTTCCATATTATCACCAAAACTCCTGACATTTTTATTCTTGGGCTTTTTCTGCTACCTGGGAACAGATGCATTCTGCTTCAAGTGTGCTCCCTGTCCATCACCTATCATTATAACATTAGAGCTCTCTGCATTCCAGACTAGGCCAATGGAGGATAGGCTAGAGCCGGAAGGCAAGACAGCTACCCTGAGATAAGGGCTACACTGTCCCTACTGCCAGGCAGAATGTGACAGCTGCCTCATACAGTACATGCCAGGGGGACATCAGTAGTAGCCCCTCCCCCAGTTGTTGTCCTCTGTTGGAGGACTTGCTCAATGGGGATAATGGGAACTGTCATCCAAGACATCTGGAGAGTACCAGATTCTGGAAAACTGTAGTAGGTGACGAGAGCCATCCATTTATTTCTACAAAAGTACATTATCTCCATAGATATCTGATAGAAGTCCTAAATATGAAAGACAGATGAACTGAAAATGTTTATAGTATAGCAGGAATTACTTTACGAAATGCACTCCCAGTGAACCTACTGCATTCATAAACACATTTCCACTTTCCAGAAACCATATTAGGAAAATACCTTTATTAGACACCCACCCACCCACCCACAAACAATACAGAATCAGTTGGCTTGGAAAATACACCACTGTAATGTGAAGCCTGGGCTTTGAATTTGATATTTGATTTTATGGCCATCAGGGCTACGTCTACCTTTGGACATTGGCTATTGAAAAAAAAAAAACCCTGTGTAAGACAGACAGAACAGTGAGGTTTAAAGGGGGTTCCCTCTCTCCCTGCGCTGCAGTTCTTGGAAGGAGCTTGTTGCCTCCATGTGTGTCCAGTATAAGGCTCCACCTCTGCCCTTTAATCTCACCCTGGATAGTTATCCATTACAGATAATTCCTAATCCTATCTGCAATGGAAGCAACCATCCATTCAATGCTGCTTAATTAACAGAAGTGACTTCCCTACTTTAGAAGTGCTTCTCTTCCTCCAGCTGGCCATTTACAATCTATTGACCCCTCATCCTGGAAACAATTAGTGTCATGGCATATATACATCATCTGCCACAATTAGCACTCTCTCTCTGCTTCTCTCTCTCTTTCCCTCCTTTGCCCTGATGCAAAAGGCAGGGCGACTTGCAAGTAGGCACCCCAACCACTTAAACAGACTTTTCTGGCAGGAGGGAGGGGAACCACCGTTGAAGGAGAGAAAGGTCAGGCCCTCAGAGGAAAGAACACACCGCTGTGACAAATATGGTTCACACGGAAAGCCCCAGGGTCTCCTTTGCCCTGGAAGCATGCTAGCCCCCTTAGTCATCCTCCAGGTGCTCTTTGATGTCAGAGGCTATTGTTCCTTCTCCTGGCCCTCCTTGCCTTTGGGCTGGCCCTTCTTCCTTTCCTTTTGGATCTCCTAACTTCAAAGGGGCTGGAGACCAGGCTCTTCTAACACAGAGCATGGAAACATTTTTATTATTGTTATTAGAGAATCTCCCCAGCCAGCTATTCTGGGAGTTCCAGTCTAATAATACTAATACTAATACTAATACTAATAATAATAATAATAAATACAAATAAAGCCACAACTGGAAGCCTATTGGTATCATACACACATACATCAGTACCCATAGTTGCATCTTCTTCTTCTCCTCTCTCTCTCTCTCTTTTTGCCATTGTGCAAGGTCTATATTCATTTCACAAGTGTATAAGTGGAATTCCCCAGGTGCACTTGCACATTCTTGGGTGGTGCATAACTATTTGTGCCTTAATGTACCTCTAGAGTCACTGGGATTGAGGAGATAGCCATGGCACGTCCTCTGTTGCAAATTGAGACAATGAGCAAGAACATTTGCAGATATGCAGCTGGTTGCACAATGTGGGTATTTGGCAGGAAAGTGGAGTAGTACAGCCACCGCTTAACTCTGTGTGTACAAATTAATACTAAACCAGTGCGATGTAGGATCTCAGCCAATGTTTGCCACTCTGATTTGGCACTATTTGAAGCTCCACATGCTATGAATAACCAAGATTTATTTCAAGAAGGAAGATCTGGGCACTCTCACCTCCTTGGACCTTTGGAATGGTGGAGGTGAGCTCATATGCACCTACTTAACAATCGGACTCCCATCTCCTCAGTCTCTGTGGTGTCTATGTCCATAGGTTTCCAGATGTTAATACACTGGTTTCTCATCTGTTATGCAGGGCAGATAGGAAAACAGGGACTCTGTCAAAGCAACAGGGGCAACATAGAACATGAGGTTCTTTGGAGCACAATCCAAGTCATCATGTTGGTGTGTGATTAGGTGGGCCCCATGATGCATCCAACTTATCTAGTGGTGGTTAAAGAGAGTTGTTCTTAGTTCTAATTTGGAGCTAGACCTGAGGATGAGGAGGCACCACTCAAGCACCCTTCCAATGTGATAGGATCTAGCCCAATCCAGCTCCTGTTGAACACTCCGCCCCTCCACTTACAACCTGCTGGTGTCCCCAGAGGGAAAAGCAGCCCTTCCATTCTTCTGTTGCTAAAGCTACTCCCTGTTCAATTTTGTGATCAAGAATGTGGTGCCTCAATTTATTTTTTCTCTCCTCATTCCAAACCCCTCTTCTCTTTGTATTGTATCTTTTAGAGTCAGTGTGGTGTAGTGGTTTGAGCATTGGATTATGACTCTGGAGACCAGGGTTTGAAGCTCTGTTCAGCCATTGAAAACCATTGTAACCTTGGACAAGTCACACAATCTCAGCCTCAGAGGAAGGCAAAGGCAAACACGCTCTGAACAAATCTTGCCAAGAAAACCCCATCATAGGGTCGCCTTAGGGCAGTGGTTCTCAACCTGTGGGTCTGCAGATGTAGTTGGACTACAGTTCCCAGGAGCCCTCTGAGGTCTCACCTTGACAGCCAGGTGGTCCTCCCAGTCTAGGATTGAACTCAAAGCCTCACTAATGACTGGGAGGACCACCTGCCTGTTAAGGTAAAACCTCAGAAGGCTCCTGGGAACTGTAGTCCAACAACATCTCCAGACCCACAGGTTGAGAACCACTGCCTTAGGGTCACCACAAGTCAGAAGTAACTTGAAGGTACATAGCAACCACAACAACTTTTAGATTGCAAGCTGAAATAATAATAACAACAATGGTGTGTTTATTTATTGCCTACCTCTTCCTGTAGACTGAGGCAGGGAACAACAACAAATAACACAACACATAAAATGTTAAAAGAGCATATAAAACCAATAAACATTATAATCCATCAATAAGTACTTTAAAAGCCATAATTGAAAAAGAATCTGGATAGGCATTCTAAATTCAGACAACATTTCGAGCTGATGATCTCTCCTGGGAGGTCATTCCACAGTCCTGGGGTTAGTGAAGAAAATGTCCTCTGGGTAGCAGTCAGCCTCTAATCTCCTAGAGAACCTGAGTGTACGGGGTGGATTATACAAGAGAAGGTGATCCTGTAGATAAGCTGGACCAAAACCATGTAGGGCTTTAAAGGTAATAACCAACACTTTGTACTTGAAGGCAGGGGCTGTCTCATTTCTGTTCATATATGAACAGTAGAGTAAAATGTATGTTAAATAAATAAAAGTAAGCCTTCCCACATTAAATGTTGCAGATACATTATGATAAACTTCTTCAATACAATTTTGGAAGATCTGGGTCATACAGCATGAGGTTTTAGGGAGGAAGTATACCCAAGATTTATAGTTGCCTGAGAAAGAACAGAATATCATGCCCTCAATCCCAAGTTAAGATCCATAGTACCCAAGGCTGGTAGCAGTAATGTGGTATCTGAAGAATAAAAATCCCAAGGTTTCCCTTCAAGTAAAAAATGAAAATAAAAATAGTGTCAACAACAATTTTCTACCTTCCTTTTGTCAAACAGTAGGATATGGGTTTCAAACAAACCTGTATGGGTTTGCTTGATTGAGATCATCCAAAGATTTGGAGTAAGATGCTACCAATACACTGATGGCACTTAGATTGTCTCTTTTTTCATCTACGTCAGATGAAAGGACTAAGAAAATTTAGTATTAGGGATTAGTTCAGAGGAAGGTTGGAAGTGACCCTCTAGCCTGGAAGGAGGTGATGTTTCTCAAAACGCATGGAAACACCTGAGCTTGACACATGAACTGGCAAGCTGCAGACCCTTCCTCTATCACCACTGCTTCTTGTGCAGTAAAAGTCCCAGGCTGCTGCTTCATGATGCAGGCTGGAGGTTTTGCAGCACCCTCCAAGTTGATCTACTCATGAGTTAGTGTCCATTCCTTTCACTTGACCCCAGATGAGCTAGTGCCTGCAACTGCAGCCATGCTTACTGAGAAGCAAGCCCCATTGATTTTGATGGTTATATTTACTCTCAAGTAATTATGCCTTTGATCCCAGTCTTTGGTTTAGAGCTAGTGCCGTCTAGTGGAATGTCAGTGATAAAATGCTGGTGAATGAAACTTGCTCTGCCACTGATGAAGAAACTGAAGCCATTTACATCAGTGGTGTGCTCTTTATACACTCTAGCATGCTTCTTATATAGTCCTTGTGAGTATTCATTCACACATCTGAGGACAGTTTGCTTCTGTAATGGACTCGGTCAGTGGCTCTTAACCTTTTCTTTACCAGGGACTCCTTTAAATATCTTTTGTTGCTTTAAATATCTTTTGTTAACAAAATATCTTTTGTTAACTCAAGATTTAAAATAGCAACAACAACACACCATCCATTAAACCTTCTCTCAGAGGCACTGGAAGGAGAGGGAAGACTTTCTCCTGATTCTTCTTGCAAGTTTGTGGCTGGAGCAGACTGAATGGCAATGTGCAGGCCAAGCCAGCCAGCGCCGTGGCTCCTGTGATGTGGCCACTCCACAGCAGGCAGGAGGTGGGCCAAGCAACTTTGCTGATTCCCTGTGAGGACATTGCAACCCCCTGGGATTAGGAATTTTTTTGGGGGGGGGATTAGGAATTTTTTAATGGAATAAGACCATTCTACTGAAAAATACACCTGACCGCAAAAGTCTGTAACAATAACGCAATAATAATAATAATAATAATAATAATAATAATAATAGTTTTCCTCTTTTCTTACTAATACAAAAATAAAACTATATATCCTAACACTAATATATTTTTCCTCTTAATCTAAACACACTATAATTACATTATATTTACACATTATAATTATACCTATTCGGAAAAGAAAAAAAATCAATAAAAGATTAATAAAAAAATAATAATACAAAATAATACAAAAATACAATAATAATAATAAAATATTTTTTTAAAAAATATCCTTTTATGTTATTGCTGGAGTTGTCTCACTAAACCATGGCCAAAACTTTTTCCAACGATGGTTTGGCAGCTCTTTTTCATGGACCAGGGCACTGTCCAAAAACTCACAGCTGGGGAACCAGACTCCTTCCTCTTCCTCTTTTGGCCCACTGACTTTCTGGGTCCCTTGACACCCTCCGGAGGAAAGCACCGTCTCCCAGGCCTGTTGTGCCAAATCTGGCCAATCCAGGACCCGGGCGGAGAACCACTGGACTAGGTAATTGTTTTTGAAAGGTAGGTTGCTGCTTCTTTTGCTTTCTTTTTTCCATTTTAAAGACAAAGCATTAAGGAGGATAAATAGAACACAGAGAAACCTTTAGCCTGCCCTAAAATGGTTAGGTTTAAATTTAAACTCAAAATTCTTGTGAAGGTTATTACTGAGAACGCCTACAGGACTCAGTCGAGAGTTGTTGTTATTGTTTTAACCGAATGAAAAGTTTACTTACCTTGGAATTGGACATTGCTCTTTAACTCTCCTAAAGACTTTAGCTGATTATACACAGCTTTGTAGCTCAGAATGATGCATTAGAAACTACCAGGACCCACAGACGTTTGAAGCAATTGCATTTCCTTCTTTCAGTGTTCAGACATAACTAAGCATGGGCACAGATTTTGTTTTTTTAAAAAATGAGATTGGCATAGTCTTTTTTTTTTCTTTCCAGAAAAAATGAAATGCACAGATCTAGGATGGGTGACACCTGGCTTGCTAGCAGTGCATGCAAAGGGGATCTAGGAGTGTGAAGTCGAAGGCTTTCATGGCCGGCATCCAGAGTTTTTCCTTGGTTTTATTCTGGGCTGTGAGGCTGTGTTCTGGAATAGTTTTCAGTTTTTACTTAAAATAACTCTCTCTCTCTCTCTCTCTCTCAAAACTATTCCAGAACATGGCCTCACAGCCCAGAAAAAAACCCAAAGAAAATCTATGGATCTAGGAGTCATAGTGAACCACAAGCTGAACATGAGTCAGCAGTGTGACGTGGCAGCCAGAAAAGCCAGTGCAATTCTAGGCTGCATCAATAGGAGTACTATAGTGTCTAGATTGAGGGAAGTTATAGTGCCATTCTATCCTGCTTTGGTCAGACCTCGCCTGGAATACTGTGTCCAGTTCTGGGCACCACAATTCAGGAAGGATATTGAGAAGCTGGAATGTGTCCAGAGGAAGGCAACCAAAATAGTAAAAGGTCTGGAAGCCATGCCCCGTGAGGAGTGGCTTAGGGAGCTGGGTATGTGTAGCCTGGGGAAGAGAAGGTTAAGAGGGGTCATGATAGCCATGTATAAATATTTGAAGGGATGTCATACTGAGGATGGAGCAAGCTTGTTTTCTGCTGCTCCAGAGACTAGGACACTGAGCAATGGGCTCAAACTACAGGAAAAGAGATTCCACCTAAACATTAGGAAGAACTTCCTGAAGGTAAGAGCTGTTCAACAGTTGAACATGCTGCCTCTGAATGTGGTGGAGTCTCCATCCTTGGAGGTTTTTAAACAGAGGCTGTACGGCCATATGTCAGGCATGCTTTGATTCCTGCATAGCAGGAGGCTGGACTGGATGGCCTTTGTGGTCTCTTCCAACTCTATGATTATATGAAAATATATTATCAAAAGGAAATCTGTGGTCATGGAGGAGAGGAAGTGTGAACATTTCCCTCATGAAATGAATTGTATCAATGATGTCAATCTCTCTCTCTCACACACACACTATTACTGCACTATTAAGACTGATTTACCCCCTTTCTCAAATCCTTTCGTTAGTCCTTTTTAGAATAGAGGCATTGAATCAATTAGCTTTACTTATGTGTTGATTCACTATTCTAAAAACAACACACACTGAGGTTGCATCATAGATTTGTATACGGGCAGCATGATGTTAACATTTTAATTTTTGACCCCTTTTCTAATTATGCCCAGTGTAAAATTTGCTCCCCACTCCCACAACTGCACCTACAACATTGGGCTGACATTTTCATGGAGCTATCCATCCAGGCTCCAAGATCTTTTTATTGCCAGTTTACCACTAGATGAGAATTTAATACTGTAGTAACTTGAAGCTAGTCCAAATAAGAACAGTTTCTCTGTATGCCTAATTAAGTCCTGTTCTGTGGTTTATGACAAGAAAGTTACTTGTCATAATATTGGCTGCACTACGAATGACCAGTAGATGGCAGTGTTGGATCTTACTTGGGAGACCAAAATTAAAAATTAAAAAAATGCCCCATCCGTCTACCTCCTCTCTCTATCAGTTATGAAAGCTGCAATCCTATTTCCTGTTTGTCTGTTGCCAGTGCCTTCCTCTGAGGGTTGGGTAACGTGACTTGTCCAAAGTTACCTAGTGGGTTTCCATAGATCGGGGAGTCAAACTCTGGTCTCCTGGAATCCTAGTCCAACACTCAAACCACTATATGTACCAATGCATATACACAGATAGAAACAACAGATATGTATTCCTCTTTTCTTGTTGCCTTTCTGCCCTCAAGTGAAGACTTTTCTATTCCAACAGGCTTCTGGGAACTGATTTTTTATATGATGGGCTTCCTGTTTTAGTGCTGTCCGGTTTTTAATCAATGCCTTTAAATTAATGTCTTACATCTTATTTAACTCTACAGAAAGTTTAGTATTATTTTAATCTTAACTTTCTGTATGCTTTCAGCTCTATGTGGTTTTACTTTCTTCTCTTTTTTACATTGTCAGCTGCCCTGAGTCTCACTCTTGGGGGAAAAAGTGAGATATAGATAAAATGAGATTATAAAATGCTTTATATTGTAGTTGAATATTTATTGTATCCTGACTTTTACTGACCTGCCTTGTGTCCTATGTTTGAGAGAAAGGCAGAATATATAAATCTAATAGGTGGGTTTTTTTGTGTGTGGCTCCAACAGGTTTGTTTTTGTGGCTTCCAAGGCACCCCAGCAATTACATTTTTTTTTGCAAACAAGGTGTTGTGTGTTTGTTTTTTGCTAAAACCCCTCTTTTTCTTCCCCCTTCCCAAATGGCCTATAGAGGGTATAGGGGGCATATCCATCACATTTGCAGGCTCCCTCTGAGCCATTTGGCCCAGGAAAGGTCTATTTTGGAACAGGAAGTGACACACACTCACTTCCTGTTACTAAAAAAAAAACTTTCCTGGGTCTAAAATGGCCTAGGAAGTCCCAAAAACATGGCGAAAATGTCCCCTACAGAGCATGGGGGGGATTTTTTTTTATTTGTTTTTGCAGGAACAGGCACAATAAGCAAGCAAGGCGTGGTGGTTTGATCATTGGACTATGACTCTAATGTCCAGGGTTCAAATCCCCACTCAGCCATGGAAACACACTGGGTGACTTGGACAAGTCACACACTCTCAGCCTCAGAGGAAGACAATGGCAACCCTTCTCTGAACAAGTTTTGCCAAGAAAACCCTGATAGGTTCGCCTTAGGGTCTCCATATGTCAGAAACAACTTGAAGACACACAACAACAAGGTGCAGTGGGGAGTGTACAGCCCTCAATGTCTTCTGGGGGGCTAATACAATCCCTTAGCCTTCTGCAGTTGCCCACCTTTGCAACTGATTGATAGACAGGCTGATAGACAATTCAGTAGGGCCCAGGTCTAGTGTTGCCCTTCCTTCCTGTTAGACCAGAGCTGAGAATCATGCAGCCCTCCAAATCTTGCTGGATCATAAATCCCAGCAGCCCCTAACCAACATAGCCAATGGTGGAGAATGCTAGCTGGACTTCTGCAACATCTGGGGGTCTGCATATTTCCCATTTCCAGTGTAACCAAAGTTCTAACTCTTGACTGGTGCAGGAGAGTGGAAGGCACTGGCAGGCTGTATGGGGGTAGGCTTTTCAAAGCTGGCAAACTGAAGTAAACCATATGGTCACCTGGCATTTTGTATTTATTATCTCTTGTGTGGATCTGTCACTTTTCTACAAGCCTCTGAGAAATGATGTTTGGAGAGTCTATTGTTGACATGCTAACCAAAGAGGACAACGAGCATGGCAGATATATCAATGCCAAGTGGGCTGGGGTGCACCTACAGGGGAGAGCAATATGCGGACATTCCCTCCCATAAGAATTCTGCCCACTCCAAACGAAATTTTCCTTCAGCCCTCCAATTTCTAGCATGGCAGTAACTTCAATTTTCAGGCGAACATTTAGAAATACAGTTTACAGTTTTTTCCATATATATTTTTATTATTCTTATTCTTATACAGTATATAGAATAATAGAATACAGAAATATGGTTTAAACATCCAAAGAAAAGGAGCAGGAGAAGCTTCCAAGGGCATGAAAACACAGCAACTGGAAGACTTCTAGGCATGAACGATTTTCTATATCTCACTTTCTGCAATGCTAGAAACTTAGAGATTGAAGGACAATTTCATTTGGAGGGGGGCAATGCCCTTAGCTTCATTTCTGTGAGTGGGGACATGAACATCCTTTTTGGTCATTTGTTTTGTTCCCTGACAGGTGAGCTCTTCCTATTTCTGGTTGAGCCCATTACATTGCTCTGTGTCTCTCACAGTTTGACCATCTCTTCTCTGACGCTCTGAATAAACTAGTTATCTAAGGCAATGTAAGCAACCTGAAAGTTTGTTCTAGACTCTTCAAGGTGTGCGAGTTGTTGCATGATGTTACAAGCAGGCAATAAGAACCAAACAGGCGTAGACTCAGTATGATGTCCAAATAACCCAGTTGCCCCAATGTATTTTGTGGAACCAATATCCACGGTTTCAGTTATCCACAGCTGAAAAAAAAAACAGGGACACATACCATTGAGTCATGCTAGAAAATGCCTAGAGAGGTGTCCTCTCTAGGAATTGCTAGGTCCTCCAATGAAACTCTATGGTATGTTTCTACAAGAAGTCCTTTATTTTAATAGGGTTTGCTATTACCTGCAGTTTCACTTATAAATGGTAAGTCTAGGAACATGTCCCCCACAGACATGGGGGGAACAACCTGTACTTGGCTGGGAATAACAGAGACTCTCCAAGGAAGTCTGGGCAAGAATCCTGCCTGAGATCCTGGAGATCCTCTTCCAGTCAGAGTTGACAGTACTGACTTAGATGGATCATGGTTTGACTCAGTATAGGGTCATGTCCTATGTTCCTAAGGCAAATGTTATAGATTGGAATATCTGAGAAGAGTCAGGTGGAGGATTGGGACCTGAAGAAAAGAAGCCAAAAGTATTGGAAAATACTGTTCAAACAAGCATTCTCTTTGTACCTCCTTCTTTCATTTGCTATTAGGGCAATGGGGCTTGGGGCAATATAAGTTTTCCCTCCATGCCACCACTCTAGACTTTCCCCATTTGCTCAAATAACCATTGTATTGCATGCTGTCTGTTTGTCTTACTTTGCTGAATCTAGTCTTGGAGGGACCCAAGAAATCCAGTGCTCTTCCTAGTGAACTCTGCTGAAGGAGATTGACTCTTAATTTAACTAGTTTTCAGCTTTTCCCCAAAAGGGGGGGCAAACACTCTAGGAATTTACCCCTAATCCAAGGAAAAAAGTAAGGGAAGTCTGGATCAGGAAATATAGGGAGGCATGGTAGCAGAAGGTGAGAAAGGGTAGGTGGACCAAAAAATTCACTGGGAAAACAGCATATAAGAGACAAGTAGAAGACAGGAAGGATGTGAAAAATGGTGCTGCAGAAGAGCCACAGGGGCCAAAAAACCCCAGAGGGTTTGGATAGGTTTCATATTTGTTTCTGGTTAACATTTCTCCTATTTCCAGACCATGATTTATACAGGTTAGAGATCTGTGAAAACAAGAAACATGGAAGAATTGTGTTGGATTTTAAATTGTTGAGGCGGAAAGGGTTTCAGGGACTAAGTAGAATGGTTCTGCTCTAGGTGAGAAGAACCATATTGGATTTAGGTCTTGAGATCCACTGTTTGACATGCAGCCAAGAATATGCACTAACAAAATACAAAAATTTGGGAAGAATTGGCTAGGAAACGACCTGCATTCCTTACTGAAAGAAACCTTGGCTCACAAATTGCCTGTGAAAAAGATAGCAGAAAGGTAATTTTTGAGGGTCACTCAGCAAATACCCCAGCCAAAAATGCCTTCCCATTCCCATGTTTTACTTAGAAGTACATTCAATTGGAAAGATGCCAGTTTATGTTTCATTAGGGTTGCAGATATGTGGTACAATGTTAAGCACACCTTCGCAGTGCAGTCTTACAGGTTGCTATGCAGATTAAGGGTCTTATTGGCTTATGAGCAAAGATATTCAGGTTTAATCAGAGTCCTTTAGGTTAATGAGAATTACTTCCAAGTAACTGAGTTGCAGACACAGATAAATCTTAGTAAGTCATTGGATCACAGGCATGCTTAGAGAAGATGCAATGGGAGAAATTTACAGGCATCAGATCCAACTGGGATGGATTGTCATAATGAAAAATGAAATGGAAATCCTACAATTTCTTTGCTATAATGAGGTGAAATGGAATGAGAGTCAGTGTGGCTATAACATTATGCCTGGATTTTGGGAGATCCAGATTCTCTCTGCTCCCATAAAACCCACTAGGTGACTTTCAGCCAGTTGTAGGTGCTCTCTCTCTCTCCCTCACACACACACAAACACAACCTGACCTACCTGTCAGAGTTGTGGGAATGGAGAGGAGGAGAACCATGTGTACAACTCTTGATATCTTGGGAGGAAAGGTTGAGGTGACATTTAAGGGTTGTCTAGATGATGAAAATACTCCTCATAGAATTTTATAAGAATATGTTCTGTCCCAACATGCTGTGAACAAGGTTCACGGTATCTGAAAGGCCCCCCCCAAAAACTCCATATAATGCGAGGGAAAAGCCTTTGCAGATTTTGGTGAACTTTTAAAAAATAATGTGTGGACCTGCACATTATCACGCATTTGGACATCCAGTTTGGAATGCTGCACATTCTCAGTGAGGCCAGAAGTGGACAGCAGATTGATCGGGTGTGCAGATGGAGGGTGGGTGGGCTTGCTGGCAAGGAAATGTCTGGAAGTGCCATTTTCACATTTTGTGTTATGGAGTGTGTGCTTTTTTGCTGTGCGGAGGCAACCAAAGAGCGTTTTATAAGTAGAAGGTTGCACTTGCGCACCTTTGATTTACAAGTAAAAAACAACAACTCTGTAGCAGTGACAGCATGTGTGGAGAATAATGACATACTGTACTTTTGGCCACCATCTTGATTTACAGGCATGGCTGCGTGTACACTTCAAGTGTGGATAGTTTCGCATACAACAGATTTTGCCAAAAGACCATGGAGACAAATGAGCACTACTGTGACTTTGCAATAATGTGCACCAATCTGCATTATATCTTCTTGTCTAGACAACTCCTTAGATTAGGATTTCCCACATTTTGCAACACTCTCTTTGGTCCCATTGCAGGAAAGCAATTTAACAAAAATTCTGCAATGTGGCATCAAGTTCAATGCACCAGTGCCCAGGCTCCACTAGGGTAACTGACATCACTTGTGGAACTCCCATTCAGTCTTAAACTGTTAGTATCTGAACAGTTACCAACAGTTTAGAGAAGAAAGTTAGATTCTGGGTATTTGAAACACAGAGAAAGCTGTCTTATGGGAGTAATATGTCCATCTCTCTCTCTCTGGCTTTTCTTCGCAAACGAAGATTCAGGAAGGACTCATCCCACATTTTCTGCAAGCACGCTGATGACTAAAAAGGCCAATCCGAGATAGACAAGTCCGGTTGCAGAAGGCACAGCAGAAGGTCTCCTTGGGTGATGTTTCTGGGTTGTGATTCTTTCTGCGTTGTCGTTTCTCTTCAAGACTTGTTCGGCGTGAGTTCTCAAATAAGGCTGCATCATTGTGGATAGTGTGTCTCCATGCCTCCCGATGTGAGGCCAGGGCGGACCATTGTTGGTGATCAATTTGGCCGAGCCTGAGGTGTTGTTTCAGGGAGTCCTTGTATCACTTTTTTGGAGTGCCCCTCTTATGCTGACCCATGGTGAGTTCACTGTAGAGTACTATTTTGGGGAGGTGATGGTCCCCCATCCTAGAAACGTGCCCTGCCCAGCGCAGCTGTGTTCTCAATATCATGACCTCAATGCTGGTGATCCCTGCTTGCTCAAGGACAGCAACATTCGTCACATAGTCAGTCCAGTGTATATTTAGGATTGTGCATAAACAGCATTCGAGGAGTCGTAAGTGGTGGTGACAGGTGACCCATGTTTCAGACCCATAAAGGAGAATAGACAGTACAATGGCTCTATCTGTCCATCTAAATATGTCCATCTACCTCAATGCTTATCCACACTAGGGTTGCAGAACCTGTGGTCCATCAAATGTTGACAGGCTTCAGTTTGCATCAATCTCTGCCAGCTTGGCCACTGGAGAGGCCAGTGGTGGATGGTAGTTTCCATGCCGGTGGGGTGTTGAATTCAATTTAGATTTTAGTGCAAAAGTTAAAGGAGCTGTCCAATGTGCTGGTTCTATTGGGGCTATAGAGTTCAGTGCCTTGGCCTGCCTCTCTCTCTCTCTCTCTCTCTGGCTTTTCTTCACAAACGAAGATTCAGGAAGGACTCATCCCACGCTTTCTGCAAGCGCACTGATGACTAAAAAGGCCAATCTGAGATAAACAAGTCCGTTGCAGAAAGCACAGCAGAAGGTCTCTTTGGGTGATGTTTCTGGGTTGTGATTCTTTCTGTGTTGTCGTTTCTGTTCAAGACTTGTTCGGTGTGAGTTCTCAAATAAGGCTGCAGCATTGTGGATAGTGTGTCTCCATGCCTCCCGATGTGAGGCCAGGGAGGACCATTGTTGGTGATCAATTTGGCCGAGTGGGAGATGATGTTTCAGGGAGTCCTTGTATCACTTTTTTGGAGTGCCCCTCTTATGCTGACCCATGCCTTGGACACCTCTTTTAAATTTCAGACTAAAACACAGAGTGGATTCACCATCCCACTAACAAGAAAGTTACCCCACCCTGGCCTATACCAGCCGCCTTCTTCACCAACAGGGTGCCCTCCAGATATATTTAACTACAACTCCCATCATTCCCAGTCATCCTGGTCTATACTGTTGGAGATGATGCAGTTATGTCTCAACACATCTGGAGGGTACCAGGTTGAAGAAGGTGGATCAATACTGACTGTTAAGTTTCCCATTTCCTTTTCCTAGAGATACTAGTGACTGAGGAATGGGAACTTCTGCATGCAAAGCATGGGCTGTATCAGGAACCCATGACAGTTTTAGCTGCCCAGTGACTTGGAAGCAAATGTCAAAGGTTAATAGATAAGAACTTCAGCTATGGCAGCCCCAAATCTTTGCCAGAAATCTCAGCAACTATCACTCCTATCCACATGCAACAGACTGGAAAAACATCTCCCATTGGAGTCAATTGATGCTGCTAACACAGGTCTCTAGTTCCCTTGAATAGAAAGAATTATTAGTTACCCTGAAAGGATAATTGGTAATTTTACTGCAAATAAAGAACTGGGAAATGAGAATAACCCACTGTGACAATAGGATCCTCCCCTCCAGGGTCACAAGTTGGGGTATTTTGGGGAAGGGTCTCAGTATTCAATGAATCCTCAAGGACGGGCACTCCCCACCCCATCTTCTTCGTCATTACTCTGTTTAAAAGCCTCCTGTTGGTTCTATGGTCAATGCTGTTTTTGTTATTTAAAGCAGTGGTTCTTAACCTGTAGTGGGGGACCCCCCAGGGGGCCAGGATGTCCTCACAGGGGGTCCACAAAGGCTTGAAGGCTGCTCAGCCCACCTTCTGCCTGCAGTGGAGTGGCCACATGACAGGAGCCAAGGCAAAGGCTGGCTGGCTGGCTGGCTTGGCCTGTGCATTGCAATTCAATCTGCTCCAGCCACAAACTTGTAGGAAGAAGCAAGAGAAAAGTCTTCCCCCTTCCTCTACTTCCTCTGAGGAAAGGTTTAATGGGTGGTATAATTGTATTGTTGTTGTTGTTGCTGCTGCTTTAAATCTTGAGTTAAGTCTTGTGGGTCTGCAGCAACAGGGGGTCCCTGGTAAAGAAAAGATTAAGAGTTTAACCTAATTAGTTTAAACTAATGGCATTAGTTTTCAAAGGGATAGTTGTATTAGTCCATTTCAGCATAAAATGGGGTAAATGAAGAAATTTGGCAACACCTTTGAGATTAACTGATTTATTTTGACATAAACTGTTGTGGTTATCAGTCTACTTCTTTGGATGCATTGAAGGAACTAGAAGTAAGAGCCACAGATTATATTGTTGGGATAATGCAACCTTTGCATGCAAATGGGCTGCATGGTACTTAAAGTGTTAATTGCATGAGGAATGCTTTATAGCCTAATTTCCTGTTCACTAGTTTATGGTCTCCTTTCTTCTGGCTGCAGGCAGACTTTCTTTTGTTTGGTGAGAGAAGCCACAAAGTTGCTTCTTTCATCTACCTTTTATTTTTATCTTTTAAGATGGAGCTCACTCTTTCTAGAGCTCCAGGAACTAACAGCATGTAAGATCTTATTTCCTGCTTGCATATATTTTCAAGATATTGAACCTTTGTAATCTGATGATGCACAAGACATTCTGTAAGTAAACTCTTTTTATATACTTTAAAGAATACTGAAACTTGTTTTATTGTCTTAAGCTAGACTGTGTGTGGGAGGAGGAATAGTTTTCTGGTGACTGGTTTAGCTGCATCTCATTATAACCACTTCTGCTGAAGCACTATTTTGCTCTCCTGAGATACCAATCTCAATATTATATTAAGTTCCCAACATATACTCCCGTATACCTCTCAGTATTCCTTGCCTAAGAAAACCCTATGAAATTCATGAGGTTGCGATAAGTCAACAAGCAACTTGAAGATACATATTATATTCCTATATACCTGTGGCTGGACTTCTAGTTCCCTCAGGTGCATCTGAAGAAGTGAGTGAATATTCATCAAACCTCTTGCTTAGGTAAATCAGTCTCAATGGTGCTGCCTGATTCCTTTATTGCCTCCTCTTTTCTATTTTATGTTTATGGGCAATTTGGCATAGTGGATGTTCGTGTGTGCTCCTGTATTTTGGGTTAGAATGGGGAGGTTCTAGTGTCTCTGTGAGTATTCTGTGAGAATGAATGCATGTGGATGAGTGGAGGGGGAAGTGTTAGGATGTATATCAAAGGAGTCCCTGGTCCTGCCCATTTCAGAAAGGGGTGGGTAACATGGAGTCCTGCGGTTGCAAGTTGTTCCCCTGTGGCTTTTTGGGGAGCAGGGCTGGTTTAAGGCACCAGCCATGTCAGCATCCGCAGGGGGGGGCATCATTGTGCCCCCCCTTGTGCAAAAACATTATTAGTAATAATCTGAATATCCTGTACTGTGAATAGCTTAGGTTGAGTTAGGTTACATTGACCTGAGATAAACATATGGGCCCCCCAAAATAAAGCATTGCACAGCGCCCCAAAATTCCTTAAACCAGTCCTGTTGGGGAGCCCACCTCCTGGATCTACCTGGTTTCCATAAGCAAGTTGTATGTGCCCCCCCACAAGTCTCCAAGAGAAGCAATTCACCTTTTAAGTTGAAAGGAAGATGTCTTGTGGGACTTTTAAGATTTATTTCAGCAGGTATGTTCATAGACTATGGACCATTTTTTCAAATACCTCTGAAAAAATGTCCTGGAAATATACAAAACTATCCCTGAAATAAATTGGTTCATCTTAAAGGTGCCCACAAAACTCCTTCCTTCTGTTTAAAGTGACCCAGACTAACACAGTATTCATGCACCCACCCCTCAAAAAACTGCCTTTTAAATTGATTGCAGGGCTCTGATGCCCTGTTAAAGAACAATAAAATGTAGTTTCTTTATTTAAAAAAATCAGAAGTGCACTTATAGCCAACCATTCCTTAGTTTGTTGTCTGGCACTTTTGGTGGTCCTTGCAGCCCCTCAGGCTCAGGGTGCCCAGGCCAAAGAGCTGCCCCTAGCTTCTACACAGTTGCCTGGCCTATGAAAACCCACTGGGTGACCATGTCACATACTCTCAGCCTCAGAAAAATCCATGACAGGTTTGCCTTAGGACTGGCATAAGTCAGAAGTGGGAATATCACCATCAGGCACTTTGAAAACCCTTCCTTTTCCCCTCTCTCAAAGAAAGATAACAATCAAACTGTTCTTAGGATGCTGTTAGGAAAAATAAGGACAACCTTTGATCTGGCACCAGTGCCTGCTGGGATCCTGTCTCACCATCTGTCTAAAAGGAGAATTCATAGAATCATGGAGTTGGAAGAAACCACAAGGGTCATCCAGTCCAACCCCTTGCCATGCAGGAACACACAATGAAAGCACACCTGACGGATGCTCATTCAACTTCTGCTTAAAAACCTCCAGAGAAGGAGACTCCATGAGAACTGTGGACTTTTGGCCTTCCAGATACCCTAGGACTTCATCTCCCATCACCCCCCCACACTATTAGGTATGCTGGCTAGGGCTCAGGAGAGTTGTAACTCAAGAACAACTCCGCAGAGGGCCAACCGGCAGCCCCCTGGGGAATCCACAGGCAGAGCTGGAAAAAAGCTACCACTCCCAGAATCCTCTAACCACCATGGCCAGTTGTAGTCCAGAGAAAAAGTAACTGGATGTGTTTTTCACCAGAGGTCTGTCTAGAAGGGAACCTTGCGTGAGACTGGTGCTATTTCTTCAACAGAATAAGAGAAGCCATGGCTCAATATGGGGTGAGTCTGTTGGGCATTGTTAAGTGGTGGTGTAGTAGCCATTTCAACTCTAATGTCTATTTGCTGAATGCTGTCACCTAACAATCACTATTCGGGGTCAGACTAGATAGCCCATGAGACTCTGGGACTCTGCAAAATCTTTTTCCTTTAACTCTCAGGCCTAGTCAATGTTCCTTACTAATCAAGTCTATGCTCCATAAACATATGATATGCTGATGTAAACAAATTCTTTCTCTAATAACGGTCGAACTGTACCCAAATGTTCCTAAACTATCTTGCCTTGAACTATCAACAATTGTCTCAGAGAAATTGCTGACACCAAAGAAAGGGAGGAGGGAATTGTTTTTTGCATACCGAAATTGCTGTATAAAGGTATTCTGTAATCATAGCTCTTGGCTGACTCTTTGGAAGGTATTCCAGTCAGGCCCTCCAGATACCTTTCCAATCCGTGGGTCTGCTGTTCCATGATTTCTGCAACATAAATGGTGTGTTGGCCGGGAAAGAAGCAGCAGGTGATGGAACAGGACGTGACATTTGCCTGCTCTAACTGCCATGGCTGGGAAGGGGCCATGAGCACACACACTCATTCTGGGTGCCACCAACCATTTGTTGGAAGACTGGGAGTCTGTGCCATGACTGTCTGAACAGCAACATGCACAAGGAGAACCCAGTAAATGGAGAAGGAAACTGAGCCCTGCCTCCAAAGAAAACAGGCAAGTAAATAAGGGAAATATTGTGGCCCACTCCATAAGAGTGGAAGAGGGGCTTGATCACCCCCTAAAGGGCAACCCGAATACCCGGCTAAGACGCAGTAAGGGCGCACTGGTGAAACCGTTGTACCATTGAAGCATTGAGAAAGTGGTAATATTGTAATTTGGGGCAATTTGGGAAAAAGTGGGAGGTAGGAACGAATGCCTGTGAATTGAATATATGCAACGTGTGTGTGAGTTTGTATGCATGGCTGTCACGGTTCTTGCTACTTGCCGTTGAGTGTCCAGGGGTACAAGCCGGCATCTGTGTGACTGGTGTCCATTTCCTCTTGGTTCGGGCAATAGGACCCCTTACCTATTGTCCACACATTTTTTTTTTGTTTTTCCCTTGTGTCTCTTGTCTGTGTCTATTTTAGGAGGGAGGACATGGGTGGAGAGGGGAGCAAAGAAGTTTGCAACTCCTTGAGCTGTATGTTAAAGAATTTCAAAAGGGGGTTCAATCCCTTTGTGAGATAGAATGGCCCTCCTTTGGTGTTCAGTGGCCCAGTGAGGGGTCTTTGAAGTTAGATAAAATTTGGTGTGTGTATTTTGTAAATGTTGGTGACCTAGAACATCCAAATCAATTCCCCTACATTGACTCATGAGATACAGTGGTCCTTGAATCCCTCCCAGTGGTTGAAAAGTGCCAAGAGATCTCAAGCCAAAGTTCTGGTAATTAGAAAAGGAAAATTGGCCAATAAATTAAAGCCAGTGTTAGATTCCCTGGGAGACAACAACCTGATAGAGCCAATGGCACCCCTCCCCCGCCTTACATTACACTGGAAGCACAGCACCAGCAGCCTTATCATGAAGAAAGGAGGGGCAAGATGGCGACAGACTAATAACTTCTGAACTGTCCTCCCATTACTATCTGGTATTATTACTTCATATAACCTAAAAATGCCACCTAATGGCAAGAAAAGAATTCAGACCAGCCCCAGCAGCAACACTAGAACACAGGGATCTTTCAAAGCAGAAAAACAGATGAGAATTGACTCATTTTTCAGCAATGGCAGCTTTTTCATTTCCTAAGACACCACAGAAATCTGAACTAAACAAAATAGCTCCTCAAAATCAAAATATAAACTATTCTCTGGGACAGGGAGAAAACAGAGATAAACTCCTGGAACTTGCTGGCAGTATCTCTTATAATAACACTACTCAGCCCTTCTATGAATTCTGCCAACTGTCTGTAGAAACATTGATTCTTATATTACAGAGATTAAATGACATTGCAAGCAAGGTAGAGAATGTCCAGCAAGCCTTCCAAAGGCAAAACTCATATGGCACACAAGAGGTTAAAAAGGCAGATTTTTGGGAGGAAACCTGCCCAACCCCATCAAAACAACTGGATGTTGTAGTTAAACACTGCCGAGTGCTACAGAGAAATCAGCTCGTCTCACAAATACATCACAATGCCCATATTTGGAACAACTGCAAGTCAGTTCTGAACACTCTTGCAAAAATGTCCAGTACTACAAATGCATCCTCATCTAAAATTAAATTCCAGCAGCTATGCAAACCCAGCCCAAGGGAAAAACAGTCTTTACCACCACCTATCTTATTGGATAAGCCAAAGGATGCTCCCCTCACTAAAGAGATAGGAGCAATGCCTGCTTTCCCAAGATCAGAAGAGATTATGAGGCCCTGGGGAGGAAGCTGAAAGAAATGGACGCACAGGTGGTCATCTCGTCTCTTCGGCCAGTTGAAGGGCATGGTTCAAGAAGGGAGAGGAAAATAGCCGACGTAAACAACTGGCTCCGTAGATGGTGTCGCCGAGAACAAATTGGATTCTTGGATCATGGACTGCGCTTCCATGCGGGGGGACTTCTGGCAAGAGATGGGGTTCATCTTACAACAGTTGGAAGAAACATTTTTGCCAACAGTCTCAAGAATTTGATCAGGAGGGCTTTAAACTGAGTCAAATGGGGGAGGGAGACAGTATTCTGGAAGGCAAAAGGGCTGGAGAAAATAGTCAAACTGTCATAGAAGGAACAAGGCAAACAGTGCAAGGACCCAACAGTGGGAGGCAAAAAAACTTGCACAGGGAGCAAGTAAAGGGAATACATGGTCTCAGATGTCTCTACACTAATGCACAGAGCATGGGAAATAAGCAAGATGAACTTGAACTCCTTGCACTACAAAACAAATATGATATAATAGGCATTACTGAAACCTGGTGGGACGAGTCTCATGATTGGAATGTAGGAATAGAGGGGTATAACCTTTATAGGAGAAACAGGCCAAACAGGAAAGGAGGAGGAATAGCATTATATGTCAGGGATATTTACACCAGTGAAGTGATCCACGACATCAATACTGGAAGCCAGGTGGAGAGCATCTGGATAAAAATTAAAGGGGAGGGAAACAACAGGGATGTTATTGTGGGACTCTACTACAGACCCCCAAATCAGACGGAGGAATTGGATGTTGCCTTTCTAGAACAGATGAACATACATGCAGAAAGGAGAGATGTAGTAGTGATGGGGGACTTCAACTATCCTGATATTTGCTGGCAATTTAACTCAGCCAAAACTACAAAGTCTAGCAAATTCCTTACATGCCTGGAAGACAATTTCATGGTCCAAAAGGTGGAAGAGGCAACAAGGGGGTCAGCTATTTTAGATCTGATCCTAACCAACAGAGATGACCTGGTTAATGGGGTGCAAGTGGTGGGATCCTTAGGTGAGAGTGATCACGTTCTCCTGGAATTTGTTATACAATGGAAAGGAGAAGCCAGGCATAGTCAGACATGCATTCTTGACTTTAGGAGAGCTGATTTCAATAAACTCAGGGAAATACTGGGGATGATCCCATGGTCAGGAATACTAAAAGAGAAGAGACCTCAAGACGGATGGCACTTTCTCAAAAGGGAGATACTGAAGGCACAATTTCAAACAGTACCATTGAGGAAGAAAAATGGGAGGTGTCTCAAGAAACCAGGATGGATGACTAAAGAACTTTCAATGGAGCTAAGTTTTAAACGGAACATGTATAGGAAATGGAAAAGGGGGGAAATCACCAAAGAAGAATTCAAACAGATAGCGAACACGTGTAGGAGTAAAGTCAGAAAAGCTAAAGCGCAGAATGAGCTCAGGCTTGCTAGGGAGGTTAAGAACAATAAAAAGGGTTTTTTGGGGTATGTCCGCAGCAAAAGGAGGAAGAAGGAAATGATAGGGCCGCTACGTGGAGAAGATGGCAAAATGCTAACAGGGGACAGAGAAAAGGCAGAATTACTCAACACCTTCTTTGCCTCAGTGTTTTCAGAAAAGGAAAAGGAGGATCAACCTGAGGAGAATGGAACAGAGGACACAATAGGGGAAATCCAGCTCAAAATAAGTAAAGAGGTAGTACAGGAATACCTTCTTAATCTAAATGAATTTAAATCTCCAGGACCAGATGAACTACATCCAAGAGTATTAAAAGAGCTGGCAAATATAATCTCAGAGCCATTGGCAATAATATTTGAGAACTCCTGGAGAACAGGAGAAGTCCCAGCAGACTGGAGGAGGGCAAACGTTGTTCCCATCTTCAAAAAGGGGAAAAAAGAGGATCCCAACAATTATCATCCAGTTAGTCTGACATCAATACCAGGGAAGAGTCTAGAGCAGATCATTAAACAGAGAGTCTGTGAACATTTAGAAGGCAATGCCATAATCACAAAAAGTCAACATGGGTTTCAGAGAAACAAGTCATGCCAGACTAATCTGATCTCTTTTTTTGATAAAGTTACCAGCTTGGTAGATTAAGGGAATGCTGTGGACATTGCATACCTTGATTTCAGTAAGGCCTTTGACAAGGTTCCCCATGACATTCTTGCAAACAAGCTTGTAAAATGTGGGCTAGACAAGTTAACTGTTCAATGGATTTGTAATTGGTTGACCGGCCGAACCCAAAGGGTGCTCAGCAGTGGCTCCTCTTCGTCTTGGAAAGATGTGACCAGTGGGGTGCCACAGGGTTCTGTCCTGGGCCCAGTGCTATTCAACATCTTTATCAATGACTTAGATGAGGGAATTAGGGGCATACTTATCAAATTTGCAGATGACACCAAATTGGGAGGAGTAGCTAATACCCTAGAGGACAGGATCAAAATTCAGAATGACCTGGATAGACTGGAGAGCTGGGCCAAAGCTAACAAAATGAAATTCAATACGGAGAAATGTAAAGTACTGCATTTAGGGCGGAAAAATGAAATGCATAGGTATAGGATGGGAGAGACCTGGCTGAATGAGACTACGTGCGAAAGGGATCTAGGAGTCCTAGTAGACCACAAGTTGAACATGAGCCAACAGTGTGATGCGGCAGCTAAAAAGGCCAATGCGATTTTGGGCTGTATCAATAGAAGTATAGTGTCTAGATCAAGGGAAGTAATAGTGCCACTCTATTCTGCCTTGGTCAGACCTCACTTAGAATACTGTGTCCAGTTCTGGGCACCACAATTCAGAAAGGATATTGACAAATTGGAGCGTGTCCAGAGAAGGGCAACTAAAATGGTGAAAGGTCTGGAAACAATGCCTTATGAGGAGAGACTTAGGGAGCTGGGTATGTTTAGCCTGGAAAAAAGACGGTTAAGAGGCGATATGATAGCCCTGTTTAAGTATTTGAAGGGATGTCACACTGAGGATGGAGCAGGCTTGTTTTCTGCTGCTCCAGAGACTGGAACACGGAGCAATGGGTGCAAGCTCCAGGAACAGAGATTCCACCTCAACATGAGGAGGAACTTTTTGACAGTAAGAGCTGTTCGGCAGTGGAACACACTCCCTCGGAGTGTGGTGGGGTCTCCTTCCTTGGAGGTCTTTAAACAGAGGCTGGATGGCCATCTGTTGGGGATGCTTTGATCAAGATTTCCTGCGTGGCAGGGGGTTGGACTGGATGGCCCTCGTGGTCTCTTCCAACTCTGCAATTCTATGATTCTATGATTCTATGAGATCTTCATTTTATTGCCCATGCTGCACTACTTCTTCCAGCCTCCCTATAAGAACAGAAGAAGCAGGAAGTACAGGAATGTGACCCATTATTCCTCTACTCACAGAGGAAGACACAGTTACAGTCATCCCAGTCATTTAAACAAGATAAATTACCCATCCAGCCCCTGGCCTGCAGGGCAACTGCCTGACTTCCAACTGACCAGCACAAGGTTACCCTAATGACCTGGAACTGTATGAATTGGAATACCCACTACACCTCATATAAAGAGAAGCCTCAAGAGATTGTAGAGCTATGTGCTAACACTATGGCTTCACATATGCCAAATTGGCTACACTGCCAATAGCAGCTGCTACTAACCCTATTCACCACTGAAGAGAGGCAACACATTATAGAACATGCAGGAACAGATAGCTTTGGCCAGATCAACCAGGAATCATGCTGATGCTCAAAGGAAGATGCGAGAGAGAGTGCCATCAGGGCAACACCCACTGGGACCCTTATGAGCTGGAACAGATAAAGTGCCTCATCCAGTATCAGACCCTGCTATTAGAAGCCATGATGGCAGGGATAAAGAAGCAAGTTAACATGACTAAAGTCTCAAAAGTACTGGAGGGAGCCACTGAAGCCTCTGGAGCCTACCTAGAGTACCTCCTAGATGCCTATCACCAGTATACTCCCTCGACCCTGAATAACATGAGGATGGTTAATATGACTTTTGTAACACAGAGTTATGAAGGTTAAGCAGGAAAGAATATGAAGGAATTGTTGGAAGTAGCCCAGAAGGCATAGTGTATGTGAATAGAAGGTGTAGTGCATGAGAGGGTGTAGAGTGTTGTGAATAGAGATGAGGAAGAGAAGTGAGAGAAGGACAGGAAAATAGTCAAGAAGCTGGAGTTGCTCACAGCAGCACTGGTGGAGCAGCGTGACAGAGGACATGAAACAAGTCATGGAGATGTGGAGATGAAAGAAAAAGCCTGGAAGAGGCAAAGAAGGAATCAATGTGCCTGGTGTGGACAAGAAGGACATTGGCAGCGTGAACAGAAATGACTAGATGGAAGAAGAAGAGAGAGACTGAAATGGGTGAGGGTGAAGACAACTGGCAGGTGAAAAGACAAGCAGAGGTATGTGAAGAGGCTCCTTTCATCAGAATGGCAGAAGCAGAGCTCACTGAATAGAACAGACTGGGCACCCTAAATCCAGTGGAATTTACATTGTGCATATCATCTTCAGAGTTCCAGACAAGTGGAGAGAATGAATCAGACAATAAAAACTCATCTGGCTAAGCTGTGCCAGGAAACGAAGCAAAAGTGGACAGAAATGCTTCCCTTGGCCCTGTTTAGGATTTGTTGCACCCCACATAAGACTACTGGCTTATCCCCATTTGAACTGATGTATGGTAGCCCCTCCCAGATTTTGGTTGTGTTTGTTGGAAAATATAGTTTGCAGTCCAATAAGTGGAAATGGTTTTGCCATTGAAGGGTTAACTGAGAAGGCATATGAGATGAGCTGATGTAACTTCCTGAAGTTTTACTATTGGGTAATCTGGGATGAAGGGGAGTGTCAGAGGGTCCTTCTTTGTTCCAGACACCATGATCTCTAACAATCCTCATGGACCTTTGAACTGAGAGGACCCTGAAAGGGGCATCCTGAATATAGTTTTCTAACAATGTAGTTTTTAAGTATTTTTAACTAGTTTTAGTCTGTTTCGATGGTGTTTTTGTTACGTGCCAAGAATCAGCTCTCTAAACTGTGAGTAAAGAAACTTTTGTACTTTTTAAACTAACTTTTGAGTCTTGAGTGGTTACTTTGGTAGTTAAACAACTTGGGAAAAGACAAAGGGTATTTGGTTATAAGCTAAGCAGTGTTTTTACATGCATGCTAACATTCTGACGCTAGATGCTGCGTGTGCATTAAGCTTGCTATGCTCTGCTAAATTTGGCTGCATTATCCACTAACGTGTGAAGTGCAGTGTGGATGTTTAAACAGGGACAAAATACCCTGATATTTTAAACAGTGTATTTTTACACAATTTCCAACACTGTTAAGGGGGGAACATGCAAGAGTTAGGAAATGTTAGTGCTGGATAAGGTATTGCAAGCCCAGTGCTGTTATGTGCCCCAATCCCCATCACAGAAGTTCACACTTTCCAAACAGGGAATGAGGTGTGAGTTAAAGTTCCATAGCCCCACACCTGTTACAGAAAAAGCAATAACTTGAGTGAAATTTTAATTGTATGTAGTTCAAGAATCCCCTCAGAGTGCAAAAGCAGTCAAACCAAAAAAAGTCAGCCCTTGTTCCCCACTCCCATATTCACAGTAATTGTTTGTGTACAGACCCAGTAGGTTAGTTCAGTGTGTCAGGGATACTGCACTTGTTAAAAACTCAAGGTGATCATGAAAAGGCGGCAAGAAGACTCAGGTTCAATTATATACTGTGAACACTCCGGAGGCAGTTCACTCAACGTAAATCAAACCTGCAACTGGAGAGAAAAGAAGATGGGACTAGACCTTACTGCAGCTGACCAGATGACTGGAAGTTCCATCAGGCTGCTCAACGTGCGGTCAGATCCCAAACAAAATTAACCTGCATGCTGTAATGTTGATTTTATTGTCTTATGCTATAGCTAAAAGGGAGGACTCTGTTACAAGGGTTTTCAGAAAACATATGGTTAAAATTAGCAAATATTTCAGGGGTGAATTTTTTTATTGTTTTCCTTCAGGGAGATTAATTGTAATGGACCTAGGATGATTAAAAGAATGGTTTATGTTATTCTTGTTGGCATTGTTCATTGTTGTTCTGCTCTGCATGCTTATATCATGTATCTTCTGTTTCTTGCCTGCTGTCCTACACAGATCAATACTAGATATGCTTTGATGGCTTAAATAGGGATTTACTTGTGTGAAATGTATTGTCTTTGAAATTAACCATTTAATTTAAGGGGGGAATGTAGTAGCCATTTCAACTCTAATGTCTATTTGCTGAATGCTGTCACCTAACAATCATTATTCGGGGTCAGACTAGATAGCCCATGAGACTCTGGGACTCTGCAAAGTCTTTTTCCTTTAACTCTCAGGCCTAGTCAATGTTCCTTATTAATCAAGTCTACGTTCCATAAACATATGATATGCTGATGTAAACAAATTCTTTCTCTAATAACGGTCGAACTGTACCCAAATGTTCCTAAGCTATCTTGCCTTGAACTATCAACAATTGTCTCAGAGAAATTGCTGACACCAAAGAAAGGGAGGAGGGAATTGTTTTTTGCATACCGAAATTACTGTATAAAGGTGTTCTGTAATCATAGCTCTTGGCTCTGACTCTTTGGGAAGGTATTCCAGTCAGGCCCACCGGTGTAATAAAACTCACTTTCCAATCCGTGGGTCTGCTGTTCCATGATTTCTGCAACAGTGGGGGACTCATTGTCATTCCTGCTATTGTGTCCGCTGATCAGTGATGCTTGGAAAGAAATCTGAGATAAGTGCATAAAAAGAAAGAAAAGACTCCTCTATATCCGCTTTACAAGGGGTGCATCTACACTGTAGAAATAATGCTGTATGATACCACTTTAAGTGCTGTAGCTCCCTCCTATGGAATCCTGGGATTTGTAGTTTTACAAGGTCTTTAGCCTTCTCTGCAAAAGAGTGCTGGTGCTTCACAAAACTACAAATCCCAGGATTCTGTAGGGTGGAGCCATGGTAGTTAAAGTGGTGTAAAACTGCATTATTTCTACAGTATAGATGCACCCAAGGTCTCATTGTCCCTCCCTTCTCTCTTGTCAATAATCCCTACAATGTGCAAGTGCTAAGCACTACTCACAAAGGCCACCCATCGTCTACCAGCCCCCACCCACTTACAACTTTGAAGTCAAGGTCTGGCTGTCCAGAAAGGGTTGTGGTGTATGCTCAGTCCTGCCAAAGTTTATGGAGAGAGATGGGGTCAGCACCCCCAGCCTCAAACAAAGCTACCTTGCAGGGTTGTGGTGAGGATAAAATGGATCCTCATTGGAGGATAAGTGAAATGAATGAAATTCCCCAAAAAACAGTGGAATTTCCCTCTACTTTCTTAGATGTAAGATCAGCTGGAAACAGTGGGATTGACTCTATGATTCTATGACTTCTGAGTAGATGTGCATAGTTTGCACACTGTAAAGACAGTAATCCTATACACCTGGGATTTTCCTAAAAAGGCATTTGTTAGAGCAAAGCCAGAATCCTGCAGCTCTTAAAGACTATGAAGCTGAATTTTGCATAAGCTTGTGCTAGCCTCAGATGGTAGATCATTATGCACATAATAATCTGCAAATATGTCAACTGGAACATCACACATCAGATCAAGTGAAATGCTGTTCACAAAGGTTTAGGCCAAATAAAACTTGATAGTCTTTAAGATGTCACAAGACACTCATCAGGGAGTAAAGGCCCAATTAAACTTCCTGAGGTTTACCTTATATGGGACGGCATTGTTATATACCTTTGCTTTCAATGAGAGAATTAAGCACATGAATAAATGTAATATGCTCACTGAAACCCATAAAATTATAGTTGTAATCATACAAAAACTTACATTCCACTGCTCAGAGTGGGATATACTGTACTTCAGATCATAGGGTTCCTCCAGCCCGCTAGATGTTTTGGACTACAACTCCCATCACCCTCCACCAAAGCCACCTTTGCTGATGGGAGTTGTAATCAATGGCATCTGAACAACATCCAGCTCAGGAAGGACAATGCTTTGGATCATTCTTAGTCTCTTGAAACTGTACATTGTGATACTTACTTTTGTGCGTATGTACTTTCATGGTCAAAACTTGAACCCTTGTGAGAATCAGTCATTCCAAAGTGTATCCTACTTTCAGTGGACTCTTAGGCTGCTGCTACACTGCAGAAATAATGCAGTTTGACACCACTTTAACTGCCATGGCTCAATGCTATGGAATTCTGGGAGTTGTAGTTTTGTGAGATACAGTATTTAGCCTTCTCTGACAGAAAGCTGTGGTACCACAACAAACTGCAAATCCCAGGATTCCATAAGATGGAGGCATGATATTTAAAGCAGTGTCAAACTGCATGATTTTTGCAGTGTGGCAGCAGCCGTAGGAGATTTTCACACTACACTGTTACTATTCCACTTTATTTGCTATGGTTGCCTCCTGTGGGATCCTGGGATTTGCAGTTTAGGGAGGGATATTTAGAACTCTCAGCCAGAGAGCTCTTAGGCCTCACTAAACTACAAACCCCAGAATTCCACAGGAGGAAGCCGGAGCAGTTAATGTGGAATAGTAACACTATAACAGTGGAGTGTGAAAATCTCCTTAGTCACAACAGAGGCATAGCCCAAGGCTGCGAGCCTATACAAACGTCCTTGGCAGAGAGTCCCATTGAACTCAGTGAGACTCTTCAGCATAAAATAATAATAATAATAATAATAATAATAATAAAGCCTTGTGGTGCAATGGTTAAATGGCAGTACTGCAAGTCACCAGTTGCAAGTTCGATTCCAGGCCGCTCCAAGGTTCACTCAGCCTTCCATCCTTTTGTAGGTCGGTAAAATGAGTACCCAGCTTGTGGGGGTAATTAGCTAACACACATTGGAAGCTACTTATTGCAGTGTAGATGTGTAAACTGCTACTGCTTAAAACAATTTGTAAGCTGCTCTGATAGCCTTGTGGCTGAGGAGCAGGGTATAAATAAATTAATTTTTTTTTTAAAGAAACATGCGTTGCTGCTCTCTTTGGAAACCAGCTTGATCGTGGCGCCTCCTTCAGAGTTAACAAGCTCAGGCTGAGATTCTAGCCAGTCTCATTTTATAGTGAACATTTGATAGTACACATGCCTGGGTTTGGAAACCTAAATGCGCTTCCTCGGAAGTAAACTCAAGGGGGACTTGGTTCCCAGTAGACACGTGTTCAAGATTAGGTGTCTTAGTGCCTTACCAAACTACAAGTCCCAGGATTCCATAGGACGAACCCTTGCCCGTTTTCCCAGCCCTTCCCACCCTTCCCTGAGAACTCTGCTCCACTCCCTAGCCAGCAACCTCCAACACAAGTTAGGTGAAACCGTTTTCCTTAATATCTACCAAGACATTCGGTTTTCAAACCTGTTTTCCAGTCGAAGAAGGGCATCATTATTATGAATCTTAATTATTATTACCGTGTGTGTGTGAGAGAGAGAGAGAGTGAGTGAGTGATTTACATTTCTGGATCTTTTCTGGCCCCCAGCCTGGTTCTCACAGCGGCTAAATATTTATTACACCGAACAATCATTTAAATATTCTGATTTCCAAAACATTCAAACAGAGACGCGTTCCTCTCCAAAGGGTCTCTTGTTTAACAGGGGTGGGGTGTAAAACAAAGAACAAGGGACCCTAAGCTTTGAACAGAGTCCAGTCCCCTTGTTCCTCCCTCCCACTTCGCTTTCCTTGAGCTGCCCGCCCTATCCTCATCCACCCGCCCACCTCCGCCACGGCTGCTCCGGAGTCACTTCGGAGTCCATTGGGACAACGGCAGCCATCCTGGGACTGGGCTCGCCATCTCCCCGCGCTCGGGACTCCATCACCGCGCTTCTTGCGGCTGCTGGCGCTGGTGCGCCCTGGGAGGGTCCGGGAGCAGTTCCAGCGAGACCCCCTTTCCCCCCGGGGCTAGGGGCTCCTCCTCCTGGGCTACCTCCTTCCCCACTGCCAGGAGGGGCTCGCCGGAGGAGACCGCGCAGTCTTGCTCGGGCGCTTGGATGCTCTCGCCGCCGCCGCCACCCCCGGCTCCTCCTCCTCCTCGCTTCTTGTCCTCTTCCTTCTTCCACTTCATCCTCCGGTTCTGGAACCAGATCTTGATGTGGCGCTCGGTCAGGTTCAGCATGACGGCCAGCTCGACCCGGCGGGGCCGGGAGATGTACTTGTTGAAAAGGAACTCCTTCTCCAGCTCCAGCAGCTGCGCCCTGGTGTAAGCCGTCCGCGTCCGCTTATTCTCTTCGGGCTCCACCAGGTAGGAACCACCTGCAGGAGAAAGGAGAGTTAGCAAGCAAGTGGAAAAGGCCAAGCGCCTCTGGACATTTATTTTATATCCCGCCTTTCTCCCTATAGAGGGACCCAAGGCGGCTCACAACATTTAAAAACAACAATAGCTAAAAAGACATCTTATCTAGGAGATTATCACACTACACAGGACCGGTTTAAGAAATTTTGGCCCCCCCTGCAATGCTTTATTTTGGGGGGCCCATATGTTTATCTCAGGTCAATGTAACTCAACCTAAGCTATTCACAGTACAGGATATTCGGATTATTACTAATAATGTTTTTGCAGCAGGAGGGTTACTACAGGGCCCCCACAATGATGCCCCCCCTGCAGATGCTGACGCCGCACCAGGCCTGACACTACACTGTTATAGCGCTGTTATTCCACTTTAACTGCTATGGCTGCCTCCTATGGAATTATGGGCTTTGTAGTTTAGGGAGGCCTAAGAGGTCACTGGTTGAGAGTTCTAAATGCCCCTCCCTAAACTTCAAATCCCAGGACTCAATAGGAGGCAGCCAGAGCAGTTAAAAGTGGAATAATAGCACTACAACAGTGCAGTGTGATAATCTCCTAGGTCCCCTCTGTACGAGGGGGGGGGAGAGGGAGAAATGGATTGCTCTGGAGTAGGAGCATTTCTCAGCAGCTGCCACACGTTTTAGTGGTTTTACAGCCCCGCCCTTAAACATCAAATGCGCCCTAGCCAAGATGACAGGCACAAGTTAATTACTCACATTTTAAAATCTGCCACCACTGAATTTTTTAAAAATCTGTTTACTGTGCTGCTCACAAGCGATATTTCACCTTTACAACAGAAAAACAAAAGGGGGGGAATCGCCGTTTTATCCATTACCAATCTCTCACTTAGATGAAAATCCAACATGGCAGCAACCCCCATGCTTGTCCAAACAATCACCTTGCGCTGCCTCAGTACAGCAACTTGAATGCGACTATCTTAACAAAGCTCCAGCAAAAGTTCCAAAGGCTCTGTGGTCACACTTCATGGAGTTTTTAGCTGCCCCACTTCCAAATATGACATATGGATGTGAATGTCTGTTTTAGACTGATCAATTTCTCAGTAAATTCCCTTAGGATTATTTTCACCATTTAGACAAACCCATATAAAACACTTGGGTAAGTTTCCTTTCCCAATGTGCAGACTGGCCACTTAGGAAACATACCCAACCAATCCCCTCCCTCCTCTCACACCCTCAGCCAATCACCATCAACATGCAAATTCCCTCTCCACCTTGTTGGAATTTATGGGCAACCTAGCATGCAGGATGTTTACTTAATAGAGAGAAAGTTAGATTGTATGTAACAGAGGTCCACAGGTAATTTCCTGTTTGTAACAAGAGATATTTACAATGTTTCTTCTGGTGAGGAGATTCTGTTTGAAGCCTTTGTTAGGAGGACACATGGCAGTCACCATTGAGATTTCCTGGAGGGAGGATGTCCCAAACAGGGCTCTGCTACATTTTTTTTTAGAAATGTAGCAATCAACATAGAACTTATGATTATTGCTTATCTACATGTATTCTTCAACTCTACAGCCTGTGTATTGTCATTACACATTCTCTGACATTCTCTGAGGATGCCAGCCATAGATGCAGGTGAAACGTCAGAAAGAAACTATTCCAGAACACGGACTCACAGCCCGGAAAAAAACAACAACAAGGAAAATCTATAAAAAAGGGTGCAAAGAACTGTATCCTACCCAAACGATTCCCAGCCAATGGCAGCTCTCCTACTACTACTGAGCAGAGCAGGCAGCATGATCAGGCTGATTTTAAAGACAAGCCTCAAGGATCACAAGGAATTAAGAATTTTCTTTTGAACAACAAAGTTTTAGCAGTTGATAACTACAAACAGTAACCAGATATGTGGATTGTGGGTTCTGGGTGTACCAGTCACAGTACATTTAATGATCCTTATTTTACTGAAGTGAGTAATAAGACAAAGGGCCTCATACAGGTTGCTGACAGCAATTTTATGCCCATATTAGCATCTAGAAAATCCATTTTAAATTGTATACTGCCAAACAAAACTAAGCAGGCTGTGGCGGATGATGTTCTTTACATTTCTTATTTGCATTGTAATATGCTAAGTGCATTAAACTTAGACAAGAAAGGATTTTCAATACTTTTTGAAGATGAAATGTGAAAAATATATAAAGATAATACTGTGTTTGTGCAAGCATTTGAAAATAATGGTATATATGAGTTAAGTCTTTCAGCTCAACAAGCCAATGTGGCTCAAGCCAGGATCGATGAAGACAGCATCAACTTATGGCATAAACACTTTGCACATCATGACAAAGAAAGCCATCCTTCAACTACAGGATCAGAATTTGGCCACAGGTATCAAGGTAAAACCACAAAGCAATAACACCACTAACAGGAGTGTTATTTGTGTTGAACAGAAAGAGTCAGCCCTTCATTTCATACAAAGGCTGAAAGGAGAACCACCACGGTTCTAGATCTCATACACAGTGACTTGTGTGGTCCATTTAATTTGCCTTCACTTGGAGGAAATAGATAGGCTTTAATCTTTGCAGATGATTTTTCAAGGTACTGCATCACCTATCTACTGAAAGAGAAGAGTCAAACCCATGAGATAATTCAGAAGTATATTGCAGTGGTGAGAAACAAGTTTGAGAGAATCCCAAAGGCCATATTTATGGGCTGCGGAGGTGAGTACCTCTCAAATAATACACAAGCTTTCTTGGAAGAGCTTGGCATACAACACAGGACTTGTGTTCCTTACACTCCCCAAGAGAATGGAATTTCTGAGAGGAAGCTCAGATCTCTCCTGGAGATGACAAAATGCATGTTGACAGATGCTTCTCTACCCAGCAAACTCTGGGGTGATTCCTTTGCTGCCTTTGCAACTGCAACTTATCTCCAGAACAGATTGCCAATAAAAGGCAATATACAAACACCATTTCAGATGTAGTATGGGAGTGTACCAGACATGAAGCACATCAGAACATTTGGAAGCACTGCTTATGCACACCTAAACAGAGGCAACACAAGCTAGATGCCAGATCAGAACAGCAACCTGATTGGCTATGCTCCTGGAAGGAAAGGTTATATAGAGTGATGAACTTAAAGACTGGTGAAGTCACCGCTAGACATGTGGTTTATTTTGATGAATGAAGCAGAATTGACAAAGGAGGAACTGTAATAGACTTTCCAGAGGAAGAAGATACTCATTTGACTTCTGACAAGAGCAGGATGCTATGCCTGAATTCCTGGAACCAGAAATTGAACCTCTCATAGCAGTACAAAGGCATGAGATGGATGATTCAAGGGATGAGCCAGACACAGGGAGAAGTACACAAACAGAAGGGGATGCAGATGATGATGACCTGATGACTGGACTGGAAGATGCTGCAGAGACAGAGCAGATTCCAGAACAGGTTCCCAGACACTCATTGTGACCCAACAGAGATGTATCACCTGTAAACTTATCCTACCTCGCACCATCAGTATTACCCCAAGAACAAAGAAATATAGAAGGCACTGAGCAGATGCCTGCAGATGAGGCAGTTCAGTGGCAAAAAGCTGCACAAGAGGAGTTAGAAGCACTATATAAGAATGGAGCATGGACACTTACTGAACCTCCAACAGAGAAGAAAGCGATAGGATGCAAATGGGTGTGCAAGTTGAAACAGGATGAAGAAGGAAAAGTGGAATGTTACAAGGCAAGATTAGTTGCACAAGGCTTCTCACAGAAATATAGAGCTGATTATGATGAAATTGTTGCTCCTGTTGTGAAACATAGCACTATAAGATTACTTCAAAGTTTAGCTGCTTCTAAACAGATGCATGTCAGACATGTTGATGTGAAAACAGCTTTTCTATATGGTGAGATTAAAGAAGAAATATACATGAAGCAACCACCAGGTTTTGTGGATCAGAACAGACCACACCCTGTCTGCAAACTCAAGAAAGGATTGTATGGACTTAAACAAGCAGCTACAGCCTGAAACAAGGAACTATACAAAATGATGAAGAGTCTAGGCTTTGAGTAAGGAGAGGCAGACCCACGCCTATACACCAGAACCAAACATGGGCATTCAACTTTTATCTTGACTTATGTTGGTGATTTGATCATAGCTACTCAGAGAGATTACAAAGAAATTGTATGCAATTTGAACAAAGAAGTTGAATTGAAAGAATTAGGAAACGCTACATATTACTTAGGCATGCAGATTCAAAGTGAAAACTTTTCTTTCCTACTAAGTCAAAGACAGAAAATTGTTGAACTTTTAGAAACTCTTGGAATGCAATATACATATAGTGTGGCAACCCCCATGGTGACAGCTTTTCTTAAAAATAATGAGGAAAGTGAACCTCTACCAAAGAACACAATGTACAGAACAGCAACAGGAAAGCTTCTGTGTTTAGCCACAAACACTAGACCTGATATAGCTTATGCCATAGGAATTCTAAGCAGAAAATTTAGTGCTTAGCAGAAAAACCAACAAAGCATTGAACTGCAGTAAAAAGAGTTGTCAGATATTTAAAAGGTACTATGGACTTTCAGTTGAACCTACCAGCTAACAATGATCCAAGTATTGTATGCTACACTGATGCTGACTGGGCTGGAGATAATGCAGATTCACGCTCTACCAGTGGTTACTTATTTTTGTATGGAAATGGGCTTATCTCTTGGTCCAGCTACAAGCAAGAAATTGTAGCACACTCTTCTACAGAGTCAGAGTACATAGCTGCATCACAGGCATGTAGATAATTATTATTATGGCTTGATCAATTGTTGATTGATTTTGGAATAAATGAGCAGAAACCAATTCAAGTTTTTGAAGACAATCAGAGTTGCATTAGGCTATCTCAAGTGGAGAAGATGACACCATGCAACAGGTACATTGGAACCAGATATCACAGAGTTCATGAACTGGTGAAAGAAGGCATGATCAAGATGATCTACTGTCCCACAACTGAGATGATAGCTGACATCTTGACCAAGTCATTACTGAGAGATTGCTTCAATAACCTGTGAGTCAAGATGGGACTTCAGAGCAGGGTGCATGCCAGGTTGAGAAGGGGTGTTGGGAATTTACAACCTTTGCATGCATGAGGCTGCATGGTAGTTAAATAATTAAAGTGCATGTAAGGGATATTTAGGACTAACTTCCTGTTTGTTTGCTTGAAGACCCCTATGCTCTTCCTGTGGCATATACACAACCCTTTGATCCTTGTTCTGAGGACAAGCTCAGAACGGAGTTCTTTCCCCCTTCTTTCATATCTCAAGATGATGAACCTGTGTATTTGACAATGCACAAGATCTATTGTAAGTAAACTACCTTGTTACACTTTTACAGAAGACTAAGCTTGTTTATTTCTTAGCTAGAATCTGTGTGGGGAGGCAGTAGGCTGGTTTAGCTTTGTTCCAAGAAAACACTTCTGCTAAAGCGTGATTTAATTCTGCTACTGAGATTACACAATCTCAAATATTTTAAAACTTCCAACAAACTGAAAAGCACATGACAACGCAAACTGAATAAAATCAGAGCTGAATAAAATCTTACCGATTGCTCTGGTAAGACCCAGTGACTTAAGTGGGGGACTAATTTAAATCCTCCATCTTTGCAGAGCCACAATCCTGATGCCTGGCGGTTGTTTAGGACAGAAGCATTTGCTCAGGCTGTCGTCCCGCTTTTCCCAAATTCTAAAAACCTGTAGCTTGAGCTGGGATTGCAGTGCCAAAATGGAAAGTGCCACAAAACAACAAGAACAAGAATACAACAACAACCACCTATAAAACAACTGGGCTGGAGTGTTCATTCCAACGTCAGTAACTCATTTTATTCCAGAGGTTTTTCATAACGTTAATTAACACCACAACACTGTCCGTTTCCCGAAGGCTGGCCTGCGTTTGAATGTTGAATGTTTCAGAGACAGGGAAAGTTGTGAGCTTTTCTTACCTCTTTGTCTGCTCAGACTATATGCGAGGTAGATTACATTGTGAGGGTGTGACTCTTTTAAGTGAAGTGTGTTGATCAAATGTAATGGAGTACCCAAAACCCGTGCCCTACTCAATGGAGTAGGCAGTAGAGTCCCAGCCTCCAAGGGGGAAAGGCAGTGGAAGAGTGGACACATTTGGGCTTAAATCCCAACCATCCTGAAAGCTTTGATTTCTCCATTCATGTCAATGGCCGGCATTCATCCCTGTACTAGAGAGTTTCAAATAAAATAGTTTCTGTTGTATGTGGGGAAATAATCATTGTAATGTAAAAGCAATCTTGTGTACCTCATTCACAATCTTAGATAAGTCTAGGGTTTTTTTCCCTGCATTTTGTTCGCCCAAAATTCCCTTCTCTTACTTCACTGGGCACTTCTAGCCAACTGGAAGTGCTGGGTGATTTGACACATGACCTAATTTGAATTTTATTGCTTTTGTGTAACTTGCCCTCTTCTGAAATTGACTCTCCATGAGAATGGAGGTATCTTTGCCATCTTAAGCTTTCCTGTAATCATGCTATGATGATCGGAACCCAGCCAACGGGCTGTAGGCTGAGTGAGTTTTTATTACCTAAATACCTTCAGTTAAGGACCTTTTCTTAAGTTTGTTTTAGTATGTAGATTGAGATTGATATACCTTCAGTAAACTTTGTTTTGCATTTTAAACTGACTCCTTTGTTTTGTAATGAGTCTAATTTAACTGGGGGATCCCAGATCTCTGAATACACTTTCAAACGATAATTGAGCTTAGGTTTGCTTCTTAACAGCACTCTGCATAAAGCGTGAAGTCAAAAGTGACTGAATGATTTTTTTTACTCTTTTTAAAGGAAATAATTCTTGTTGTTTCTAAAAGGACTAGATCCTGGAATTTTTTAATGCAATTTTATTTTTAGACTCATTACTCCTTCCAACAGTTTCATACTGTGAAACAAGAGGTTACCCATCCAGACAACGATGGAGGTTCTCTCTACCCTTTTAATTTCTATGTATCTTCTTCCTTCCGGTCCTGCCACTCCACTCCATTCCCCATCCCACCCAGTTGTCAGGCTTATTCCTTTTCAGTTGTCCATACTCCTTTATTTCACTTTATTTTCACTGATTCCCAGGTAGGTATCATCTCCTCAGATGCCAAGATTGACAAAGAGATCGATCACAGATTATCAAAGGCATATAGCGCATTTGGAAGACTTTAAAAAAGAGTCTGGAGTAATAAACACCTGAGGCGAAGCTCAAAAATCAGTGTGTATAGAACCATTGTACTGTCTTTTCTCCTTTACGGGTCTTAAACATGGGTCACCTATCACCAACACTTAACACTTTCATCAGCTCTGTATACACACAATCCTAAATATACACTGGACTGACTACATGACGAATGTTGCTCTCCTTGAGCAAGCAGGGATCACCAGCATTGAAGCCATGATATTGAGAACACAGCTGTGCTGGGCAGGGCACGTTTCTAGGATGGAGGACCATCGCCTCCCCAAAATAGTACTCTACGGTGAACTCGCCATGGGTCAGCGTAAGAGGGGTGCTCCAAAAAAGCGATACAAGGACTCCCTGAAACAACATCCCAGGCTCGGCCAAATTGATCACCAACAGTGGTCTGCCCTGGCCTCACATTGGGAGGCATAGAGACGCACTATCCACAATGCTGCAGCCTTATTTGAGAACTCACTGAATCGTTCCCCTCTCCAGGTTTTCTGGTTCCTGCAACCTAAAGGGAAACCCCCAAATACTGATGCTTCCTTCTTGTCCCATTGAATTGAATATCCTAAAATGAAGCCGCATTTTCAAATGACCCCCCCCCTCAAAAAAAGCTACACTCGGGGCAAGAATGGAATGGGGCATTTAATTCTGTAGTCATCATGCACACTTCTCCGGAGCAAGGCTTTCTTCCGCTTAGCTCATCATTCTGTAATGCAAAAATCTAATCTACCCAATATTATGTTTGTTTAAATATTTAACTATTACTCAGGCGTTGGGATTTTTCCAGATTTCTAGCTTTCTCTCTTTCTATTTTTCTTTTTTGTTTTCCCACCTTTCTTTCCCCTTTTATTTTTCCCTTCCTCCTTCCCCTCTCTTTTTAGTTTCCACTATTTAACTATATATATAAAAAACAACCAAATAGATCAGATGGATGTCTGGGATTCTGGTATCCCAAAGTCTTTGAATTTTGTTAATAAATTCCTTTCAGCCAGGGACGTGTCCGCTACGTTCAAGGAAGTCTTGGGGCAAAGTTTTTCGCGTTGAAAACTTCAAGCAAAGAGAATCTGCAGATGATGGCCTCAACTTCATCTCATCCCTCCCTCTCTTCCTCCCTCACACACAAGGAGGGAGAGTTTAAACTACTGTACACTTCAATTATATGACGTTTAAACGTACAGGAAGAGAGAATTCTTCCCATCGAATGGAAATGGAATGCAGTTGTCCCTTCATATTTGCTGGGGTTTGGTTCCAGGACCTTCCGTGGATATCCAAATCCGTGAATACTCAAGTCCCATTATATGCAATGGCATAGCAAAATGGTGCCCCTTATATCAGATGGCAAAATCAAAGTTTGCTTTTTGGATTAATATTTTTAAAGTATATTTTCAAGCCGTGAATACTTAAATCCGTGGATACGGAGGGACAACTGGTATTTTTTCCCCCCTGCAAAGTTAGACCGCGATCCTTTCAGAGGTCCCCTTTGCATGTCAAAATCCATAGTAGGGCATTAACTGGTATTAGTCCAACCCCAAGTCTCACCATCACAGAAAGTCGTCTATCATAGAATCATAGAATAGAATCATAGAATTGCAGAGTTGGAAGAGACCACAAGGGCCATCCAGTCCAACCCCCCTGCCACGCAGGAAATCTTGATCAAAGCATCCCCGACAGATGGCCATCCAGCCTCTGTTTAAAGACCTCCAAGGAAGGAGACCCCACCACGCTCCAAGGGAGTGTGTTCCACTGCCGAACAGCTCTTACTGTCAAAAAGTTCCTCCTCATGTTGAGGTGGAATCTCTGTTCCTGGAGCTTGCACCCATTGCTCCGTGTTCCAGTCTCTGGAGCAGCAGAAAACAAGCTTGCTCCATACTCAGCGTGACATCCCTTCAAATACTTATCAGCCGCGTTGACTTCGATCTACTCAGAGGCATGTCCCACTGAATTTTCTGGGACTTGATCTTAGGTCAATACCTCAGATTCCATAGTGTAGTGGTTGTCAGGTTTGTCTAACACGCCAAAGGTCTCCGTTGGAAACCAGGGGACTACGAGACTGGAGACCAGGGTTCGAATCCCCGCTCGGGTATAGAAACCCACTGGATGACCTTAGGCAAGTCACACTCTCTCAGCCTCAGAGGAAGGCAAAGGCAAACCCCCTCTGAACAAATCTTGCCAAGAAAACCCCATGATAGGTAACCCCTTAGGGTTGCCTTAAGTCGGAAACGCCTGGCAGGCACACAACAACAAAATATGGAGGGGAAAGCGGCCTTAATAGGAGGTTTCAAGTTTAAAAGTTAAAAGGCTTGTGTTTGACTAGATCGCCCTATAGATATAGTTCGGTCTTTGCTCGTTTAGGAGGGACTTTCCGCCACCGACTCTAATAAAACTTCTCAGTAATGTAAGGGTGGGAAAAAAGGCAAATTTTCGAAGGGAAGATGACTCCAAGGGGCAATTTAGGGCTTTTTGCACTGGCTCTTGAGGCACTGTGTTCCCCGTCTCTCCCTGTCTTCATGCGTAAACTTCTTCACCTCCGAGTAAATACGGAGTTCTCTTGATTTCAGTGCCCTCTCCCTGTATACTAAGGCGGGAGGTTTAGCTTTGCTGCTCCGACAGCCCAAACACACGCTCAGCGCGAACCTCACCGCATTGTCTTGATTTGGTTTCCGGAGGATTCGCTTTAAACCTCCTTTCCTTCCTTGAAGTGTAAAAGTGGGGGTATAAATTTCTCTTACAAGTACTTCATTGTTCCTGGACTTCGCCTAAAAGTTTGATGGAAAATGGGTGGATGGGGGGAGATCGGTTGGCATTTATGCATAGTGGAAAATAACTTTATTTATTGGATTCATTTATTTGAGTTATATGCTGCCTTTCTCGCAGAATGGGACCCAAGGCGGCTCACGATGCATAAAAACACACAATTAAAATGTAACAATTCAAAGTTGAAAACAATTAAAAGTATGAAAATTAAAAAATCATATAAAATATATAAAATTAAAAACAATAAAACACACCCCAATAACAGCCTCTGTGCACACAACTGCGAATTAAAACTTCCCACAATCGGCTGCTGTGGCAACATCTTTGGACAACCTTCTCTTTCCTCTTCAGCATCAAACAACGCTGGTGCTTCTTCTGTGTTACCAAAACAACACAAGCTGCTCAGGGTAAATCAATCCTGTATTTACACTCCCGTTCCTAATCAGTTCATTTATCCCAGAGCCTCTCTCCAGTTTACTAACTTCACATAAACGAGTTTAGGAACAAGACGTTAAATCTGTTAACTGTATCTCTTTTCATGTTCTGATCGTCTATGATGGCAAAACAAATATTTTTTGAGGATTGCATTAAATGGCTCGTTCTATATGAATTATTTCCTTCTAGCTCAACCCTGGACGCCTTATGGAGGGAGAAAGATCTTGAGGGAACACATTCATGAGAAACATCCTGATTTATAAATTCACCCACCGGGCGGGGTGGGGGAACTGAACCATGCTCTTCAACACACACAACCAAAAGTGATTGGACAGGGTTTGTTGTAATAGCACATCAATACGCTGGTTTTTAAGAGAATATCAAATGAAAGAACCTAGGGCCATCCTTCCAGTGTATTCCTGCAGGGTAGGGGGTTGGACTAGATGGCCCTTGTAGTCTCTTCCAACTCTGATTCTATGAGTTCCTGAGATTCTGAGTGCTTGCTTACTTAGAAGTCAACATTCTAAGAATTCAACATTCGTAAAAACTCTCCACTTGACAATAGATGTGGTCCATATATGAGAACCGGTCTGGTGATTTGAGTGTTGGACCAGAACTCAGGGAGACCATGGTGCAAATCCCCGCAATGTGTGTGTAGAAGTGCTTTCAGGTCGCATGCTGACCCCCGTGGATTTCATAGAGCTTTCTTAGGCAAGCAATATTCAGAAGTGGTTTTGCCAGTTCCTCCCTATATAGTCTACAGCACCTGGTATTCCCTGGCGGTCTCCCATCCAAGTTCTAACCAGGGCTAACCCTGCTTAGCGTCCAAGATCAGACGGGATCTGGTGCCTTTAAGGTATTTAGGCCCCCTTTTCAAATCCCCTCACCGCCCTGCAAACCCACTGGGTGCCCTTGAGCAAGTCACATTCTCTCAGACTCGGAGGAAAATAATGGCAACCCCCCCACACCCCACCCCGACAAATACTGCCAAGAAAAAAACAACGAACCAGGGTCGCCATAAGTCGGAAACTCCGTGAAGGCACGCAACTACACATTGTCCATGTATCTGCCCCTCACTTTCAAAGAAATAGAGACGATTCCTCCGAAGCTGAACCCTTTGAGACGTCATGCCATGTTGCACCTTAGAAATAGCGGGGAACATCGCCTGGGACTGACTTCCGAATAAACATGCAGCAGATCCGCCTATACGGATAGGGCTCTACCTCGCATTGGAAGGCAGGCACTTGCTGGAGCAAGATCCATTTAATCCAGCCATAGGTCCTTAACATTCCTCTTTAATAGGCTTGAACCTCCCCTCAAGCTACATGTGCGTGCCTTTAAGTCTCCTCTCCACTTATGGCACCCCCATGAATTTCACAGGGTTTTCTTAGGCAAGGAAGTCAGGGGTTGTCAAAAGGGCTCCAGTTAGGCATGGCTCCTGCGCCCCAGGTAGGAAGGGATGGAGGTTAATAACACTGGGGTGTTAGCTCTTACTGCCGAGAAAAAGTAAGAACATTTTTCCTAATTTTGAAAGATGTATTTGTGCAGATAATTATTATTAATTAATAAACAACGACTAGTTTGAGCATTGGACTACGATTTTGGAGACCAGGGTTTGAATTTCCACTCAGCCAGGACCGGTTTAAAGAATTTTGGGGCCCCCTGCAATGCTTTATTTTGGGGGCCGCATATGTTTATTTCAGGTCAATGTAACCTTACTCAACCTAAGCTATTCACAGTACAGGATATTCAGATTATTACTAATAATGTTTTTGCAGGAGGAGTGTTACTACTATGCCCCCCCCCCAATGATGGGGCCCCCTGCGGATGCTGACGGCGCTTTAAACCTCCCCTGCACTCAGCCTTGAATCCCACTGGGTGATCTTGGGCAAGTCACATTCTCTCAGCCTCAGAGGAAGGCAAACCTCTACTGAACAAATCTTGCCAAGAAAAACCTGTAATAATTTCACCTTAAGGTCACCTTAAATCGGAAAGGACTTGAAGGCACACAACAACAACAGATTTATTAATAGTTATTTGGAAGGTATTATTTCTTACTGATCTATTTGCTGCAAATGTTGGGATTAACAACCTTTGCATGCATGAACTCCAAGGTAGTTAAAGCCTAGGAGTTTATGCAAAGCATGTTAATGGCTAATTTCCTGTTTGCTTGTTTACATACCTCTCCTCTTCCTGATCACGTGGGCACCTTTTGTTTTCTCGGGAACAAGTCACAAGCACACTCTTTTTACTAACCTTCCTCCATTAAGCATGTGGTTTTAAAATAGATATCTAGATAAAGATGCATCTAAGTTCTGAACAACATGCAGACCTTCATATTTCTTCCTCCTACCTATCTGAAGATGCTGAATCTCTGTATTGATTATGCACATACTATTTTGTAAGTAATCTATCTTTTTATACTTTTTAAAGAAGATTAAGCTTGTTTTATTTCTCAGCTAGATATATTGTGTGTGGGGAGAAGGCGGATAGCTTAATCTGTTCCCAAAACTTTTGCTAAACACAATTTTAACTCTGCTACTGAGATCACCAAATCTCAAATGTTTTAAAATGGTAATAGCAAAAGGGTCTTTTATGGGAGGCGCACAGTACAGTACTTGTTCTTATGCTTTAAATTGTTTTAAGTTAGTGCTCTTTTAATAGCATAGTTTCTAATTATTTTTAACTTTTTAAAAAAGTATGGTTGCTGTTTTCATCATGTTTCATTTTAAGCTGTGCCATAAGCTGGTTGAATCCCATTTTTTGGGGGGGAAGAGAGATAAAAATTAAATAATAATAGAAGTGCGAGCAATTTTGTCTGAAGGGGACCAAGAAAGAGAGAAATTCCTTGGCAGAATTCCTCCACTCCCTGCCACTCAAAATATTTGAAGAAAATTGATCTGAATGTGCAAGATCCAATTCAGATAGATCCACTGAATCAACAGAACTTACTTCAATGTTGATTTACCAAGTTCCCACTGATTCAATAGGTTTACTCTATTTAGGACTAACAAATTGGATTTAGGCCTATGTGTCTCATCTCCACTTTCAGTCTCTCCCTGTATCAGATAGGAATACTCTTGGATTATTTAAAGATTTTTTTTTTAAAAAAAGAAAGTGTACAGAGTGTAATCCAGCATAGACAGACAGCAGGCATGACTATCAATCAATTGGAATTTCAATATTTTTTTGAGATAGGCTTTCTGTCTCAAAGAGGGGATGGATGTTGAGAGATTATTATTGGAATGAAAGGCCTGCTAGAGTGTTTCTTCCAACACTTATATGGTATAATAACATTATGCTTCTAAATCTGGAATTTCCTAGCCTTGAGTGGGACTTAAAGAATGCTAAACTGTGACTAGATCAATTTTAAAGTACCCTTAAATGCAGAATTTCAAAACAACATTCTTTTAAAAGTTTCAAAGTGTGGCACTTCCTAAGAGAATCATTTTCATTTTTGCTCCTTCACCATCACCACCATTCTCCCCAAATTGTGTACCTTATAACACAAGCCCACAGCAGCAAACTTGAATTTCCAAGCATTTCTTATGGGAATAAGGTGCCCTACTATTTACCATCCAGTGACAAGATTACAGCCATTTATGAAGCCTTTCAGATGAATCTGGTTAAACTGACTTTCAGCTTATACCAGATATTAGCTGCAAGAGTTCAGCCTTTCACCTTTTCTTTCAGTGACTTCATTGGTATAAAAGAGGGATGGGCAAATGTTAGGCTGGCAGGATCTACTCTTCCATTTCATTAGGATCCCAATATCCGCCAGCCAGAAACTTATAGAATTCTGCCCCCACGAATTAGCTTTGAGGCCCCAAAACACATGCAGCTCAAAGCCCTTCTGCATTTCCATTTCTCCTTACTCTAATCATTTCTGATATCAAACGGTGCAAGTAAGCTTTTTGGACTGGGGATCCTGTTTTGGCTACCAGGTCATCTAGAGATCCCAAATTCTGGCTTCCTTACTTTTGGCCTTGAGTCCCATATTGGAGGGAAAAGTGGGATATAAATAAAATAAATTTAAGGAGCAGATTCCCTAATATGCTTCTAATTTTTTTAAAAAAACCAGTCTCTGAATTTGCAGTACTATTGAAATTGTGGCTTTGCTTCACTGATGCCTTGTATCTGTGAGTGACTGGGATAACTGTTCTTTGTGCTCTCTTTAAAAAGTTGTGGCTGTTGGTCCATATTACAAACACAGCATGGTTTTAGCCTTCAGATGACAGGGAACATATATACAGGAGCCTATTTTGACATTAGGTTTGACTATGGGTTTGTCATTTGAGACTAATTGTCTATGCCAGCTTTGAAGGTGTGTGTGGTCGAGCACACACAGAGTGAAATAAATACAATCTGATTGCAAAGTGTGCCTGTGTGTACCAGTTGTGTGTGCATATACATATGTTATCTGACTGCTGCCTGTCTCTCTCCCCCCCCCTGCACACATACACACACCCCAACCTGCTTATTGTTCCTAAATGTTTGAGAACCTCACTTTATAAAAAGAAGTCAATGTTTATCACACTATTCATTTAATTCTTCCAGGAATTTAGGGTATGACTACATGGGCAGCAAACCCTGCACCTACCTCATAGCTATGGTGGATTTTTTTTGATCCGGAGTGGTTTCATAAGTGCCTTACTCACTGGGCTTCTCCGATTGTAGGTCAGAGTATCCCACCACACTGTTAGTTGCACTGGAGTAAAAGGATGGGCCTATGCTGAGCATATGTCATACTATTTCCAGCCACACAGCTGGGGCTGCTTCGTTGTTGTTTTCCTATTTACTCATGCATGTGAATAAATGAATATACATGGTCCCAGAGTACTGTATTACTGGATAAGCAGAGATACACCTACCCAGATAAGCACACAATCAAAATAAATAAATAAATAAAAGTTTTTTAAAGTGCCAGAATGTCTTGCCCTGGCTTTGCACCAAAGCCAATCCTTGGCCGCCACAGAGCCAAAAAAACTGGGGTTTCCCCTCAAATCCAGAGCAAACTGCAAATCTTACAGATCCACGGTTTCCTGCAGAAACACTGGTGAAAATACACATAGTCAAAAATATCATGTGAATACAGGGTGAGTGCAGGTTTTCTTGCCCATGTAGACAAGCCCTTAGATGGAGTAAATATATGAAATGTGGATGACAGGTGTCTGTATATATACCAGGTAGGCCTGAGCTGGTTCTAACAACAAGCCAGCAACCAGTTTATGATTAACGCTGTTTAGGAAAAGTGGATTATTCATATGAGCAGTGTAACATCAGAGAAGTATGAACCTAATGCAAGACTATTTGTCTGCTATGTTGCTCATATATATCAAACACGCTTGAGACTGAGGGACTTTTTTTTTTTAAGTGCAAGTCAGTAGTTAACCATTGGAACCAAGGCTGGCTTTACCTTTTGGCACAGTGAGCCATCTGCCTCAAGCAACAGATTTTGGATGTCATGGAAAGGCAGCAAACTATTCATCACTTAAATTCTGCTATTATATTTTTACTGACAGGCAAGGGGAGTTGCTCTTGTGAAATGATCTGCTTCTCTATGCCAGAATAACTTGGTTGGCTTTAGGCATTCCTGGATGTACCTTAAGCTGGGTATATTATAGAAGGCATTTGTTTTTCTGCCTCAGGCAGCCAAATGTTTTGAGCCTGTCATGATTAGAATTATAGTATCTTAGAGCTGGAACCACAATGGCCATCTAGTCCAACCCTCTGCCATGCAGGAATACACAACTAATGCACCTGAAAGGTGCCCATCCAATCTCTGTTTAAAGATCTCCAAAGATGGCAAATCCACCAACCTTCAAGGCAATCTATTCCACTGTTGAACAGCAATTACAGTAAAAAAAAATCTTCCTAATGTTTAGGTGGAATCTCTTTTCTTGTAAAACCAACTGTTTAGTCATAAGTATACAAGAGAATCTAAATCTGTACGTGTCGCAAATTATGGGAATGGTGCTGCACCTCTGGCAGATATGATTGCTCTATAACGCACAGGGCTATTTTATTTTCTCTTGCATTTGCTCCCCAGGAATCCATATACCATTATTTCTGGTAGCCTTTAAATCTGCTTCACACCCTGTATGCCAGCTGAACTACACAGAGCATCCAGCACTACATTCAATATGAAAACGATCCTTCAAAATATTTAGTGGCTGGACCTCACTGAACTTGCTAGGCACATCATTTCAATCCATGCTGGATAGCGGGTGCACATCTTTACTGGTGTCCCTCATTTATTGTGTATGTCTACAGCCAAAGATGGGCAATAATTTTGAGATAACACACAAGTACAATGGATAAATGTATGGTTTTTGAACCTTTCATGTGTTCTCTGAATGCTTTCATTCATACCTAGGACTCCTTTTCTTCTTCACACATGTGCACACATTCAACCTTCCATGTTGCATTTATTTTATGTGTGCACTGGAGAAGAATCATAGAGTTGGAAGAGACCTCAAGGGCCATCCAGTCCAACTGCCTGCCATGCAGGAATACACAATCAAATCATTCCCTACAGATGGCCATCCAGCCTCTGTTTCAAAACCTCCAAAGAAGGAGACTCTACTGCAATACGAGGCAGTGTATTCCACTGCCAAACAGCTCTTACTGTCAGGAAGTTCTTCCTAATGTTTAGGTGGAATCTCTTTTCCTCTAGTTTGAACCCATTGCCCCATGTCCTAGTCTTTGGAGCAGCAGAAAACAAGCCTGCTCCATCCTCAGTATGACATCCCTTCAAATATTTAAACATGGCTCTCATGTTCCTTCTCAACCTTCTCTTCTCCAGGTTAAACATGCCCAGCTCCCTAAGCCACTCCTCATAGGGCATGGCTTCCAGACCTCCCACCATCCTGGTTACCCTCCTCTGGACACGTTCCAGCTTCTCAATATCCTTCCTGAATTGTGGTGCCCAGAACTGGACACAATATTCTAGGTGAGGTCTGACCAAAGCAGAATAAAGTGGCACTATTACTGTACTTCCCTTGATCTAGACATTATACTCCTATTAATGCAGCCTAGAATCACATTGGCTTTTTAAACTACTGCATCACACAGCTGTCTCGTGTTCAACTTGTGGTCCACTAAGATTCCTAGACCCCTTTTCGCATGTACTGTCCTCAAGCCACATGTCACCCATCCTATATCTGTGCATTTTATTTTTTCTGCCCAAGTGTAGTATCCTATATTTCTCCCTGTTGAAATTCATTTTGTTAGTATTGGCCCAGCTTTCTAATCTGTTGAGGTCATGTTGGATTCTGATCCTTTTGTCTGGGTTAAGAGGTGACATGATAGCCATGTTTAAATATTTGAAAGGATGTCATACTGAGGATGGAGCAAGCTTTTCTGCTGCTCCAGAGGGCACAGAGCAATGGGTTCAAACTACAAGAAAAGAGATTCCACCTAAACATTAGGAAGAACCTTCCTGACAGTAAGAGATGTTTGGAAATGAAATACACTGCCTCATAGTGTGGTGGAGTCTCCTTCTTTGGAGGTTTTTAAACAGAGGCTGGATGGCCATCTGTCAGGAATTATTTGACTTTGCATTCCTGCATGGCAGGGGTTGGACTGGACAGCCCTTGTGGTCTCTTCCAACTCTATGATTCTATGATTCTATTACTAGAAGCCTGAAATCAAATAATTGGCTGGTGAGTTAATATGTATGTGGAACTGACACCTGTTACTTCAGTCCAATAGGCCTATGTCCGAAAATTATGATTTTTAACAACAACTAAACTTCATGCTGTGAAGCTACATTATGGAAAACTTAATCCATCAACCCTTCCTTATGTTACTTTTTTCTTAGACCCCCCCAATTCCCATTTGTCAGTCATCATGATTGTAATCTCCCTATTTCTACACTGTTCTATTTCCTAGGAATGCCTCTTCCTTTTCTATCTTCTGAGTAGCCTTGCTATGCACTAGCCTGATATACACAACTTTTCCTGGAATGCAAGCACATTTTGCTGTTCAAAATTCCTTTTTCTGAGCTATTTAAATGTTTGAGAGGCTTCCCAGAAATGCACATCAACTCAAGAGATCATTATGGGGGCTTAATGACAACATGGGATCTACCCCCATTTTACATCACAACCCTGAGCACACTGATTTAAAAGCAATTCTGGTGAAATCCACAGTACTTTATTTCATTTAGGGGTTGTATAGACAAGAATATATAATGCTGATTGCTGTGCATTAACACAAATTTGCAGCAGTGTTCATTTGTCTTTACAGTTCTTTGGCAAAATTGATTGTATATGAAGCTATCCACATTTGAAGTGCACATGCAGTCATGCCTGTGAATCAAGATGGTGGCCAAGTAATTACAGCATGTTGTTCTCCACATGTTTTTGCTGCTGCACAGTAGTTTTTTAAAAACCTGTAAATCAAAGGTGCGCACGTGCGACCTTCTGTTCTGGACAAATGTGTGTACAAAAGGTTAGAAATAATAAATGGACTTATATTACAAGTTACATTGATGATCTGATCCTGTGCAGCCAAGACAAAGAGGATAGTTAAGAGAGAATCCAGAATCTCAAGAAAGAGAAAGATATTAAGAATTTGAGAGACATCTCACACTATCTTGGAGGACAAATAGAAAGAAGCAGTGATGGAAGTTTCTTTCTTAATCAAAAATAAAAGACAATGGATCTTCTGGACTGTCTTGACCTAAAGGATGCTAGAGTTATGCCAGCCCCAATGGAAGTGGTTTTCGTAAAGGACACGAAGAAATCTGACCCTTTGAGAAATGGAGACAAGTACAGAAATTTCCTGCATGTGAAACACTTCTGCTTTTCCTCATCTAAAGCCTCAACATTTGCTCTTCCTATCCTTTTGAATGCATGGTAATAAATACCTTTTATAACCCATCAACTAGACCATGTGACCAGGATACTTCCTTGGGACATTGGTCATATAAAGAATTTGTTGGAAGTGAAGCAGCATCAACACTTGTTTACAGCTCTGTGTCCCTGATCTGTGTTTACTTCCTCCTTGCATGCAGAGGTAACTTCCCCCCCTTTGCTCCAAGACGTTTTAGTGTTTTACAACCCTTTGTCTCAGAAGCAAGAAGCTAGCAACCATCATACACGCATGAGAGTCAGCCTTAGGGACTCGTTTACCCAAAGTCAGATAACTATCTCTTATCTATCTGTTTTTCCTATCTAAGATGTATTCTCTGCCATAATAAACGTAAGTTCTGCATTGTAACTGTATTGGAGCATCCTGCACATTTTATGTCCTGTTTTGTATCAAAAGCTCATGTTGCACTGGGGCTCTGCTGCAATCTGCTCAATATAAATAACAAGATATCCTACAGGTTATGGGGACCAGTCTTATACCCAAGAAACTTTGCTAGTGCAATTTTTTAATGAGCTTTTAAAACAGGATATATATATATATATATATACACTAACCTGAGATGGCTCAATCTAGCACAAATGGGTGTGCTTTGATTCCCAAATTGCAAGGGGACAATTTCCATTCATGGCTCTTCAGAGCTGAGACTCAAATGGCAGAGGAAAGGATTTTGGATGCGAGACCAGAAGAGGGAGAAGTAAACATTGCCGGGTGGGATGACAAGAACTGTAAGGCAAAAAGTCTAATAATTCAGTGTTTGGGAGATGGTCATGTCATTCATATAAAGAATGAAAGATCTGCTAAGAATGAGATTCAATCCTTAAAAGATTTATTTGGGCAAACTCATCTGCAGGACCAAATTGAATTATACAGAGCATTATTTGCCTTACAGCTAAAGGCTGGTGATGATCATGTGAAACATATAGAAATGATCCTGTCTTTAATAGATAAAGTGACTATAGCAAGTGGTGAACTTAATAATCAACAAAAGATTGGAGTTTTGCTAGGATCTCTACCAAAGAAATTTTCTCCCTTTATTTCTGGGATTAATGCGATTACAGACCCATTATTTAAGGATGGTATGGCTAAGTTTAGAAGAGAAGTTCAACAGATGTTTCTTTGTGAAACCAGATAGAACTGCTAGGGTGCAATTGAGCCTTCTGGCTCAAATTACACTGCCATAGAGCAACTAAAGAAAGGGACATTGGCATCTCAAGTATCCAAAGCTCAGTGGCTGATGAGAGATGCATCCAGATGTTTTGAATGTGGGTGGGGGCATTTCTGGCAGGACTGTGTAGCCAATAGGAAACTTGAAAAATCAGCCGATGGTAGTTGTCGCTTTAAACAAAGTCAATTTACAAGGCACCCAGAAGAAGAACACAGGGAAAATGATTCAAATCACACTAATTCACATGGTCCTCACAATTATAAGAGTTTTACAGCAACCCAGAATCAGTCTAATGATTAAATTGTTATCATAGACTCAGAGGCAAGCAAACATATGCTGTCACAATTAGACTCTTCAGTGATATGAATTCCTGTGAAGCTGGAAATATTAAAGTTGCTGATGGGCCGAGCTTGCCCATGAAGGAACAGGGGCATTGTGTCTAACACAGAATATGGCAATAATCCTGTCAAAGCAACAGGTGTCTTATATGCTCCAGACTTGGATAGAAATGTTCTAAGTGTTTCTGTTCTAACAGACAAGGGCTTTGAAGTGCATTTCAGTGAAGACTTATGCACAGTTGCCCAAGATGGGAAATTGTATGCCAGAGCATTTAAGAATGATAGTGTCTTTCAACTGGACTGTACCAGAGAGCAAGCAAATATGATAAGATGTTGCGATTGTGCGCAGTTATGGCATCAACAGCTTGGCCACCATCATATGAATGGCATATTAGATCTAAAGAGAAATTATTTGACCAAAGGCATAAAGATAAAGATATGCAGCAATGACAACACAAAATGTATGAACTGCATAAAAGGGAAAGGCACCAAGCCTTCCATTCCCAGGAAGAGTGAAAACAAATCAAGGCATCCACTAGAACTAGTCCACAGTGACTTATGTGACCCAATTCAGACTTTGTCTAAAGGTGGGATTCATTACTTACTAACCTTTGTAGATTATTATTCCAGGTACTGTGTGACTTATTTGCTCAAAGAGAAAAGCCAGACCTTGCAGCTTCTGAAGGAATATGTTGCAGTGGTGGAGAACAAATTTGGCAGAAGACCTCAAGCTCTTCAGACCAACAAGGCTGGTGAGTACATTTCGCATCACATCCAAACATACAGGAAAGTGCAGGGGATTCTACACAGGCACACAACTCCCTTTACTCCTGAGGAGAATGGGACTGCAGAAAGGAAGAACAGATCACTAATGGAACTGGTGAGATCCATGTTGCTAGACTCTAAGCTGCCCAACCAGAACTGGGGAGAGGCTGTGATGACAGCTATATACCTATAGAATAGACTGCCAACCAAAGCAACCAACAAAACCCCATTTGAACTTTGGCATAACAGAAAACCAAGCATGGAATATATCAGAGTATTTGGATCCAGAGCCTATGCTCATGTGCCAAAGGAAAAGAGGTCCAAACTAGATGACAGAGCTGAAGGTGTGATGGTGGGCTATGAACCTGGAGGTAAAAGCTTCAGAATTCTCGATCCAAAAACAGGAATGATCACAGTGAGAAGTGTTGTGTACTTTGATGAGACTGAGAGAACAGATGTGAACCATACAGACACAGACTGCACAACAGAAGAATGTCACAATGCAGAACAGCTCATACCCTATTGGCCTAAATGTGGAGATAAAGCCTGCCTACCTGCCTCAAACACCCATTATAAATGAAGACATGGAAATGAATACACAAGCAGAAGGGGATGCAGAGCAAGCAGGAGTAAGTTCAGAGCTGGAAGTCACCACAGAAGCTGACGGCGCTCTGGAACCAAAACTTAGATGCTGATCCCAATCAAACAGAGGAGTGCCACCTCTACTCCTGTCCTACCTTTCAAGGACAGTGGTGCCATATGAACTTACCACTTGGAAAGAAATCAAAAGACTGGACTGTGCAGTGGAGGCACGTAAGTGGAAAGAAGCAGCACAGGAGGAAATAGTCTCCCTGCACAAGAATCAGACCTGGACACTCACAGAACTGCCAACTGGTAGGAAGCCTGTGGGGTACAAGTGGGTCTTTAAAATCAAATGAGATTCAGAAGGTCAGATTAGTAGCCAAGGACTACTCACAGAGATATGGCAAGGACTACAACGAAATTTTTGTGCCTGTGGTGAGATGCCACAATAAGAACACTTTTGACTGTGGCAGCATCCAGAAAAATGCATATTGAACACTTGGATATCCAGACAGCTTTCTTAAACGGACAACTCAAGGAAGACATCTGTTGAGGAAAAGGCAATGTCCGTTCCCATTCTGCTTAGCCAAGCAGTGAGATTTGTTCCAGAGTTTGTAGCAAAACGTGGGCTTTGAGCAAAATTTGCATACCTCTGGTAAAGATTCCAATAAAAGCCAAAGGTTTCTTTTATAGCTTTTAATATATGGAAAAAAGGAATAACAAGTCAAAATAAAAGACAGAAAGCATTCATCCCTGCTTCTGTATCCTCCAAGGCTTTTTTGAGAACTAACAGAGGGAAAAATGGAGTCTCAAGAGCCTGGCACCAAAATCCCTCCCTACTTATATATTTTAATTCTTCTCAAGACACCCAACTCTTTTGAGAAGAAACAAAACTTAAATTATTTTCGTTTCTGCTCTCCTTACACTGAAGGACACAGAATAGAAACCAAAACATCCAAAGACAGATTTATGACTTTCAACTAGACTAGTTGGCGCCTGTATGCCTGGTGAACAAAATTACCCAAAGGGGGGCATAGATTTCTAATCACAATACTTATTTTCCCTGACAACATCTACATGGAACAACGTCCTGGATTTGAAAAAGAAGGAAACAAATCATTTGCAAACTTCAGAAAGGCCTTTATGGTCTAAAATAAGCTACAAGAGCTTGGAATGAAAAACTAAACAAGATGCTAATCAAGCAAGGATTTACACAAGGCAAAGCTGATCCCTATCTCTACACACAATACAAAGATGACAAATGGACTTACATTTTGATTTATGTTGATGATTTGATTTTGGCTTAGCAAGATGAGATTGATTGTGAAGAAACCTTAAACCATCTAAATAATGAGATAGAAGTGAAAAGACTAGGAGACATCACTTATTATTTTGGAAAGCAAGTAGAGACAGAGGAAGATGGAAGCTAGCTCCTCAGTCAAGAGCAAAAGATTTGTGAACTCCTTCCACCCACAAGTAAAAGCATTCTTACTCTGTCTGGTGTTTAGAAGTTGACTCTGACAGGCTGTTCTGTTGGTTTTTATATGGTCCTCTTTTTAAAATAAATTTTATCTTTATACTTTTTTAAACTGATGCTTTCATATAGAATGTGTTGTTGCGTGTCTCCAACTTGTTTCTGACTTGTGGCAAACCTAAGGCAAACCTATCATGGGGTTTTCTTTGAAAGGTTTGTTCAGAGGGGATTTTCCATTGCCTTCCTCTGAGGCTGAGAGAGTGTGACTTGCCCAAGGTCAGCCAGTGAGTTTCCATGGAGGAGTGGGGATTCCAAGCCTGGCCTCCCAGAATCCTAGTAAAACACTCAGCACAACACACCAGAGTTTCCCAACTGATGTTCTGCAGAACCCCAGGGTTCCCCCAGAGATGACCAGGGGTTCTGCAAGAAAATAGTAATAAATTAATAAATCACAGAGAAGTGGTGATCTGAAACAACTTGGCTTATCTCTCCCCTCCACAACAGAGAAAGCCAGGCAAGAATGAATATTTTCACACCAACAGAGCTTCAAAGGGTCCCCTTATGGGTGGGGGGGGATGTTTACATGCCCAATACCTTGCTCTCCCTCCCAGCTTTTGATCTGCTTTAGATATGCTAATGAAACACCTGATGACCTGGGAAAGGGAGGAGGCAAAGAATGTGTGTGTGTGTGTGTGTGTGTGTGTGTGATTTGCTTCCTGCAAGCAGCCAGGGACCCAGAACAGAGGCAAAAGTTACAAATGCAAAATGAGGCTTATTTTTTTTTTAATTCAGAACAAGGGAAAGAGAATTGCAGTACTGTACAGCTCTTAGCCAATTGGGGGAAACTGGCCAAGTAATCCAAGTAACCCCTTGGTCAGTCAGCTACTCAGGCGTCAGCTGTGGATGGGAGAACTCTGATAAAAGTGACTTAGGGTTTATTCTTTTAAAACCAGATTTGGAGAGGGCAGAGCCATTACAGTAAAGGAGTCATTATAGATAGAGAAAAGCTTCTTAAACTTTGGGTCTGGTAACTGAATGTGGGGAGTCACAAATAGACTGACTAACTCCCATCCAATTGATAAAATCCTTTCATGTACCTTGGCAGAAAGCTACAGCCTCTCTCTCAGCCTGTGCCTGTGATGTAGCCATATTTAAATATTTGAAGGGATGTCATACTGAGGATGGAGTGAGCTTGTTTTCTGCTGCTTCAGAGACTAGGACACAGAGCAATGGGTTCAAACTACAGGAAAAGAGATTCCACCTAAACATTAGGAAGAACTTCCTGACAGTAAGAGCTGTCAGAGTGTGGTGGAGTCTCCATTTTTGGAGGCTTTTAAACAGCGGCTGGATGGGCCATCTGTTGGGCATGGCAGGAGGTTGGACTGGATGGCCCTTGTGGTCTCTTCCAACTCTATGAGCAGCAGATCATGGTAACCTGAACTCTCCCTAGAAGCTAAGATGATTAAACTGAGACTGTCTTACTTTGGAGAGATATTTTTATATTTATATTATACCATATTTTATATCATATTTGTATTATAGCAATTTCTGACTCTGCAAGTATCAAATATGTATTGCTAGCAACATGGACTATAATAAGCATCTATTTTTTTCACTGTTTCTGTAATTAAAAAAAAGGGGGGAGCTGTAGGTAATTTTTATGTAGGGTTCCCTGAGACCTGAAAATTATTTCAAGGGTTCCTCCAGTGTACGATTGAGAAAAGCTACACTGCACTGTGCTGACTCTGTTTTAATGTGTTCTTCTGGGTCCCTAAGTGGACTAGGGGATTCTTCTACCAAGGAGACTAGTATATGCTGCCCCCAATTCAGGTCTGTTTGATGGGAAGTTGCTTTCACGGCTGGCATCCATAGATTTTCCTTGGGTTTTCCCAGGCTGTGAGGCCATGTTCTGGAATAGTTTCTTTCTGACGTTTTGCCTGCATCTGTGGCTGGCATCTTCAGAGAATGGTTGGGTAGGAGTGTTTGTGGAGTTTATATACTGTGAACCCCTGTTGGAGAGGATATGTAAACTAACCATTCAAATACACATATTTACATATTTACATATGCCAGCCACAGATGCAGGCGAAATGTCAGAAATAAACTCTTCCAGAACACAGCCTCACAGCCTGGAAAAAAACCAAGGAAAATCTATAGAAATGCCTGAAACGAACAGGAAAGCTACAATCCTCCATCAGCTTTCCTGAGAGCTGTTGTATGTGGGGAAATAATCATTGTAATATAAAAGCAATCTTGTGTACCTCATTCACAATCTTAGATAAGTCTAGGGTTTTTCCCTGCATGCATTTTGTTCTCCCAAAATTCCCTTCTCTTACTTCACTGAGCACTTCCAGCCAACTGGAGTGCTGGGTCATTCTACACATGACCTAATTTGAATTTTATTGCTTTTGTGTAAGTGCTCTTCTGAATCTGACTCTCCATGAGGATGGATGTATCTTAGCCATCTTAAGCTTTCCTGTAACCATGCCATGATGCATCGGAACCCAGCCGGCTGTAGGCTGAGTGAGGTTTTTTAATTACCTAAATACCTTCAGTTAGGGACCTTTTCTTAAGTTTGTTTTAGTATGTAGATTGAGATTGATATACCTTCAGTAAACTTTGTTTTGCATTTTTAAACTGACTCCTTTGTTTTTGTAATGAGTCTAATTTAACTGGGGGATCCCAGACCTCTGATGATAATTGAGCTTAAGTCTGCTTCCTAAGCGCATTCTGCATAAACACGAAGTCAAAAGTGACTGAATGATTTTTAACTCCTTTTAAAGGAAATAATTCTTGTTGTTTTTAAAGGACTAGATCCTGGAATTTTTTAATACAATTTTATTTTAGACTCATTACCTTCCAACAAGAGCCAACCCGGGGAACTCAAGGAGACCTGTTTCACAGTAGAGCTGGGTGCGACCTCGGCAGACGCCTTAACTTGGTCTATACAGAGTCTGGAAACCACCTCTAGCGATGGCGAGGGAAATCGAACCAAACCAATATCCCTACGGTCTTCTGTCGCCAAGCCTGTATGCAAAGGGATCTTGTCTACTACGAAAACTTCTGCTTCCACCTTCTTTCTCTCAGTGTAGTCTTGAAGGTGCTACAAGATCCATTTTGCATATTGATCTTTCAGTATGGCTGTGTCTTTGAATTTTGTCGCCCTACCTTGTATTAGATGATAGGCATGCTGGTTTGAAAGGGGAAAATCTCCACCAAAAGCAAATCATGCGCACATAAAGAAAATCCTCTAGGACGAGGCTGCACCAAGCCCCTCTAAAGAGAAACTAGTTCACCTCCAATTAGAAACTGTGCGAGTGAGGGTGGGATCTGGGCCCAAATCCTCTTGCCCAACCCTGCCTAGAGTAGACTTATTGAATCATTAGTCAACACAGAGGTAAATTTCATTGATTCCATAGACCTATTCTAGTTGGGACTAACCGATAGGATCCCTGCTCCGTCTGAAACCCAAAGGCATTCATTTCTTGGGAGCTGTTGTTACTGTTTCTGCAGAAAGAGGAGGTCGGGCGGGCAGGGTAACAGATTCTCCTCCTTTCGGCTTTTTAGTCCCAAGTAGCAAGCGACTTTTCCACCCAAAGAGAGAAATCGACTTTCTTTTCCATCATCTGAATCTACGAGTCAAAGGATTCATATTACAAGAAAAGAGATTGCAGCTAAATATTAGGACAAATTTCTGGACTATAAAATGCTGTTCTACGGTGGAATAAATTGCCCCGAAATGTGGTGGACTCACCTTCTTTGAAGGTTTCCAAAAAGAGGTTTAGTTGTGTTTTCTTGCATGGCGGGAGGGGGGTTGGACTAGATGTCCCTTGAGGGTCTTCCACCTCTCCGATTCTATGATTTTGCTGGTTTTATTTCTGCTGGAATGAGCCGGAGTATTTTCCCTTCGAACACTGTTCTTTGCTTCTGGAGAGGCAGTTTTCTTGCAGTTCGCTTTTTTTTATTTCTCTACTCAGAAGTAAGTCTTACTGCGTTCAGTAAGACTTACTTTCAGCGAGGGGAAAATAGGTATAGGATTGCCGCCATAGCCTTAATGTGACTGTAGTCGATAGAATTTAATTTTGAGTAGACCTAGTTAGGATTGAGCTTTTATAATCCTACACACATCGTCATCATTATCATAATCACGACCGCCTCCACCTTCATCTCCTCCCTCTTCCCTAGCTCGGGGATTGAAAGCTGCTTGCAAAAGTAAAGCAGGTACAAATAAAGGTCCGCATCATACAAAGGCTAAAATAGAATTAAACTATACAAAGAATTAAATGCAACGTAAAAAGGTGCCAGTTAAAAACAACAAATACAGACAATACATCTCAGCACACTATTAAAAGACCTTCCCCATATGCAGTCAGTGCAATAGTAGGGTTACAGTTGAATGTTAAGACGACAAAAATAATGATCACAGACGATTTGAATAACTTCAACGTGGGTAACGAAGACCCTGAAATAGTTGGCTCAGTCATTAACCAAAATGGACACTGTAGTCAAGAAATCAAAAGCTTTGAAAAAAGCAGCCATTGAAGGATCTCGAGAAGATCCTCAAGTGTAAACATATATTATAAATACAAGGTCAGAATTGTCCAGCCTATAAGATTCCCCATTTCTATATATGGTTGTGAAAGCTGACTGGAAGAGAGCATCAACTGCATTGAAACGTGATGCTGGAGAAGGGCTCTACAGATACCATGGAGTGCTAAAGGGAGAAATAAAGGGAGAATAAAGGGGGGGGGGTCTTAAAGCAAATCAAGCATTCACTAGAAGCGAAGATGACTAACTGAATTGGAAGAGACCACAAGGGCCATCCAGTCCAACCCCCTGCCATGCAGGAATACACAAAGCACCCCTGACAGATGGCCATCCAGCCTCTGTTTAAAGACCTCCAAGGAAGGAGACCCCAGCCATGCTCCGAGGGAGTGTGTTCCATTGCCGAACAGCTCTCACTTGTCAAAAAGTTCCTCCTAATGTTGAGGTGGAATCTCTGTTCCTGGAGCTTGCATCCATTGCTCCTTGTTCTAGTCTCTGGAGCAGCAGAAAACAAGCTTGCTCCATCCTCAATGTGACACCCCTTCAAAAATTCTTAAACAGGGCTATCATATCGCCCCTTAACCGTCTTTTTTTCCAGGCTAAACATAGCCAGCTCCCTAAGTCTTTCCTCATGAGGTATGGTTTCCAGACCTTTCGCCAATTTAATTGCTCTTCTCTAGACACGCTCCAATTTGTCAATATCCTTTTTAAATTGTGCCCGGAACTGTACTCCTATGCAAGTACGCAGAGGCTCGCAGCTTTAACTTGTGTTGATCGTTAAGTCTGAAACAGGGCCCGCAGTGACTGTCTATAAGAAACTTTCCAAAATACAGCGCCAGGTAGTACTTCTATTAGGTCCACCAAATCTGCACACAAAACCGTGGGCAAGCTTTTGAAATGTACAGATTTCATCCCCGCGCAAAAGGTTACCAAAAACAAGGTGGGGAGAGAAAGTGACTTGATACATGTCATCCGTCTGAAGAAATGAGCTCCCCTCCAGAAAGTTTATATCATAAACATTATTTTGAGCTTTAGGATGTCACAAGACCAAGCATGAACAATTGGAGCAATTTGAACCACTGATCCATCCTACGGAGTCCTAGGAGGTTTCGTTTTGAGCGGCCTTGGAATTCTCTAGTAGACGCCTCTGATCTACAGCAGTAAGGCTCTGTGGCAAAAAATCCATGAAACTACAAATCCCAGGATTGCATAGGGCCGTTAATGTTAAAGTGGTATGGAAGTGTTAAAATTGTGTAGTGTGGATGCAGCCTGATTTATTTATTATGGCACCATCCTATAGGCTTAAACCACATTTCTAGTCCCGAAGTCAATCGTTCAATGATTTGCAATTACACAAATGCCATTGATTCAGTGAGCTTACTCGGAGGTGTAGCGGAAGGAGAAAAATGAAGGCATCACAACCCCCCCCCTAAGAATTTGTCCCCACAATGAATTTTTCCTCTAGCCGCGAAATTACTAGGATTACAGACAGTGAGACACCGAAAATCATGCCCATCTAGAACCCTTATACCTGGAACTGTGTTCACATTTCCTTGGTAACTTGCCCCCTTCCTTTCCTTTCTATCCCTACACTCTATCTCTAAATGTTCAACTGGCATTTTAAATTTACTGCAATGCTAGATGTGTGAGGAACAAAGAAAATTCAGAGGGTGGAGAACTCATATTTGGGGTGTAATGCTCTCATCCCGTAGTAAACCTTGGGATTTAATTTAGTTAGGACTAACAATTGGATTTAGGCCCCCTGAATTTAAGAAGACATTTTTTAAAAACAGGATTTTTAATACCATTGTTCATACACAACTTAAGAGAGGAACAGAAATCAAAACATATTAAATTTATTTCCCAGTTATTTCATCTTCTACAGATTTTTGTTCTGGACAACCAGGGTGTCTTTTTCATTCTTCCTACTATCTTTCTTTCTTTCCCCTTTTCTTAAGCCACCCATTCTGGAGGCCAGGGAAAGCCTGTGTGAATGGTTTCTCCCTGCAAAGAGCGCTCGCGGCATCCCCACCCGCCGCCCCTCATTTCTCCTACTATCCTTTCCAACAAAGCCCTGACTGCAATGTTTGCAAAAAGGCGTGACGCGGAGCGCGCAAGACGCCGGGCCCGATAACATTGTGGAGCCGGAGACAGACGGGTGGGTGCCCTCCGCAGCTCTTCCTGGAGCTCGGCTGGATTCCGACAGGCCCCAGGCTGGTCGCCTCTGGAAAAAACAGCCTACAGCACCTAGTTGGCCGACTCCCATCCAAGTACAAATCAGGCTGACCCTGCTTAGCTTTGTAGATTAGACGGGATCTGATGATGCCTGTAGAGTAGGTTCCAAAAGGTTACACTGTGGCGCTACACGCATATTTACCCCCAAAGCCCCACTGAATTCAGCGAGGCTTCCTTTTAGGAATTTTGGGGGATTAGGAATTTTTTATTGGGGTGCGGCCACAAGGTGACAAATAGGAGCCCTGGCGCCCTACACAATCAATTGCTGCTGCTAGGGTCCTTCAAGACGACTTACGGTGACCCTATCACAGGGTTTTCTTCGCAAGATTTCTTGAGGGGAGGTTTGCCCTTGCCTTCCTTTGAGGCTGAGAGAGTGGGGACTTGCCCAAGGTCACCCAGTGGGTTTCCATGGCAGAGCAAGGATTTAACCCCTGTTCTTCCAGAATTAGTCCAATGCGCAAACCACTACACCACGCCGGCTCCTGAAGGATACTATCTCCCCCTCATAGGAAAGTATGTGTGGCTGTTACAGCTACTGCTGGCTCCTGCGTTTTAGGGACACTGTTACTCCTACCAAGCATTTGCTTGCGCAAAACCGATTTTAAACCGAGTTGCTTTCTTGTTAATGTCACCAGTCTTATCCCTGATTAAAATGCATGAACACTTTTTGGCCCTTTTGGAAGTTAATTAGGCATCTTTTTTTTCTTGCTAGAAACTTCGCTTGTCATGAGCTAGGTCTAAATTATTGTGGACTCTCTACTAGAGTAGACCTGAGCCAGAGAGGTGTAGTGGTCCGAGTATTGGACTAGACTCCGGAAGGCCAGGGTTCGAGTCTCCACACAGCCGTGGAAACCCCCAGGGTGACTTTGGGCAAGTCACACTCTCTCAGCTTAAAGGAAGGCAGTGGCAAATCCCTTCTGAACAAATCTTGCCAAGAATACTCTCGGTGGAGTCGACTTGAAGGCACATCACAACAAAAAGTAGACCGATAGAATAAATCGTTGAATGGTGAGCGTTCAATAGGTCTGTTAGCTTTGGGATTAACAAGGGCTGACCCTGATTAGCTTCCAAGTTCAGACAGGATCTGGTGCCTTTGGGCTATTTAGGCATTTCTTTTCAAGATACCCAACCGTTTTTAAATAGGACAGCTAACACACAGCAGCGCCATGCTATAGAGATATATGTACACCCTTGTGGGCTTCTTAACGTAACCCAGCTCTAGCCCTCCTGCACTGGGATGAGACATTTGCATGGCAAATTCTGCATTTGTTGCAGAACTGTGTGCAGAAGCAGACCTGTGTCCTTCTTGACACTGTCCCAAATCATGGAGAATATCCCCAAGTTTCACTCACTTCCTATTTACGCGATGTTTTCTATATGGGGAAAAAAACTTGCTTGTGGAATTCTCCCCATTTATCTATATGGAAAAAAAACCCTTTGCTTGTGGAAATCCTCCCCATCTATCCGTTTGGGCAGATGCGGACCTTTATTGTCACAGTCAGTGTAAATTAAGGAGGGCTTAAAATGACCCATGCTTTTTTTGGGGGGGGCGGATGAGTCATAAAGTTAGAAGAGTCCACAAGGGCCATCCAGCCAACCTCCTGTCTTGCAGAAATACACAATCAAAGCACCCTCGACAGCCTCTGTTCAAAAACTTGCAGTGGAGACCCCACAGTCTCCTTCTAATGCGCAGAAGCCGAAGTGGAGCGTCCTAGTTCTCAATAGTTGGCACAAATAAGAACCTTTCACGGAAAGGGAGTAGTGGAATTCTTTGGGGTAGGAAACTATTCTCAAGATTCTAGATTTTTTTTTCCAATTCTCCACCTTGTCTATACTTTTTCTCTTTGCCTTTGGGTGTTTGAGTATTACACTATCCTACCAATACAAACACCCCTTTAGTTGTGGTCTCTTTTAATACTCAGCAATACTGTACACTGGAATTCTCAGGGGGTTCAGAAAATACTTCAGGATCTCTGCCAGATATTTATAATGAATGGCTCAGGCTGGCAATGTTCACCTCCGTCAGCCCCCAAATGTGGTGAGCTTAATTCCTAAGCCAGATGAAGGATGCACAGCTGGATGGGATTTTGCCTCCGCATGGGAAGCTTTTCTCTAGTCTGCATTCCTTGTCACAAGTTGTTGTTTTGTGCTTTATGACGACCTCAAAACCAAAGGGTTTTCTTGCCACGGTTTATTCAGAGAAAGTTTGCCATTTCTTTCCTTTGACGCTGAGAGAGTCCAGTACTCAAACCGTTACATTAAGTAATCCATTAAGTAACGCCTTCAAGTCCATTCCAACTTACGGTGACCAATTTATTTCACCCAGTGGGTGAGTGAAGAGTCGAACCCTGGCCTCCTGGGGTCTTACGTCCAACGCTCAGACCACTACACCACTCTGGCTCCATCAAAGAATGCCCTGAGTCTGTTCTAGTTTATGGCGATCTACTGTATCATGGCAAGATTTGTGAGGCTGAGAGAGTGGGACTTGCTCAACGTCACCTAATAAATTTCAATGGTTGAGCGGGGATTCAAACCCTGGACTCCCAAGTCCTGATCCAACACTCAAACCACTACACCTCCGGCTTTGTAGGTCGCATCCTCTCTACAAATAGATCCACCGCACTTACTTTCACATGCCCCACAAGTACAGACGGACTTAGAATTGCCAATATTTTAACCACTATTTACTTAAATTTCCGTTATTTTGTTTAGGAAGTTCTGTGGATATACTGGGACTTAATTTCGAGTTTAGAATAGGAAAGGCAGACTTGCTAATCACAAAAGATGGAGCCTGTCTATTTCTACTGGGAAAGAAATCCTGCTGGACTGAATGGGATTCAAAGAAACTCAATCACATGGGATTCTGGTTTTAAATTACGGCGACTACTTTGTTCTTCAAAATATATTTCGAATCGCCCTCATAGAGAGAAAAATGCGAATCGTTGGACTGCGAGTTACGAGTTTTCGGAACCAGGCTTCTTACTTTCCAGGAGACCTAGCTGTGAAAATGGAAGCCTTTGGGTGATGTGAAATACGCTAAAATGCACTAGGGTTACAATCCTTAAGCTGGTTCAGACGAAGCACCAAGACTAACCCACGTCTGTTTACTAGAAACTGTGTTCAGTGAGCCTTACTTCCCAGAAAATGTGTTTAAGCTACGGATAGGAATTCATTTCCGTGTTCGGGTCCATAGACCAGCACAACTCCATAGGTTGACCAACTGTCCCATCCACCGCAACACCGTTGTTTAATTCCAATTCGATCACATTGACTTCGTTGGGAATCAGTAGACTGAAGGAAACTGTAGTTTAAACCGAAACTTGCAAGTTCCCCAGTGGAAGAGATCCATTGAATCCATGAAGCTTACTTTAATGTTGCTCCAACATTAAGCAATGCATTTGGTAGGTCTACTCTACTAAGGACTAGCAACTGGACTAAGGCCAGCACCTTTCAAACAGCAGGAGAAACTTCAGCAAACATACAGGCAAAATAAATTCCACCGAGTTCAGGAGGATTTCTGTATCAGCCCTGGTTAGTACTTGGATGAGAGGCCGCCAACAAATCCTAGGTGCTGGAGACTATATTTCAAAGGAGGGAACTGGCAAGCCCACCTCTGACTATTCCTCGCCTAAGAAAACCCTATGAAATTCATGGGGTCGCCATAAGTTGACAGGCAATTTGAAGGCACACGCACACGCACACACAAAACAAGGCCGGCTCTGCTGGCCTGCTGGCGCTTTGGATCGGTTTCCAGACGGCTTAAAATGGAAATTCAGAAGCAGCTACTTAACAGTTCTGTGACCCCACATTTCTGGCGCAGGATGATCTCTTGTCATTTTCCATTTGTGTCGTTATGGATAGGTTGGTTTCCTGTGCAGGTAAACTAAGCCAGCCGCCAAAATCCACTGCAAGTTCCTTGTATGAGATGAAGGAAACGCTGGGTGAAAACAGCCTCCGCCGGTTCCCGAGAAATCATTAGAATTTTAATTAGAAAAAATCTCTGACGCCGCCCCCCAATAACTCGTTAGATCGAAAATACGCTTTTAGAAAGAGTTGAATAGTAAATTATTGAATTAAGGGAGGGAAAATAATTTTCTTGAAAATGCGTAAGGTTTGTTTTAAAAAATAAATAAAAGGGAGCATGGTTTTACTAAAACTACCGAGACTGCTGTAAAACACATACCTGGTAGAGTGCATTCAGCGTAGTTTACGCAGGAGGAGAGTTAAAGCGGAATAAAAGAGGGAATTTCCTCCTCCTAACCCAAGAGTATCTAAACAATAATATATACAATATTGTACATACAATATTGCATGTGTGGGTGCTAATACACAGATGTATATATTGCATATATACAATAAAATCATATAAACAAAATTAAAATAACCCGAAGTCTAGAAATGGTTCAAATATAAATGGAATCCTTTATAGTAGTTGGCAGTGTGGGTAATGCCAAGGCCTCGGTGGAGGCCGCGGAAGCGGTCTCCCAACTATGCCTTAGGAATATGGTATGCTTCAATAATATGTTCTAATAATACCGTACTATAATAATTCGGCCTCCGAATTACCACCTGTTATGATGCTTTAATCACACGGATTGTATGAGGAAAATAGCCTGCAGTAAGGGTGAACACTTTTCAAGAGTGGTAATTTTGGATTGTAACTGAAAATGAACTCAACTACCATCCGATAATGTCGGGCCTACGTTTGTCCTCTGAACTTGAAAACAGGAGCAAAGTATGGGTTTAGAATACAGATTCAGTTCCAGTTCTGCAGTGCCAAGGAATTGCCCAGTCGAAGTCTGTTTTCCTCGCCCTGTACCATAGGTTTCTGTTCCTTGGTTGCTCAAATAGATCATCACCAATCATGGCTAGTAATAGTTGACCTGTAGTAATTCCTGAGCTTCTGCCCAGCTCTTCAGGCTGAAGGTTTATTTTAGTCAAAGGGGTGAGCCTCCTAAAGTGGCTGCCTACTGACCCTTGCTCCACAACATGCCAATACTATGATCCTTCCCTGCCTATTTTTTAAAATTTAGTTCATTTATATCCCAGCTGCCTCCCGACATGGGGTCTAAGTTGGTTCAGGACAATAATTAAGACAAACTACATCTAAAAGAAAATAAGAAAAAAAACCTTTGCCCAACCAAGAACCTAAAGCCTCCACACAGATTTTTGTGTGTGCACCTTTTCAGTTTATCTACTGTTACCACTAATAAGCAGTAAGAGTCAGCACGGTGTAGAGGTTGGAGTGTTGGACTTGGGCTTTGAGAGACCAGGGTTCAAATCCTCACTTGGCCATGGAAGCCCACTAGGTGACCTTGGGCAAGTCACACACTCTGCCTTAGAGGAAGGCAATGGCAACCCTCTGCTGAAGAAATCTTGCCAAGAAAAGTCGAGGATAGGGTTGCCCTAATGCACATATAAAAAGAAGCTCTAACCACAATATGAACGGGTAGGGGGAGAGACGCCTCCGCTTTTCCAAAAGGCCTCACTTTGGAAGTAAGCCATGATACTCTTTTCAGGTTGGGACTCACTTCATGCAGGCCTGCTCAATGTCATGAAGATCAAGGAGACCTATTTCCAGCTAAATAGATTCCGGACTGCAGCTGTACTGTATTTCGCTCCCTTTCTGGGTGGTTTTCTGGTTACATCAGAAAAATACATTCTTACCAGAGCCTGGTCGTCACGCTAAATGGAACAGGCAGAAGAGCCTGAAAATCCAAAGTGGATAAAACAACAATCAAGCAGACATACTTTATGATGGCCGGTACAAAGTTATAACACACCTCCTCGCGAGAAAAGTGAAGGCAATTCCAACCAGGAAATGGGAGAACGCCAACCTGTAGGGCCGCCAGGACAGGACTGGCGGGGGGGGAGAAGGAAAAAAAACCCTAAACGCAGGAAGGCTGGCTTGCCCTATTTGGAAACCAGTGAAGTCGTCTCCCCACCCGACCATCCTCAATGGACTTGGAGAAGTCCATTAAGTGCAGAGTGTAAAATTACTGAGCTGCATGGCTGGGTTCAGCACCCAGAAGCCGAGTCTGCCGGAGCAAAAGAAACCATCCGATGCAAGAGACAATCACCTGGAAATAAATCCCTTGGAACTGAATGGAGTGGTATGACTTATTCCCTCGCTAGGCCGTCCACAACCATAACACATCCCCTGGTTTTGAGTCCACATAGCGCCTTGCTCCTTAAAACGTCACAAAACAACAGGGCGTTTAAACATCCAGAATAGGAGATCTTTCCTGATAAACCTTGGATGGAGGGACCACCAGAAGGTTTGAGAGGTCAAATATTTTAGGGGTACCCACACACCCTTCCTTTGAGCTCAGTGGCTGCAATCCTATGCAAGTCTTCCTGTTTACAGTCAGACCCCTTGCATGGAAAAGAACGCATAGGATCGCCCTGTGGGTGGGCTGAGGACTGAGACCCCCCGCAAGGGTGGCGGCGGTTCTGCCGACCATTACTCCTTCCCGACCCAGGAGCTCTTTCTCCCCAACCCGACTAGAGGGCCATTTAGAATCATAGAGCAGGAAGAGACCACGAGGGCCATCCAGTCCAACCCCCTGCCACGCAGGAAATCACGATCAAAGCATCCCCGACAGATGGCCATCCAGCCTCTGTTTAAAGACCTCCAAGGAAGGAGACCCCACCACGCTCTGAGGGAGTACATTCCACTGCCGAACAGCTCTTACTTATTTTTCTGCCTTGAGAGCCAGGCGTCCAAAGTTCCCCTTTTTTGGACTACAGCTCCCGGACTCTCCCGGGTAGTATTGCCTCCGGCCTGGGAGAAGGCTTCTGGGCGTTGTAGTCCAAAAAAGGAGACACTTTCCCACGGGCTCTGCTTGGGAAGTGGAATTCTCCTCGAGGCCGGCGTCGCTTACCCGGGCCAGCCCAGGGCCCCTTCCAGGCGTGGGACTTGGTGGCCTTCATCCACGGGAAAGGCAAGGGCACGCGGGGCTCCTCCAAGACCCCGGCGTCGGCGCCGTCTCCGAAGGCGGGCAGGGCTTGCTGGTGCGGGGGAGGCAGCTGCGGGGGGTGGGGGTGGGGATGGGGAGGCGGCTGGAGGTGGGCCAGGCCGGGGTCGTCGGCCAGGGGGGGTACCTCGTAAGGGGAAATGTCCGGGGGGCTGCCCGGGTCCAAAGCCCCCAAAACCCCGGGGTAGGGGGGCTGCGAGGGGGGCGGCTGCCTGCCCAGGTAGAGGCAGGCGGGCGGGCTGGGGCTGTAGTCCGGAGGCTGCGCTCGCTGGAAGGCGCACGGCTCCTTGTAGAGCTGCCCGCCGGCGGCGGCGAAGTACTGCTGCTCCTCGGCGCTCATGGCAGCGGGCGGGCGAGAGGCAGCCGGGCCGCGCAGGGGAGTCGGCCGAAGCCCTTTGACAAGCCCGCTCCACCTGCCGAGGAAGCCCCGGGAGCCCCACCCCTCGGGCCGCTCGGCCATTGGCTCCGGCGCCGCCCACGTGAGGAGGGCCCAGCTTCCCATTGGCAGGCGCCTTCCCTCTAAGAAGCCGGGCGGGGCCCTGGGGGCTGCTTTCGCTTCCTTCGCCGAGGAGGAGGGAAGGGTGTGTCCCAGTGGGGCTGAACCTGTGGACCCGGGACACCCGCCCCCAGGGGGCCACCACGTCCTCGCAGGGGGTCCGCCAAGGTTTGAGGGCTGCTTGGGCCACCTCCTCCCTTCAGGGGAGTGACCCTGGGACAGGAGCCAAGGCAAAGGCTGGCTGGCTTGGCCTGCGCATTGCCATTCAGTCCGCTCCAGCCACAACCTGGCAGGAAGAACAGGAGAAAAGTCTTCCCTCCCCCTCCAGTGCCTCGGAGGGAAGGTTTAATGGATGACTTTATCATCATCATCATCATTATTACTATTATTAATTATTAGGTATCATAGTTATGGTTTTAAATCTTGAGTTAAGTCTTGGGGAACCCACGGCTACAAAAGATATTTAAAGGGGGACCCGCATTTAAAAAAAAGGTGAAGAGCCACTGGTTTGTTTGGCTCTTCTTCTTTTATTGTGATGCGGGGTGTGTTCTTCTAACATATTAGTGATAATGCCTCTTTTCCTTTTGCATAAACCTCACTATACCTAACGACCCGGTCCATCGCGTTAGTAGTTCTACGCTCATCTCTTCTGAGCCGGATGGAGCAACGAGGGATCGCCTCTGGAGCGTGAGGTGGGGGTGAGAGGGGTCAGAATTAAAAGCGAGAAGCTTTCTGACCATGTGCAAAGTGGGATCTGGGACATCAAAAATTAGAGAAGCTGTTTGAGCGTCTGCAGAGCGGAAGGTGGGCTTAGTAAATACAAGGAGAGGCTGTTTTTGAGCTCGTTCAAAGCGGAACGTGGGACATAAAAATGAAAGCAAGAGGCTTTCTGGTCATATCCAAAGTGTACCGCTCTTTATTTATTTCCAGTGTCTGTCTACCGCCCATAATGGTAGTGTTCTGGTCGCTTAACAATAAGATGGTGGTTTGTGTCTGAAAGGTTGCAATCGCTATTTGGAATTAAAAGGGTGTTTCCCTGGCTCTCCTACCTCTCTTAACATACATAAAGAAATATAAATATTAACACCAGAGTCTTTCTATATGTGTCGGCGCTTTTCTTTAGAGCCCTCTATGTAAGACATTTAATATGTGCCTTCAAGTCGCCTGCTGACTTATGGTGACCCCCATGAATTTCATAAGTTTTTCTTAGGCAAGGAATACTCAGGAGTATTCTTCCTTCCTCTGAAATGTAGCCTACAGCACCTTATATTCATTGGTGGTCTCCTATCCAAGTACTAATTAGGACCGACCCTGCTTAGCTTTCAAGATCAGACAGGATCTGGCGCCTTTAAGGGTATTTAGGCCACGAAGCAATTTGCTTACTCGTTTTTTTGTTGGGATATTTAAGATCCCGCCTTTCTCCTTGCCTACGACCCAAGGCGGCTTAATAATTCCTCATGCTTATCTTTGCTACTCTCCCAGCTGGTTTCTTTTCATAATTAGCCATCCCAACTACGTTCATTTCCGAAGCTCAAAGCGATGTTCAATTCATGTGTCTTGGCCTGAGGTTGATACTTTTGAAAACAAGCGGCAGGACCAGTTTAAGGAATTTTGGGGCCCCCTGCAATGCTTTATTTTGGGGGGCCCATATGTTTACCTCAGGTCAATGTAACCTAACTCAACCTAAGCTATTCATAGGACAGGATATTCAGATTATTACTAATAATGTTTTTGCAGGAGGAGGGGTACTACGGGGGGTCCCCACAATGATGGGGGCCCCTGCGGATGCTGACGCCGCCGGTGCCTTAAACCGGCCCTGCAAGCGGTCCTCTCTGAAGTGCCTGGACCTCACGATTGCGAAGCCTGGCCTCCCTCTCCAGAAGCCAGGTTTTCCGCGAGTGTGGGCATGGGCGGGAGAAATGGCCCCGGTCTTCCCAATGGCCATCCCAGTATGCTTGCAAACCACACACCCTGTGAGAGGCAATGGCAACACTGGGAAGCCCCAGAGACCCTCATCCTACGGAGCTCCATCCATTCCAGGGCAGTCCCTTGCAAACCGGCCTCTCCCGGTGCTTCTGGAGGTGGGGACCTGGGTTCTGCTTCGCAGAGGAGGTCCCGCGGGAGGTCTTTCCAAGGACGTCGCCTGGCTTAAAAAACATCTCGGCCAGGAGGGAGCCTGTTGGGCTCGGGGGAAGAAGGTTGGCCACTTCGCCGGAACAGGGCAGGTGGCCAGGCTCCCTTTCCCTCGCGTTTGTTTGAGCTCAATCAACATGTGTCCAGGATCGTTGCGTTTTCAGCCTCTCTCTAGCCTGGGAAACCTGTCGACCCGAGTGAATTCTATCAGCCAGAGAGATTAGAAAAGGCCACTGGAGGCTTATCACCTCTCTCTGTCGCTCCTGTGGCAAGGAGGCTCAGCGTGCAAACAGAAGAGAAACATTGCCTACAAGCCTTGATAGACCACGCTGCTAAACACACACACAGGCACACACACAGACACGGGGGGGGGGCAGAGAGACAGGCAGGCCTACATACTCCCCAGAGCTTGGAGAGGTTACTACTTTGCACTACAGCTCCTAGGATCCTCTGGGTTCTGGAAACTCTTCTCCACAAACAAATTTTCCCAGTTCTCTAACAGTCCTCTAGAACAGTGGTTCTTAACCTGTGGTCTGGGAACTCCCAGGGGTCTGCGATGTCCTCACAGGGGGTCTGTGAATGCTTGAAGGCTGCTTGGCTCACCTCCCTGCAGTGGAGGAGCCATGTGACAGGAGCCAAGGCAAAGGCTGGATGGCTTGGCCTGCGCATTGCCATTCAATTTTCTCCAGCCACAAATGTGCAGGAAGAAGCAGAAGAAAAATCTTCCCTCCCACTCCAGGTGCCTCTGAGGAAAGGTTTAATGGATGGTGTAATTGTATCGTGGTCGTCGTCATCATCATCATCATCATCAGATAGTGTTCTTTTTATTGTTATTAGGGTTTTAAATCTCGAGTTAAGCTTTGGGGGTCCACAGCAACAAAAGATATTTACAGGGGGTCCCTAGTAAAGAAAAGGTTACGAGCCGAGAATATAATGCCAAAATGGCAGGCTTTACACTCACAGCAAACATTTGCATGTAAGTTGCCATTACATCACAAATGTGAATGCCTTCTGAGTCAAAACAGAGATTTAGCATTTTATTATATATTATAATCTGTCTAATTAGTTAACTGAACCAGTCAGCCAATCAATCACCTGGGTCAATACCAACTCCTTACTCAACTCAAAAATCTCTGATCAGTGAGTGGAAAAACCAAACAGAGAACTTAAGGTACCCACCAACTCTAAGAGTGGGACCTGGAGAAGATTTTTTTTTTTTAATGACAACTCCCAGTCCATCCAAATTCTGGGTGATTCTGGGAGTTGCCATCTCAAAAAAGGAACTTTTCCAAGTTCTGTCTAAGACATGTTTTAATGTGATTCACCCAGTGTCTTGAAGACATGGAAAGTATTAACACATGTTGTAGCAGATGTAATGTTTAAATTAGATAAGTAGTGGCTGCAATAACAGCCAACATGGTTTATTGGATTGACAACCTAAAATGAAACAAAACAATGTTTGCTATAATGTAATAAATAGTTACACAAATGTATTAGCTGTCCCCTACCTGGTGAAAGAGCCAGTGTGGTGATTGGACTAGGAGTCTGGAGACCAGGGTTTGATTCCCTGCTTGGCCATCAAAAGCCACTGAGTGGCCTTGGGCAAATCACAGTCTTTCAGCTTCCGAGGAACACAACTTCCTTTGACAACTCTTGCCAAGAAAACTCTGTGACAGGCTCACCTTAGGGTCACCATAAGCTGTCTTGAAGGCACACAAAAACATTCCACTGTCCCATGCTCCTAGCATTGGTGATATTATTAGACCCAGATAGTGCAGACTGCAGTAGGCATGTTTCTAACATCACTGTACCCAAGCATACCATTACTGCCAGTAAGGCCTTTCCTACAGCTTGTTGTATGTAAAGTGAGTAAAGCATAAACTGCCTTTATATGTCCCTGTGGAAGAGTGAACAAAGTATGGCCCTTTTACCATTGGCTAAGTCTGATAGGAACAATCCTCAGCAAATCTGGAGGGCTGCATTTTTCCTTCCCTGTACTATAGCATAGCCAGGAAACTGGGTGCCTTCTTAGAATCATAGACTCATAGAGTTGGAAGAGACCACAAGGGCCATCTAGTCCAACCCCTGGCCTTGCAGGAATACACAATCAAAGCATTCCTGACAGATGGCCAATCCAGCCTCTCTTTAAAACCTCCAAAGAAGGAGACTCCACCACACTCTGAGGCAGTGCATTCCACTGCTGAACAGCTCTGACTGATAGGAAGTTCTTTCTAATGTTTAGGTGGAATCTCTTTTCCTGTAGTTTGAGTCCATTGCTCTGTGTTCTAGTCTCTGGATCTCAGAGATGCTCCAACACACATTAATGCGGGTCCATTTGGCAGCACGGGTGTGTGGTGTGTGTGTCAGTCCCTAAACTGGGCTTGATCATGGAAGATCTCTTATGGCAGAATCCCCCAGTGGAGACCAGGAGGAAGCCCTGCACCAATTGTTCTGTGATAGTTACATCACAGCCCCCCTGGCACTTGCCACCCAAAATTGTGAGAGAGTCATAAAACAGTGCATCAAATCACAGAATCATAGAGTTGGAAGAGAGCACAAGGGCCGTCTAGTCCAATCCCCTGCCTTGCAGCTATAAACAGCATTCCTGACAGATGGCTATCCAGCCTCTGTTTAAAAACCTTTAAAAAAGGAGACTCTACTACACTCTGAGGCAATGCATTCTTTCTTTACTACAACTCCCAGAATGCCTGAAGATTGGCCATGTTGGTTGGGGCTAATTGGAATTGTCATCCAAACCAGAATAAATAAATAAATAAATAGGATTGATATCTTTTCTTTCCATCCTGTCTTTCTCCCAATGTGGAACTCACAGTGGCTTATAAATTAAGTTTAAAAATAGAGTACAGTTAAAACAAAGCCTAATACAAAGTTAATGAAACAGACAGTTGTACTGAAAACATTAATTTAAAACATTTTTTAAAAGTTAAAAAATAATGATGATTTTTTAAAAAATACAGCACACCCCAGTTAAAATATCTTCTTGAAGGGAGAGTTAACAATCAAAGGCCTGAATAAAGAAATGCTCTTTGCAGGCTAGCAGAAAGAGAACAGGGAAAGTGCCAATGTAGCCTCAGGAGGGAGGGAACTCTGAGCCTGGGAGCAGCCACTGAGAAGGCTCTCTCCTGTGCCCTCACAATATGGCGATGCGACCAAGACAAGCTCTTCACTGAGGATCTTAAACTTTCAGCAGATTCTGGCAAGCAATGGGATGTTAACCCTGATCTAAGGGAGTAGATCCAATGAATGAGGAGTAGTCCCAATGAATCAAAGGGATTTCTTAATCATGACCAACTTAAGACAAGTCTTGAAGGCTGTTCAGCCCACTTTCTCCCTGCAGTGGAGAGGCTACATGACAGGAGCCAAGGCCAATGTTGGCTGGGCCTGTGCCTTGCTGTTCAATCCACTCCACTGCAAACAAGCAGGAAGAAGCAGGAGAAAAGTCTTTCCTCTCCCTCTGGTAACTCTGAGGAATGGTTTAATGGATGGTGTAATTGTTAATGGTTTAGTGTTGTTGTTGTTGTTTTAAATCTTGAGTTAAATCTTGGGGGTCTGCAGCAACTAAAGATTTAAAAAGGGTCCCCAGTAAAGGAAAGGTTAAGAACCAATGGACTAGGGACATTATCAGACTAGTGTCTCAAAATGCTATAATTCCACGAAGGAAGATAGCTGGAACATTGCTGCATTATAACACTTATTATCGCACATAGCTGTAATCACATGAAAGAAATGCCATGGGATTATCATACTACCACCACTAGTGCTTTAAGAATGGGAGTTTACTTGCGCAATTTGGCGTGAGTGAGATTTTCATGGTTCTTGCAAGAAGATGTGAGTGTGCTTAAAACTCCCCAAACCCCTTAATTAACAAAGTAAATGTACAGACTAGCACTGAAACAAACCTAAAAATGTACTGAAGGGGACAGTTCATATAAAAAGCATCCTGTGCTTCGTTTTTATATTTTCACTCAGAAGTTTTCAGACTGGGAATGGGTGGGGGGAGAGGACCACCCATTCACAATGTAATCTCATGATTATAATGGGACATGTTTTTGCACGTGGACAATAGCACAAAAACAGTGCTATTGACTATCTATTGACAGCTTGTCCTGTGAATTGTAAATAACACCTTTTTTCTGTGGCTGGAGAACAGTGTAAGAATGCAAAGATGACTTCGTGCGATAGCTGGGCCCATTCGCACTACTCTGTCATAATCCTGTGATTTTTGCTGCATCTGATAATGTCCTAAGACTTTGTGAGATCAAGATTTGAATTCCCGCTTAGCCATGGAAACCCACTGGGTGGCTTTGGGCAAGCCACAATCTCTCAGTAGAAGGCAATGGGAAACCCCCTATGAACATATCTTGGCAAGAAAACCCACTGATAGGTTCACCCTAGGGTCACCGCAATTTGGAAATGACTTGAAGGCACACAACAACAACAAAACATATATGCAAATATTTGCTGTGAATTTGGGGGAAGGACTACTAATTTGTTTTTCAGTTTGCAGGGACTGATCTAGAGTTTGGTTAAGTTCTTTTTGGATGACAACTCCCAGAAGCCTCCTGTCCACATGGGTAGTGGCCATGCCAGGCAGGGGATTCTGGGAGTTGCATCCAAAAAAGCAACTTTTCCAAAGGCTGATAGGGATTTTCCCCATGTGGTGTGCCTAGGCGTCCCTTTTCATCTGTGCACTGCTGTAGTGGAACCTCACCTGTGTGAATGAGCTCATTGTATGGTGGATGCAGCAAGATGACATCTAGATTGAGCGCATTGATTAGCTCAGGACTAGTTGGGTAGCCTGAAAGAGGTTGACCCCTGGAGATAAATAATCTGCTTTTTCCCAGCTGGGACTGGTTGGCTTGGTGACGAGGCTATGAGGGGGCGGAAAGCTGCCCAAAGGACAAAGATCACTTCCCTTACCTGGTCTTGCTTGCACTCCATTCTCACTCATGCACTACTCATATATTGACTTTGCAGTCTTTTATCTCATTGCACCTTTCTCTTCAAATTAAATTCATCTTGTAAGGTTCCCATATAGCATCTGGTTTCATCAGACTAACACAAAGAGGAGAAAAGAAAGAATTAACCTAGTCAAATCTGGAACAACTAGAAGGAAAGTTTTAATGAGTGGGTTCAGTGGAAGGGAATGAAAACAATAAGCTATTGGTCTTCCTTGGATTTCCCCTCTCTTTCAGTCCAAGGAGATTATCAGATGCATCAAAAATGGCGTTATAATGATGCCATGAGATCGCAACAGGGCTTCTTTATCAGACGACGTTGTGCCCCAGCGTTATGCAAGCATTCTGCTCCTCTTACGAGGGAGTTCTTTTTTATTGATGGGGAGAAGTCGAGAATTGATCTCCCATAGCATTTGTGTTCTGGATTTCAGTGTATAGGACAAGGTGTCCCGTTATGCTGGCAGGATTCCAGCGTCAATGGGCAGTCTCGCCAGAACACTTCTGGGTGCAAACGGGAAAACTAGGTACCGTATGCTCTTTTTATGAACCTCCCCATCTTACTTGCAAGTTTCTGAACATGTATCTGTGCTTTTCTGAACATTTTAATTTTTAATTTTGGTGTTTAGGGGCTTTTTAGTGCACTCGCGCCTTCTTGCGAGATACTCCAAAATCACATTCACGGAGAAACATGGAAGTAAGCAGCGCGAGCGCTCGTACTGCCAGATTCTTAGGGCAATTCTTTATCATTAGCACAAATGTGTGTCATTGTGCCAGAACACGAACACTGTAAAATATAGTGCCATAATCATGTTTTTAGGCACTCGTCTGATAATCTCCCAAGTCTGCCTTAACTGATATTCCACAGCTCAGGACTAGGGTCAAGGGAGGCATGGGCAGGCACCTACTGCAAACCCTTTCTTAAGAACCACACTGGCAAGACCCTCCTTGAACTGCTCTTCCTTCTCACCACTGCTACCTGCTTGTTTATTCACCTTTTACTTACTGGTTGTCTACTTGCCAGGCAAGCTGAAATGATGAAAAGAAGCTGCAGAAAATCATTACAGTGACACTAGGGAAGTAGCCCTGCTGAGTCAGGAGGACCCATTGAAGGTGCTTTGCTCCAGAATCCATCAAAACCTAGTACTGGCCTGCTACAGTTATAATGGTTGCTCATTATTCCAGCCTTCATCAGCTGGGTACCTTCCTTATGTTTTGAACTGCAAACCTCATCATCCCTGACCATGGACCTGATGAGAGTCAAAGTCCAAAACATTTGGAAAGTCAGTGTGGGGCACTAGTTAGAGTGTTGTACTGGGACTTGGGAGATCCAAGTCTGAATTCTCACTGAGCCATAAAATTCAGTGGGTGACCTTGGGGCACTCATTCTGTCTCTTGGCTTGACCTACCTCATGGGGTTGTTATGAGGATAAAGGGCATATGAGAAGAAACAGGTGTGGTTCCTTGAGAATACTAATACTAGTCCCACTTCCACCAGGTGTTGTTGTCTTCAAGTCATTTCTGACTTCTTGAGACCCTATCATGGGGTTTTCTTGGCAAGATTTGCTCAGAGGGGGATTACTCTTGCCTTCCTCTGAGGCTGAGAGAGTGTGACTTGCACAAGACCACTCAGTGGCTTTCCATGATCAAGCGTGGTTTCAAACCCTGATCTCCACAGTTCTAGGCTAATTCATGCTACACGAATAATTCCGTTTGAAACGGGAATGTTTGCCATGGTTCATTCCTCTTGAATCCTGGGATTTGTAGTTTCACAAGGTCTTTAGCCTTTCTGCCAAAGAGTGCTGTTGCCTGACCAAACTACAAATCCTGGGATTCCATAGGCAGGAGCCAGTTTCAAACTGGGTTATTTGTGTAGTGTGGATTCAATCCTAGTCCAATGCTCAAACCATTACACCATACTGGCTTTCCCAACAGGTAGGACACAGCTAATGCATTCATATAACTATTTATTACATTATAGCAAACATAGTCTTGTTTCATTTTGAGGTGTCTAATGAGAAGCTATGACTGCGTAGAAAAGGCAATGATGCATGCCAAGGTAAAAACAGTAAGAAAAGAGGAAGACCACATTACAGATGATAGACAATCAAGGAAACCCTGGCCCTGGGTTTGCAAGATCCAAGCAGGGCATTTGTTAAGAGGGTGACTTGGAGGTCTCTCATTCATAGGGGCTGTAAGTCAAAGTCAACTCGATGGCAGTTATCAATACAACAACAACAACAACAAACATTATTTATTAACTCATTCACAACTGAATGTGTGAACAGATGATGTGGGAAGATAAAGGCATGCAAAATATCTGTTTTGTAGTATTCAGTCTGTGCTGGTTCATTGCATATCATACTTTGATGGTAAAGTCAACAAATGAAGGTGAAAACTCAAGTCTGAACTTGCCTTGTATCAGCTGTTAAGGTGAAATTACAGATATACTGTAGCATACTGGCTCTGTGTGTGGCAGAAATGAAATTTTTGGAATATGAATACTGGAGTTAAAATCAATTAATTTGGATAAATAAATGGATAGTTAATATAAACATTACTAATAAGACTCTCTGAGGTGTAGTGGTTTGAGTGTTGGACTATGACTCTGGGGAACAGGGTCTGAATCCCCACTTGGCCATGGAAACCCACTGGTTGACCTTGGGTAAGTTACACTCTCTCAGCCTCAGAGAAGGCCATGGCAAACCTTCTCTGAAAAAATATTGCCAAGTAAACTTTGTGATAGGGTCACCATAAGTCTGAAATGACTTGAAGGCACACAATACAGTGTTGTACTGGGACTTATTAGATAGCTTTCAACTTCACAAATATCGAGCTGTTTGAGATATCTAACAACACATATTGCTGCATGTATGGTAATGTCCTGTATCTTATTGGTTAGTCCTGACTAGAGCAGATGTTTGAATCAACTGTTGAATAGTGAGCCAAGATACAGTACATGTAAATACCACTGACTGAATGGGCATAATGGGGCACCTTCTCGCACATCCGTCATTCATTACGGAAATGGAATGCCGGGTCAGTTCATGGCTTAAGCCGTGAATAACGCCACAGGGACAACATCATCTGATATTCAAGTCATTTAGCGATGTCCTGTTGTCCCTGTGGTGGGATATATAGTGTGTCTGATAATCTCCAGTGTCAGGCATTTGTAAGTTGTTGGATATAAAAACTATTGTTGCTAAAACTTTTTTTTAAAAAAAACTTTGAATATTTGCCCAACCAGTATATTTTCAGAGAATATTCTCCACCAAAATTTACAGAGGAAATTTATTTGGGGCCACTGTGAACAGTAAGAGAAGGAATTACCTGTTTAAATCCTACAGCAGTAGACTTATATTATTGTAAATAAAGTTGGTGCAAGAACACAACCTTGCTTCACTGCATTAGTTATTAGAAAGGGCTCTGAAAGAGCATCGCCATATCTGACTTGACCATGCTGGCCCTCGTGTAGCAAGATAATCATTTTAAGGAATTTGGGGGGACATCCTAGTCTTTCCAGGATCTGCCACAGACCTTTTCTACTTACAGTGTCGAAGGCTTTGGTGAGGTCGACAAATGTTACATAGAGACCCTTGTTCTGCTCCCTACATTTTTCTTGCAGTTGTCTAAGGGCAAATACCATGTCTGTAGTACTCCTATTGGCTCTGAAGTCACATTGGCTTTCGGGGAGAAGTTCTTCTGCAATAGCAGGAACTAATCTATTCAGGAGTATCCTTGCAAGGATTTTTCCAGCAATAGAGAGCAGTGTTATGCCTCGATAGTTTGAGCAGTCGGATTTTGCTCCTTTTTTCTTGTACAGGGTGATGATGACTGCATCTCGGAGATCTGATGGCAGTTCCCCTTTTCCCCAGCAATTCACAAGAAATTCGTGGAATTTTTCGTGGAGTGCATGACCTCCGTGTTTCCAAACTTCAGATGGGATTCCATCAATCCCAGCTGCCTTGCCGTTTTTCATCTGCTGTATGGCCTTAAGGGTCTCTTCCAAAGTGGGAGCTATGTCCAATTCATTTTTCATTGTTTTTTGTATCATATGTTGGGTAGCTGAGCCTTGGACTACTCGGTTGCAACTAAAGAGACTTTGAAAATGTTCAGCCCAACGATTCAGGATGGAGGCTTTATCAGTAATATATATACGTTACCGTACTGATGGTAGCTATATTATACTTGCATTGTGAAATCACTATATTGAATACCAACGTAGACCAACATTGGTTAGTGCACATGGGATGATGGCCCAATTTGCATTGGCACACTGCTCCTTAAAGTTTAATTTGCAACTACTTCTTTACACAATGAACATTTACAAGCTATTCTGAATGTTCATGATTTTTCCACATGCAGAACTCGTCTTACATTGCCACTGGCTGGTAGTGACCGTTGCCCACAAAATTTGCTCGGGCAGCACAACTTAACACTTGTATATGTCACTTACAGGATTCTGGCCTATGTGTTCTTCTGTTCTGTTACTCTCACTCTCCTATCTGCAATATAATACTACTAGATTCTCTCTCTCTTTCTCTCTCTCTCTCTCTCTCTCTCTCTCTATATATATATATATATACACTTTATTTTTATATGTAATTCACATAAAAATTCAAACAAAAACAATGCAAAAGACACAGAAAAATAGCATACTTCCATAAAAACAATAATACACACATTTACCATTCAAACACAAAATATCCAATAAAACACTTCCTTAACTGTGCTTCACTATTCAGGAGATTATTGTCAATTCTGTTTTAGCTTCCTTTCTATCTCTCATTATCTCTCTCTCTGGCTTTTCTTCGCAAACGAAGATTCAGGAAGGACTCATCCCACACTTTCTGCAAGCGCGCTGATGACTAAAAAGGCCAATCTGAGATAGACAAGTCCGGTTGCAGAAAACACAGCAGAAGGCCTCCTTGGGTGATGTTTCAGGGCCGTGATTCTTTCTGCGTTGTCATGTCTCTTCAAGACTTGTTTGGCATGAGTTTTCAAATAAGCCTACAGCATTGTGGATAGTGTGTCTCCATGCCTCCCGATGTGAGGCCATGGCGGACCATGGTTGGTGGTCAATTTGGCCGAGCCTGAGATGTTGTTTCAGGGAGTCCTTGTATCGCTTTTTTGGAGCACCCCTCTTACTCTGACCCATGGCGAGTTCACTGTAGAGTACTATTTTGGGGAAGCGATGGTCCTCCATCCTAGAAACATGCCCTACCCAGCGCAGCTGTGTTCTCAATATCATGGCCTCAATGCTGGTGATCCCTGCTTGCTCAAGGACAGCAACATTAATCACATAGTCTGTCCAGTGTATATTTAGGATTGTGCGTAAACAGTGCTGATGGAAGCGTTTGAGGAGTTGTAAGTGATGGCGATAGGTGACCCATGTTTCAGACCCATAAAGGAGAATAGACAGTACAATGGCTCTATACACACTGATTTTTGTGTTTTGCCTCAGGTATTTACTACTCCAGACTCTTTTGTAAAGTCTTCCAAATGCGCTATGTGCCTTTGCTAATCTCTTTGTCAATCTTGGCATCTGAGGAGATGATGCTTCCCAGGTAGGTGGACTGCTGATTTAGAAAAAATGATGTATTTCTGTTGTTATATTCTGTGTCCAAATTATGATTGTCCATTGAGTATTTGTGACCTGGCTGTCTATCAGTGTTTAAAATTACCATATCAGTATAGTCTATTTATTATTTCCTTATTTCATCTTCTTATTCCATCTCTCCTCAGTATGTTTTTATTATCGGTTCCCAATCCTTCTCCATTTGCTCTCTCTTTTGGGATAACAATAAATATAGTCTATCTAGTTACATCATATCATAGACGTGTAATAACCAGTCATCAACACCTGGTGTTTTTTTTTCCCTTTTCCAGTTTTTTGCAAGTAGGATCTGAGCTGAGGTTATCAAGAATAAAATTACTCTTCCATATTTAATTTCATCATTGTTGTTCAAAAGATTCACTATGTTTAACAGGTAAATTTCTGGTTGTAACTGAAATTTAATCTGAAATATGTTCTTTATTATTTTATGTAACTTATTTCAGAATCTCTTTATTTTGGGGCAAGTTCACCACATGTGAAGGAAGGTTCCTGTCCCTTTCTTACATTTCCAACATTTATTTATATCTATCTATATCTATATCTATATCTGTCTATGGATATCTGATATCCATAGATAGATAGATACCGTAGATAGATAGATAGATATTATCCAATTTCACAGAGGTCAGGTACCATCTGTGCAACAGAAAGTTCTCTTTTAGATCTTGGCAACAAGTGAATTTATGTGTTTTCTTCCATGCCTACTCCCAGTTTTCAAGGTCTATCAAATGGCCTGGACCTATAGCCCATTTTATCATTGTTTCTTTCATAGTTTCTTATTTCAGTTCTCTGCCTAGAAGCATTTTTATAGAGACTTGCAATTATTTTCTTTTCTTTTCCCCAGATAATTTCATCATTTCATCCATTTCTTGTTTTTTCCATTTTGAAGTCTTTCACTTTTTGGTCATCTTAAACCTTTCTGTTAATTGTTTGTGTAGGAACCAGTTCGTCTTTTAGCCTTCTAGTTATAGATCCATCTCTGATTTTATAGTCCATCTATTATATTGGTGTTGTGTGTGTGTGTGTGTTTTTAAATATCCTTATATGTTAGCCATTTGCCTTCTGTTTGCCATCTACCAAAGAATGCCTCATGAGGGGAGACCCAAAATGATATTTTCCTGTACTGGGTTTTCTTCTCTTTCATTCAGATTCTAAGCAATACTTTTCAAACAAAATTATTATTGAAGTCCTCACTCTTTCAATTTGCCATACCATACGTAGGCATGCCACTCATTTTAATTTTTTGGTAGTTTATTTTTTACCTTTTGTATGCTGTGAGTTTTTAAACTATTTTGGTTTAAAATGTTATAAGCTGCTGAGTCCCAAGCTGGAGAAAATACAGGAAGAGGTGGTGGTGGGGGAGGAGAAGGATACAGTTCCCATAATCTCTTCCCACTGGCCATGCTGACTCTCAGGAAGCTGAAGTTCAAAATATCTAAAGAGCCAAAGATTCCCCACTGCTGTATTAAACAGTAGTAGAAAGTAAACAGGGAGCTATTCCTTTTATGTTTCATTCTAATCTTGTTGTCATGGCTTATTGGTTGGCTTGTATGAGTGTCATGGGCTTCTTGTTGCTGCCATTTGTCCATCAGCATTTATTATCCTCCATCAATGCCCCTGTTATATCCAAAGTACTATATATTACAGAGCAGAATAGCTCGGTTGCATAAAAGCACAATCTAACCATTACTCTGTCTGCCAATTACAGAAGCAGGCAACAAGTCACTATTTGTTTAGTATTCTACTTTTCAGCCATCAAGTCAGCAGAATGGCTTACAACACTCCCTGAAGGAAAGATGGGATGACGACAACGACGATGATGACCATGATAATGATAGTAACAAAAACACTTCTTCATGGCCCCCTCAGAGACTTTGGGAGTTTGATTAGCTATTTTAAAGTTCAAATTGGTGTAATGGGACCCCTGTTCAGGTTGGCGCCACTGTTCCAACCCTTTGTCTCCAGTCACTCACTTTGCCCTTTTATGCTTAGGGTCCCTTGCCGGATTTGGTACTGGGGCCTCAAAGTGGTTGCTATTCTGGACAAGTGGCTGTGTTGAACAGTGTGATGTCGTGTGACCAGTTTCTCCTTTCAATTCTTAAATGAAAATGGTCATATACAGTTGCAGAAAATAAAACCAGTAAATAAAACCAGTACGGTTATCCCTTCACATTTGTGGGGGTTAGGGGCCAAAGACCCCTGCAAATGTGAAAAAAAGTGAATAAAATATGCCTCCTTCCTCCCTGCCCACAACCCCCCACCCTTCCCAAAGTGGCGACGGGGCTTCTAAAGCCCTGTTGCCACATTGGGTGTGTGTGTGGAGGAAAGCCCTGTCGCCACTTTCCTCCACCCCCACCCTCCCCAAAGCGGCAATCTGTGAATATGCAGAACCGCGAATGTTAAAACTGTGAATGTGGAGTTGGACAACTGTATGTATTCCTTATATATCAAATAAGTTAAACATGAACTCCCTGAACTTTTTCCACATTCCAGCTCCCAAAACCTTATTCAGTTCTTATCAGTTCCTCTCTTCCTTACAGCCTTAACTCTATTTCTGATTGGCTCTAACTTTTTTTTACAGACAAGCTTCTAGTTTATACCCTTTCCCCATGTAAGTCCCCCTTCATAGTATTCCATGAGCTGTGATTAGCTGTTTCTACCCAGGCTTGTCAAACTTCTCCCTTCACAATAGGATGAGGACAAAAATGGGGTAGAAATTGGCTTGAGGTGACATATGGCCAAGGACCAGAATTTTCTCATCCTTGTTTTACGGGTTATGTGAAGGTTTCAGACTTCACTTTGATTAACTCTTAGGAATGTTGAGCTTGAGAAAGCCTGAAAGATTTGATTCTTCGCTTTTGAAAATATGAAGCATCTCTAAACTCAGAACTGTCTCTCACCTGGACAATCTACCATTTCCTTTATTGGTGGAAAACAGAGAAGACATTAAGATGACTGGGTCCATTGGGAGACAAATTCCTGGAGGAGAAATCCCTAACTTTCTCCCCACCCCCCCACCCCCCAAATATTCAGAATTTTCCTAATGACATAGAATAGAACAATAACAATACATAATAGAAAAAAAGATAAGAAAAGAAAGAAAGACAAGTCAGAACCAGAGAGAAAAAAGTAGAAAAAATGTAAGTGACTTCCAATCTTCTTTCAGTAGTTATTATGTTATGTAATCAGTCTAGACCTCACTCATCTATCACAATACATCTTCCTCCTTTCTATCATATATTCTTACTACTAAAAAAATGAAACTTAGCCTGCTGACACACAGCAGAAACAATCCAGTTTGACACTGCTTTAACTGCCATGGCTCAATGTGATGGAATTCTGAGATTTGTAGTTTTGTGAGATATTTAGCATTCTCTGTCAGAGTGCTCTGGTGCTACAACAAACTAGAAATCCCAAGATTCCACAGGATGGAGCCATGATAGTTAAAGCAGTGTCAAACTGGATTATTTCTGCAGTGTGTCAGCAGCCTTATAAAATCATATATATATATATATATATATATTGCTAATATCTCTTCTAAATATATAGCCCTCCAGCCTACATACAAAACAACCTTCATATCATTTTAAGCATTTTCTCACATTTCATATATCTAAGAAGCCTTATTTTATACCAGCTTCTTTTACACTAAATAGACATCAAGCTGCTAAATAATATCTTAGATTTGACCAACTCAATCCTTGTTTCTTTATCAATTCATATTTTAAATTTAACTTTAGGACTTTTGCCAGACCTTTGCAATTGTACAGATTGGACATCAATAATCAAACTCAATAAAGCCTGAAGAGCAAGCATCTTTGCATAAAAACAAATATCCTCATTGTCTTCCAAAAACTCCTCCCAAATGTCATTATCTCCTCCAGTGACTTTGGTGTAAATTTCAGCAGTCTTCCTTCTACTTCTCCACTGTCTTTCAGGGAAAAAAAATCACCCAAATATTCTTCTCTATTCCAATGTTTCCAAAACCTCTGATGCCTTTCTCCCGTTTCCTCCAAGATCACTTCAAAGTCTCCCAAATCACCTTGGTCTGGTTGCAAATCTCCCATAATTTTTGCTTCTTCATATTCTGAAATCTCCTCTCAATCTTCATCCTCCATACAACAGTCTGTTACTCCATCTGATTTTCTAACTCCCAGCATGTAATTCATTGCTAATCTAATTCTTAAAGTCATTTTCCATCAATTTAAATTCTTCCCATATCTCTTGCCAAATCACTGGTTCACATACATTTTCTGGGGATTAACTCATTGTCATTCTTCTATTGAACACAAGCTTGATATATAGAGAGTTAACAATTTGTCTCCACAGCAACCCCCGCCCCCCATACAGTGTTTCAATGACATAGCCTGGCTGTTTAGCTTTTCTTGTTATTCAAATTGCTTTCAATGGGATACATCTCCCAGACAAAACAAATCCACCTTCCCCAAACAAACTGATCTGTTTCCTTAAATTCTCTTTCCTTAGTTCATTTTACTTGCAAAATGCTTACCAAGACAACTAATCTTCCAACTTTTTTCTTTTTAAATCACAATCTTATTAAACTTTTTGATTTCAAAATACAATCTTAAAGATTCTTAAAAATAGTCATTAAGTTCTTCTCTCTCTCTCTCTCTCTCTCTCTCTCTCTCTCTCAAACTCTTGGGTATGTTACCCCTCTCAGTGTGCTGATTGGTCACTTATTCAACCAATCCCCTCACCCCCTCAGCCAATCACCATCCACATGAAAGTTCCCTCTCCACCTCACAATCCACTCCTGCCACTCAATCTGTATCTGCACCTCCCCAGCCTCACAAGGGCCCCTCCTTCCTCTCATTCACCACCCACATGTAAAACAATGCAATATTTTAGAGATTTAGAAAGATGATAAATCATACAAATAGTCCCAGTGGGAAATACAATGAAATGTAGGTGGTATATGACTGCAAAGTGTCTTTTGAGGGGCTAAAATAATAGCATGTAGCTGAACCATGTGAACCTTTCAAATCTATTATTACAGTGTATGTTATGCTGGGTACAGCTAGTTAGTACAGAAAACAGGAAACTCACCAAGCATTGTTGTCACCACTGAGTCAAAGATTTCTTTTTGTTTAGCAAATTCAGATGTTTTTAAAAAGTAATTTGAAAGTGACATTGCAGGCTTAATGTCATTTAAAGTCTTACATACGTTGGCATGAGCTTGATGGATTTTTTCCTTCCTCCCCCTTTGCTTGCAATCAACTACTACAGTCTCTGCAAGCTTGGTGAGGTTCTCAGACCCTTGTGGGTGACCTGCAGGCTCTCCCCTTTTCCAGGAAGAGAATCACCAGCTGGAACTTGTCTCTGGACCAGTGACCATTGCTGCTGCAGTTTTCCTTTTCACAGAGCTCCATGAAGGGATATCATTTTGCCATTCCATCACCTGGAAGTCCCCAAGAAATCTCTAACATGTTAGAGTCATTTAGTTTTGGCCATCAAGAGTGCAGATTTTTCTGCTGCTCTGAAGGGCAGGATGAGAACCAGTTGGGAGAAAGAGCCAAAGCTGTTTCTTTTACTTTTTTAGACTAGAACTTCCAGAAGCCACCAGCTGTGATTGCGCTAGATGTTTCCAAACTCCCTTCTAAATATGATTTCTTATGGTAATAATGCAATAATATGTTACATAAAGATATTCAAAGACCATTCAAATATTCAAACATGAAGGAAGATGAAAGAGAAAAAAATGACACATTTGAAATGAGATGATAGGAGAAAGTACAGGTACCAAAAATTTCCCAAAGAGATAAATAAATGGGTCCAAGAGCAAATCATGCCTGAACTCTCATTAGAAGCCAACATGACTAAATGTAGGTTATTGTGCTTTGGACATATCATGAGAAGACACAACTCATTGGAAAAGATTATAGTGCTTGGTAAAGTGAAAAGTCAGTAAGAAACAAGGAAAACTCAATAAAGGAAAGCCATGGGTGAGATCTAAGCAGGTCTGTTTGTTACCTACCCAGATAGCCCATCTTGTAAGTTGTGACTTAGAGTCTCCTCCATTACTACCGGTATACATAGGTTAAAAGATCCCGCCATTGCCCTGCCTCTCGCATGCCAAGTTGAGTTAATTAAATTCCCCAGATTGAGAGTTGGACATTAGAGGGTCCCCATGGACTCCCACGCAATTCGGGTAACAAGTCAATAATAGGGTCTTTTGGTAGTTTCTCATTCATAGGGTTATCATAAATCAAAACTGGCTTGACAGCACGTAACAAGAGCAATAATATGTTGCATGAAGAAATATTTTATTTTCATTGTACTGAATCTATTGCCAGTCAAATTTGTTGAATCAACCTAAATTCTAATAGCATGAGAGCAGAAAGAAGAGAAAAAACAAATGTCTTCATCTTGCTTTAGTAGTTTGTCACTAGGTATGAAGATTTTAAAATGTATGTTTTCTAGGTCCACATCCAATTGTTTCAGTGACCCTCAGGCCAATAACAAATTTGCATTAAGACTGGTCTCAAAGGCCCAGTCTTGTGATGTAAACAGTATTTTATTGCTGGCAATGAGAGACAGGGCCTTCTGGGTAGTGTTGGAATACTCCTGGAATTCCATGCCTAGGGCGCAGAGCTTAGAAGTCGTGACTTATAAGTTATGTAGTTATCTATAACAAGTTTCCTTTTTTTGATACAAGGGGAGAATGAAATGATACTTCAAAAGTAACACAAAGAGTGGGGTTGAAGTTACTTAATCAGCAGAGCAAATAATAGTTTATGCTTACTTTCTAAAGTTGTTAAAGGGCATTCTGGGGCATTTGTTCAGTAAATTTTCATGTTTTCTACCATTCTCTTATCTACTTAAAGTATTTTTTTAATGATAATTTAAAAAGCAATGAACAATGCAATGAGCAGTTCAATGGAGATGCCCATTTGAAGCAGACACACTTTATTTTAACTATGGAGAACCCACATTTTGTAGAGGGTTTGTAGGATGTAGAACTTATATTTTTACTTCTCTGCTTGCATATCTCACATTGATGTACCTGTGTATCCATACACAAGATATTTACTGTAAGAAAACTCTTTTATATACTTCTAACAAAGTTTAGGATTCTTTATTCTTAGCTAGATCTGTAAGAGGAGCTGTTTTCTTGGGGACTGGCTTAGCTGTACTGACATTTGAAAGTTTCTGCTGACGTGCTATATTTTTCTCTGCTAACTGAGACCACCAGTCTTAAATATTTTTCATATTCCCAATACCATCTGCCCTAGCCTGCATAAATAATGATAAAGAACACTGGAAGTGGCAGTCCAACAACATTTGAAGGACTCCACTTCTCCCTTTCCTGCACAATAATATCCGATTACTTTTTAAAATTATGGTCCCCGCCGTGCTAAGCTCTGCTCTATGGCACCCCTCTATTGATTTTTAAGCAGACTCTAAACACTAGTTTAGGTCCGTCTTTTTGAGAATAAAGGCCCACCTAGTCCATTTCACTGGTCAGACATTACCTTTAGTCCTCACCCCTTCTCAGCATCTTTCAGAGGCCACTAAGCAATTGATTCAATATTGAGCCATTAAGCAATTGCTCTCCCAAGCCATTTAACAGCAGCCCTTATGGATAAATAAACAGAAAGGGCAGTAAAACAATTATAGTAAGGACAGTGAGAATGCATTCTATTAGCAGGAATAAGATAGATGCTACAGCTTATTTAGCTTATCTGAGACCCCCATCTGGTCTCCACTCACAGAGGAAAAAAGGCCTAAAGAAGAAATTTTGAGAATATGTTTAAAGCCCCCCCCAACTAGTGATTGTGCCTACAATTATCACTAAACAGACCATCTTCTCTTCTAGCATACCTGGAATACTACAGCATCACAGGTATTCCCATGACTGGTGCATTTACTGGTCCAGATTGCACAACTACCCGTACAGATTAGCTTTGTTTGTTCGTGAATTAATTGCACTTGCATACTCCCCAATAACTGAAACACCCTGGGTGGTTCACAGGATAAAACATCACATCACATATGTCACAAAAGAGAGTGTTACAACCTAAAAATGTTTAGATCAGCAACAGAACAAAACCAAAGAAAAAACACCAAGCAGCACAAAAACCTAAGCGAACAGTTTCTTGAAAATGGAAGTTCTAAAATGTCTGGGAGAATTTTTTAAAGAAGTATTTACTTGTAACAGACAATGGCACAATATAGGTGACTGGCAAGCCCCTCTGGGGAAGGCATTTACAACTAGAGTGCTACCACTAAAAAGGCCATCTCCTTTATAGCCACACTTCTTACCTCATTTGCCAGGGGGACCTGAAATAATTCCTGTCAACATGATCTTGGGTAGGCAGGCATATATAGAAGGAAACAATTCACTCATTGAATCATCGAATCATAGAGTTGGAAGAGATCACAAGGGCCATCCAGACCAACCCCCTGCCATGCAGGAATAAACAACCAAAGCATTCCCAACAGATGGCCATCCAACCTCTGTTTAAAAACCTCCAAAGAAGGAGACTCCACCACACTTCAAGGCAGCGTATTCAATTTCTGAACAGCTCTTACTGTTAGGAAGTTCGTCCTAATGTTTAGGTGGAATCTCTTTTCCTGTAGTTTGAACCCATTGCTCCGTGTCCTAGTCTCAGGAGCAGCAGAAAACAAGCTTGCTCCATCCTCAGTATGATATCCATTCAAATATTTAAACATGGCTATTATGTCCCCTCTAAGCCTTCTCTTCTCCAGACTAAACATGCCCAGCTCCCTAAGCCACTCCTCATAGGGCATGGCTTCCAGACCTCCCACCATCCTGGTCGCCCTCCTCTGGACATGTTCCAGCTTCTCAATATCCTTCCTGAATTGTGGTGCCCAGAACTGGACACAGTATTCCAGTGAGGTTTGACCAAAGCAGAATAAAGTGGCACTATTACTTCCCTCGATCTAGACATTATGCTCCTATCAATGCAGCCTAGAATCATATTGGCTTTTTTTAGCTGCTGCATCACACTGCTGACTCATGTTTAGCTTGTGGTTCATTAAGACTCCTAGATGCCTTTCACATGTACTGCCATAAAGCAGGTGCCACTCATCCTGTATCTGTGCTTTTCATTTTTATTGCCCAAGTGTAGCGTCCTACATTTCTCCTTGCTGAAATTAATTTGTTAGTTTTGACCCAGCTTTCTAATCTGTTGAGGTCATTTTGGGTTCTGATCCTGTCCTCTGAGGTATTAGCTACCCCTCCTAATTTGGTGCCATTTGCAAACTTGATAAGCAGACCTTCTATTGCCTCATCCAAGTCATTGACAAAGATGTTGAATAGCACTGGGCCCAGGACAGAACCCTGTGGCACCCCACTAGTCACTTCTCTCCTGGATGAAGAGAAGTCATTGGTGACTACCCTTTGGGTTCGGTCAGTCAACCAATTACAAATCCACCTAACAGTTGCATTGTCTGGGCTGCATGTACTTATGTCTTTTCAAGAATATCATGGGGGACCTTGCCAAAAGCCTTACTGAAATCAAGATACATTACATCCACAGCATTCCCTTCATCTATCAAGTTTGTAACTCTATTAAAAAAATAAAATATAAGATTAGTCTGGCATTACTTGTTTTTGAGAAATCAATGTTGACTTTTAGTGATCACGGCATTCCTTTCTAAGTGCCTAAAGACTGTCTGTTTAATGAGCTGCTCTAGAATCTTTCCTAGTATTGATGTCAGGCCGACTGGGTGGTAATTATTTGCGTCTTCTTCCCCCACCCTTTTTAAAGATGGGGACAACATTTGCCCTCCTCCAATCTACTGGGACCTCTCCTGTTCTCCAGGAATTCTCAAAGATTATTGATAGTGGTTCTGAGATTACTTCTGCCAGTTCTTTTAGTACTCTTGGATGAAGTTCATCTGGCTCTGGAGACCTGGTCTCATTTATACTGGCCAGGCATTCCTGAACTACCTCTTTACCAATTCTGTGCTGTATTTCCCCTACTGCATCAGCTGCTCTATCTTCCCCAAGCTGAGCACTGTTCCCCCTTTGGGAGAAAATTCAGACCACTCAGATCAGGTAAGGCAAGCACCTCAGGTGGAAGAAGCTGGACAGTGATGTAACACAACCAGGCCTTGCAGGGTTGAAGCATCTGGACTAGAAGATTACCTGATATGATGACATTACCTGCCGCAACTGTCATACTTCCCTTTTCCTTCTGAGTTTCATTGCAATCCTCATGATTTTTCTTAGAAATAGTTGTAGAAGAACTATGAAGAAATGGTTTTTCTTAGGAACAGTTGTATGCTTGTGAGCTGTCCTGATATTTTGCAGTGGCTTGGACAGTTAAGAACTGTTCACTTCACAAAATACTGGACTTATTTTTGTGGAACTGAAATCTGTGAGAATTGTTTTGGTGTGTTTGAGTACTTTCCCCTTGTACTGGAAACAGAAATTTCTGGAAAAGCTTCAGCTGGTAGTCTTCTGCTGTTTGAGAACATGTTGTGTCCCTCTCTTTGCAAATCTCATGCTCTTTTAGGTACAGCGCAAATCCGATATGATAATTGTCAGACTGTCCTACAGAACTTACTGTTCTATGAGTATGTGTGCATTATACATTTTTTGTAGTCTGATACCCCTTTAGCTGCTGTGGATCCATCCTATGGGATCATGGGATTGGTAGTTTTTTTTCAGATGGTGAATCTTCTACTAGAGAGCTCTATTGCTGTTGTTCAGGGGAGTTGAACAACAAGGTAAAGGAAACATTACTGTACATGTGGCAAAGGTGTAAGTCCCACCTTTGTGATCCCTGAAGCCCCCAACTCCCCCATTATTATTATTTTTTAAATCACTGTGATGTTGGGGCATTTCCCCCCCCCCCAAATCACACCAAAAGTCCTCCCCAATTAATGAAAACACACAAAACCCCAAGCACCCCAGAACCCAGGCTTTAGTGGTATTCTAAGTCCTCTTTCACAGGGGTAGCCTACTTCTGTGTTCGAGAAGCTGTGGTGACAGTCAAGAACAGCAACATGCAGAAAATGTGTTCCTTCACACTCCTCCTAAAAGGGCTGAAGACAGGGGATGTGGGCTCTGAGTTTTTTCACGAGAAAGCAAATGGCCTTATACTCTTATTCCACAGAGTGCCAAGCTAGGGTAAACTGTGAGACCTAGCTATACAAAATATAAAATAACTATTTTATGCAACTTGGAGTTGTGTTTTGCCATTCTGGACATGCTGGTAGGTTCTCCTGGTGGCAAGGACCCTTGGTCACCACAGGAAGGGATCTTGTCCTTCACTTCAAAAAGAAAATATTCTTCGCTTGGCCTCGGCCCTCTGCATATCCCCCTAGCATAACCAACACGATAGTATGTGATGTTTTTTCTGTTATTCTTGAAAGAAGTCTATCCATCACAAGGGGGGAATAATGTATTTGATGAAAACTGAAGCCTGATAGTGAAGTGGAAGGAGCTCACTGAAGTTATGAGATTAGGGGGATTTCAGAGGCGATAACTTATATACAGTTCCCCTAACACATCCTTCCACAACCTGGTGATGGTCTGATGTGTTGGATTGACCAGCTCCCATCAGACTCAATTGGCAGGACTTTTCTAGACTAATTTTGGACTACCTAGGGTCTACAGATAACTTGGAGTCCAATATGAAATAAAGTCTTTAACTCACAAAATGCACCAGAAATTGAAATCAGATAACTCCAAGCAGTAGCAATCTGTAGATTGACAGGGGGAGCTGTTTGACACAGGTGTGCTGAATCAGTTTTACAGCCACCCCTCCTACAATGGCTCCAGTTTAACAGAAACAATTCAGATGCTGGACTCTATTCCCAACAGAGGTTCAGAGCTGAGAGAGCTCCTGTACAGCAGCTGTGAGAGGATTGGCTATAAACCAAAAATGGATCTGCTGCCCATGTAGCAGCAGATTCACTGGCTACCCAGTGAGGTTTTTAGCACTGCTCCTATCAAAGTTTCATGACGACAGAATTGCACTGTGTGAAGCTATGTGCTAGGCCAGCAATGGGATTGCATCTGACACTGAAATTATATTCATTCTCTTTTTTGTCACTTGTTGTTGATGCTTGTTGTTAATGTGTTTTCAAGTTGACTTGGACTTATGGCTACCCTATCATAAAGTTTTCTTGGCAACATTTATTCAGAGGAAGTATCTTCTTAGGCTGAGACAGTGTCACTTGCCCAAGGTCACCCAGTGGGTTTTCATGGCTGACAGTGGATTCAGACCCTGGTCTCCTACAGTCCCAGGGACTGGCTACAAGGGCAGTAAAAAAATCCAATCAAAAATCAGACTTCTTTGGCCCAGAGCTGCCCTGCATGGTATTCAGACCACTCTGGTCTGGATTTAAGCACCACACCTAACTGGCCAAAAAGTATGAATCTCCCCATTGGATTTTTAGCCCCTGCTGTAGGTTCATTGCTGCTGCCTAGCCAGGCTCTCTTCCCAAATAACTTCATGCATGCTCTTTAACAAGGCAGCTCTTTAACAAGGCCCCATGCATACTTTTAACAAGGCCCCAATATACGGCCACTCATTGTGAGGTCATAGGGAGTGACTGATCTGGGTGCAGCCGCTCCTTTTGACCCTCAGAATGATCACTTGTACACTGGGGGTCTGCCTTCCCAGCGTATAGCCAATCATTATGAGGTCAGATGGAGCAAATCTGCCCAGTGTCGGACAACAGGAACTGCCATTTTTTCTCTTCCTCAGCACTGCCACTACTAGTTTTGCCTTCCCAGTGCATAGTGACTGTGTGCTGGGAAGGCAGAGCCAGTGGCAACAGTGTGTGTGTGGGGGGGTGGCGGGGTGGGGATGGTGGTGCCTATCAGGCAGTGCTTGTCCTGTCTCTCCACCTCCACAAATACAGTGCGAATCCTTTGTTCACACTACAGTTTTCTCTGGAGTTTAGCTAGTATACCCTGATTCTGGTTCAGATAGGGCCGTAAATTATGTGGCATATCGCACCAGATTCGGTGATAATGCTGCATGTTATGTGGCATTATCGGGCTAGATTTGGGAGGGATTCAAATTTTATCGCTACTGTAGATAAGGCTACAGTCCAATACTCAAACCACTACACCATGCCGGTTCATTCTCTTCACATACTGTAGCTGATTCATGTAGCCCAGCAGCTTTCCATGCAGCTGCGTTTCCCAGTGTTCTATTATTCATGGCATTGCACCAAGGCAAAGGCCCTCTGTCTGGTAGTTATGTGCCTTGCTGAAGAGAGCAGACTATTAGAGTGAGCTAGAAGATATCGCATTGGTCTTTTGAGAGCTGAGCCACCTACTTGGAAAATGACTGTACCATCATCAAGTCCGTGAGATTACACAATTACTTTCCATCAATAAGAATCAAATGAAACTGAAAGCACCTGCAGCTCAAATTCAGGCCCTTGTTTTCATGGGTACCATCTTTTTGTCACATGTGACACATGCCCTATGAGGAGCTGTTGAGGCTGGAGAAGAATCATAGAATCATAGAATCATAGAATTGTAGAGTTGGAAGAGACCACGAGGGCCATCCAGTCCAACCCCCTGCCACGCAGGAAATCTTGATCAAAGCATCCCCGACAGATGGCAATCCAGCCCCTGTTTAAAGACCTCCAAGGAAGGAGACCCCACCACGCTCCGAGGGAGTGTGTTCCACTGCCGAACAGCTCTTACTGTCAAAAAGTTCCTCCTCATGTTGAGGTGGAATCTCTGTTCCTGGAGCTTGCACCCATTGCTCCGTGTTCCAGTCTCTGGAGCAGCAGAAAACAAGCCTGCTCCATCCTCAGCATGACATCCCTTCAAATACTTAAACAAGGCTATCATATCGCCTCTTAACCGTCTTTTTTCCAGGCTAAACATACCCAGCTCCCTAAGTCTCTCCTCATAAGGCATGGTTTCCAGACCTTTCACCATTTTACTTGCCCTTCTCTGGACACGCTCCAATTTGTCAATATCCTTTTTTAATTGTGGTGCCCAGAACTGGACACAGTATTCTAAGTGAGGTCTGACCAAGGCAGAATAGAGTGGCACTATTACTTCCCTTGATCTAGACACTATACTTCTATTGATACAGCCCAAAATCGCATTGGCCTTTTTAACTGCCGTATCACATTGTTGACTCATGTTCAACTTGTGGTCTACTAGGACTCCTAGATCCCTTTCACATGTAGTCTTGTTCAGCCAGGTCTCCCCCATCCTATATTTATGCATTTCATTTTTCCGCCCTAAATGCAGTACTTTACATTTCTCCGTATTTAATTTCATATTGTTAGCTTTGGCCCAGCTCTCCAGTCTCTCCAGGTCATTCTGAATGTTGATCCTGTCCTCTAGGGTATTAGCTTAAGAGAAGCTTAACAGGTGACATGATAGCCATGTTTAAATATTTGAAGGGATGTCATACTGAGGATGGAGCAAGCTTGTCTTTTGCTGCTCCAGAGACTAGGACATGGAGCAATGGACTCAGGCTACAGGAAAAGAGATTCCACCTAAACCTTAGGAAGAGCTTCCTGACAGTAAGAGCTGTTTGGCAGTGGGATACATTGGAGTGTGGTGGAGTCTCCTTCTTTGGAAGTGTTTAAACAGGGGCTGGATAGCCATCTGTCGGCATGCTTTGATTGTTTATTCCTGCAGGGTGGGGGGTTGGACTAGATGGCCCTTGTGGTCTCCTCCAACTCTATGCTTCTATGAGAATGCTGTTGCATTCAGGTCCTGTTTGTGGGCTTCTCCTAGGCATCTGATTCACCACTGCAGGAACAGGGTATTGGAGTAAATTGGCTTTTGGTCTGATTGGGCACAATTCCAAGCACTATACAGCCTAAGTCTATGCTGTCTTCCCACATGAGCCTGCCCAGATATTGAAATCTTCTGGGAAGACCCTTTTCTCAGCCTCACAGGCATGTCTGATGGGGACCTGGAGAAGGACTTCTCAGTGACTACTCCTAGGCACTGGAACTCCCACCCTAGGGATGCTAGACTGGTTCCGTTCAGTTGTTCTGTCAGCAGCTTAATCCTTTTTTTTTTTTTTTAATGACAAGCTCTTTGTGAACTGAGTATAAGGAAATGGCTTTTAATAGTATGCTGTACTGTTCTTATTTTTTTTTACATTTTAATGTATTTGTTGTACATTAATTGTATAGATCAGCGGCTCTTAACCTTTTCTTTACCAGGGACCCCCTTTAAATGTCTTTTGTTGCCACAGACCCCCAACACTTAAGATTTAAAACAAGAACAACATAATGATATAATCCATTAAACCTTTACTCTGAGGCACTGGTCTTGGGGAGAGAAGACTTTTCTCCTACTTCTTCCTGCAGCTTTGTGGCTGGAGCAGATTGAACAGCAATGCGCAGGCCAAGCCAGCCAGCCAGCCAGCCTTTACCTTGACTCCTGTCATGTGGGTGCTCCACTGCAGGGAAGAGGTGGTCCAAGCAGCCTTCAAACCTTCATGGACCCTCTGTGAGGACATTGTGGGCCCCTGGGAGATCCACGGACCACAGGTTAAGAACCACTGGTATAGATAGTTTAATTGTGTGTTAATAATAACTATTTGTATGATCTTACCTATATGTGTTTTTATCTGTATCTATTTTAATTCCTGTAAAACATCTTGAATTCCAGTTTTTGGGGAAAGGTAGGAGTTCCTCCTCCTCTATTACCATCATCTAGCATATCTCCTCAGATGGCCATATGAAAGAGACCATTAGTGCAAATTTGGACATTTCTAGGCAGAAATAAACTCCACTGACTTCAATGGGTCTTACTCCGAGGTACGTGTTATAGGACTCCAGCCTTAACTGATGGTGGAAAGAATCTTTGGACAGGGCTGGTCCTACCATTTAGCAGAGGGAAGCAGATACCAGGCAGCAAATGTTAGGAATGGCAGCAACACACCTTTGACTGTTCCCATTGTGTTAACTGAGCTGGTCTCACTAAGCTATAGACACCTGCCCCCAACTTCAGTGAAAGAGTTTGTTCCATCATTAGTGCAGAAGTAAGATCCAACTGCCTGATATGATCGGCTCCTCTACATGAAATGTGGGAATGAGTACCATTTTGTCCTTTGCATCAAACAGCACAATGTCTTGGGATAACTTTGACTATATATATTTAAAAAATCTGTGATAGGTGCCTATTAAAGTCCACAATTTTGCATTTGAATAGAATTAATAGAAAAGTCTGCTTCCTTTAAGTCAGGGGTGGGGAATTCCTACCCCCTCAGATGTTGCTGGATAGCAACTCCTGTCCATTCTAGCCAGCACACCCTGGTATAGGGAATGATGGGAGCTGTAGTCCATCAACAACTGGAAAACCACATTGTCCCACCCTGCATTAAAGTGAACACTACCCCATTATATCTCTATTAGAACAGTGAAGAAGACCTTTGGTCATGAAAAGGTGCCAGCCAATTCACTTTCTTCTCTATGGACAGTAGGATTTGTTTTCCTCTTCTAAGAGCAACTAATCACCATGGTATCTATTCATACACTGTTGACAGGTGATCATGCCTGTGAAGTCCTTGTAAACACTGCTTACTCCATAAAATGCAATGTTGTTTTCACTTGAACTGCTCTTAGTGAAATGTCCATCCATGCAGAGCTGACGGTGACACATTTGCTGCGACAGGGACTATCGCACACAGCAAAGCCGGACAAACAGAGAGAGGGCAATAAAAAGCAATGTAAATTGATTCTTCTCCCAGGGAGCCCCATTAGCTGGTGCCCTAATGTAAGACACTCTCTCTAATGAGCATTTTTAAGTAGAACAAATAGTTTCCTTTAAAAGTACATGAATTTTATATGATTTACAGCTAATTCTGTTTAATTCTGCCTGCATGAGCAGGTGATAAGGGAATGTTAAGCTAGTTAACAGCAATGAAAGCTCAGGAGAGAAGGGGAGAAAGCTCTTGTGTCTTATTTTCAAACCCAGTATCCAGGCATTGGGTAAATTAAAATGGCATGGTATTCTGGAAGTCCCACCAATTGCTTCTACTACACATTAGGGCCTAATGTTGTCCCTTACCTGCATTTCTTTCTTTGGAACATGAATTTTGCAAGTCCATGCAGACTGCCAGAGGAAGTGGCAAATTTTAAACATGAATCACAGAAGGTGGTACCATCATGGCTGGACTTTGGGGCAAAACATCAGGGCCTCCTTGAGTAGAAGAGCCCTCCAAACACAGCAAGGGTAGATTGCCATATTGTGATGTAAATGAAGCTGTACCAAAGTTTGGATTGTTACAGTTTGGAGTTTGGACTCAGAATCCTCCTGCCAGCATGGGCAATGAGTAAACTATTCTAAGGAAAGGAAACACAACATTTAAGAAAGACAATGGCTGAAGCAAGGACTGGGGTGAGCAAAATGTTTCCAGTTCCCATCAGCCTTAGCCAGCATAGCCAATGGTCAGGAATGCAGTGCATCGGCATTTGAAAGGCCACATTTTGCCCAGCCATAGGTTAAGATATTCAAGGAAGAGAGGCACTGCATTTAGGAAAGAGAGATTAAGGTATTCAAAGGAGAGAAGAATTCTACTTAGCAAAATTTGTACTTGAGGAATTCAAGGATAAGAAGTACTATGTCATTAATTTGGTACCTTGTGGTTCAGGTAGATAGGTGGAGTCACTGCTTTACCAGTCCCTCTCATAAGGCAGTTAAGGTGCATGTCAGTTAGTAAATCAGCTGGTTGGTGACATGGCAATCAGGCAAGCATATGCATTTCCCCATAGTCATGGGATTTCATAGTCATGGGGGTTTTACCTTTTACCTCGACTTGAACATAAGGATGGTCAAAACAAAATTGGCTTGTAAGTAAGAGTGTTTCCAGAGGCTACACTTGGTGCCTGAAATCCATTCATGAATGGGCCTTCCAGCTCCAGGCAGTCTTGGATGATGCAGTTTTTCTAGACCCATTTCAAACCAGCTTCAGAGCAGGTTATGGAGTTGAGACCACTATGGTCACCTTAGTGGATGATCTTCACCATAGCGTTGACAGGAGGAGTGTCAGTGCACCAGAAATGGTTGGACATTCTGGATAGTGGGTTGTAGTATCTCCTTCTCATAGAATCATAGAATTGCAGAGTTGGAAGAGACCACGAGGGCCATCCAGTCCAACCCCCTGCCACGCAGGAAATCTTGATCAAAGCATCCCCAACAGATGGCAAATTCTAGTTAGTTGCATCCAGGCTGCCCAGCAAAGAAGTGATTAACAGCTAGATGGCAGTAGCTGTTGGTTTGTTCAGTGAGCTGAGATCCAGAGTACCTTACAGGAAAGCTGTAGTTGCCAGTAGCGGTGGATGATGGATTTGATGTATCTCTTCTGGTCACCACAATATGAGGATACCACAGGCAGAGTTTGTTTTGAATTAGTGGTGACTACTGGCTTCCCTGCCAGTGGGGCAGTGGATCTGCTTCAGGTTTTAAACTCAACTTTAGAAGAGCTTTCCAGTGTGTTGATCCCATCCCTAAAACAACGTGAGCTGTTTAGATTAAAAAATTTAGACTAAAACCTGGAACAGGTCCACTGTCTTATGACATCAGAGCCCCAGCCACCACTGATTGCCACCTTCTTTACATGAACCTAAAGTCTTGAGATTACTGAAGAATAACAAGGGAACCCTCCTCCCAGCTTGACAGTCTGGCGCCAGGAAAACAGAAAAGGTTTTCCTTTGCTCTGTTGTAAATACTGCTGCTTCATTAACTGAACTTATGATTGGCTGGTCCAAAATATGCTCAGGTGCAGGGGAGGCAACTGCACCTGAGCATATTCAAGTGCCATCTGAATGGAACTGGAGGAATAGAAGAAGCAATTTAAATTCCACAACTGGAACAATTTTAAGGGTGTTTTTATATCAGCTTTTTTCCCAACCCCAATACAAACCTCTCATGGGGTTTTCTTGGCAAGATTCGTTCAGAGCGGGTTTGAAATTGCCTTCCTCTGAGGTATGAAAGAGTGTGACTCATCCAAGGTTAACCAGGGGATTTTCATGGTTGAGCAGGAATTTGAACCCTGCTTTCTCAAAGTCCAAGTCCAAAAAGCAAACCACTACACTATGCTGGCTCTCTTATATGAACTTGCTTTCAGGTAAATTAAGTATGGCTGTATAATGTTGGGGGTCCAAGGAAGTATAGTATTGGCAATAAGGTTGAAAAGATGAGCCATGGCTTGGAATTTGGCTTCTGTTTCAACAATAAACAAAATAAAGCCACAGATGTCATTCTTTACACTTCCAGTCAGTGTGGGAAGCATGGTTATTCCCAAAGGGTGGGAAGAAGAAAAGACAAATGGGACACTGAATTATTCCAAAGATTGATTTTTCTCCCAAGTCCCTACAGTGGTATATCTGGAAGAAATGCAAGCTTTCACAAAGCTAGTTAATAATCAATAACCATGTGAAAGCAAGGTTGTCCAGCCTCCATAGTAGCAGAGATAAGGGTGAGACTATAACACACTTGTGTTGACAATGAGGAAGACGAAATTACAGCATAAGGAAAAGTATTTCTGGGATCTAGTAAATTTAGGGGACTATAATATTGATGGAAAGAGATGGGCTGTAGGCTAGATTCTAAACTGTACCCAGTTCATGTATCTGCAGGTCCTGGTTCCTATTAGTAATCTGGCTAGGGTATCATAGAATCATAGAGTTGGAAAAGACCACAAGGGCCATCTAGTCCAACCCCTGCCATGCAGGAATACCCAGTCAAAGCATTCCTGACAGATGGAGAGTAGACCCATTAGATCTATTTTTGGATGGTGAATCAACACTTGTGTAAATTCCGTTAAATCCTAGTGTCTACTCTAGTTGGGCCTACAAATATGATTCAGACCTACAACTACCATACAACTGTCAGTTCTGGGCACCACAATTCAAAAAGGATATTGACAAATTGGAGCGTGTCCAGAGAAGGGCAACTAAAATGGTGAAAGGTCTGGAAACGAAGCCTTATGAGGAGAGACTTAGGGAGCTGGGTATGTCTAGCCTGGAAAAAAGACGGTTTAGAGGCGATATGATAGCCCTGTTTAAGTATTTGAAGGGATGTCACGCTGAGGATGGAGCAGGCTTGTTTTCTGCTGCTCCAGAGACTGGAACACAGAGCAATGGGTGCAAGCTCCAGGAACAGAGATTCCACCTCAACATGAGGAGGAACTTTTTGACAGTAAGAGCTGTTTGGCAGTGGAACACACTCCCTCCGAGCGTGGTGGGGTCTCCTTCCTTGGAGGTCTTTAAACAGAGGCTGGATTGCCATCTGTCGGGGATGCTTTGATCAAGATTTCCTGCGTGGCAGGGGGGTCGGACTGGATGGCCCTCGTGGTCTCTTCCAACTCTGCAATTCTATGATTCTATGATTCTATGTTAGTATAGCAGACTCTTAAAGACTAACACAAGTTTAGTAGACTATCAGAGACTAAGACTAATATGAGTACAGCATAAACTGAATATATTAAATGTACAGTGGGCCCTTGGTACCCGCTTTGGTTTGTTTCCAGGACCTACCATGGATACCAAAATCTGTGGATGCTAAAGTCCCGTTATATACAATGGCACAGTAAAATGGTGTCCCTTATATAAAATGGCAAAATCAAAGTTTGCTTCTTGGAATTTATTTTTCTTCAGAATATTTTCAAACTACAGGTGGTGAAATCTGTGGAGGCCAAATATGTAGATACAGAGGGCCAACTGTACAGTGGTTCCAGGACCCACCATGGATACCAAAATCCATGGATGCTCAAGTCCCATTACATACAATGTAAGGCATCCCTTATATAAAATGGCATCCCTTATATAAAAAATGGCATCCCTTATATAAAAGATGGCAAAATCAAGTTTTGCTCTTTGGATTTTTAAAAAAAGGACAGTTACAAGCTCTGGATGGTCGAATCTATGGATGCAAAATCCAGCCAGTGAAAGGCCTGCTGTCTCTTTCTTTGCTTTTCCATCCAGTAAATCAAAGCACAACAACAACAAATATTAAAATGTTCTTTGACAGCAGAGTAAAAAGCAGCTCCAAAAGCCAATTTTAAAACCAGTATCAAAGACCAAAGGACACACAAACCAACTTGTGTGCCAGAACTAAGGAAGTGGACTGCTTGGTTGGTATCTTTGTATTTTAAGTGTGGGGATGCAATGGTAGCTATAAGATTTGTTTCATTTCATTGCCATTATCTGAGAGAAAATGCCAATACCTCTGGGATCCATTGCTTCAGATCAGTATGACCAGGGCTCACAAATAAGAGAGTTAGGGCAAGATGCTTAAAGGACAAATGGATATAACACTGGAGATTAGGAAGCAGCTTCTTGGTTGTGTTTTTCTTATGTGTTAATTCACTCGGCTTTACATTGACATCCCATCTTTCTTCCCACAAGCTCAAGTTGGCATATTTGACTTTACTCCTCCCAAAACCATGTAAGGTTGGTCAGGCTGAGACAGTGTGATGCCCTGAGGGGCCCTAGGTCACCCTCAGCAGAGGACTAGAAGTTAGATTTCCCAAGTCCTAGTTCAACCTTGTGACTACTAGAAAACACTTCACTTTCCCAAATACCACACTGACTTTTCTTATATCCATGGGGATATAGGAGATTATCAGATGTGGCCAAAAACCCCAAGAGAAGCATGCAAGGATGATGTTACTATACCACAAAGGGTCCTGGTTTCAGAGGTCATCGTCATAGTTTCATGCTGCTTCTGTGCTGCAGCTGCGAATAAGGTGTTGTTTTCAATTGACAATGAAAAGCAATGCCTTATTCATGGCTGCAGCACAGAATCAGCATGGGAGGGCTATGGCATTGTTTGAAACTGGGACCCTTTGTGGTACAGTAACATCATCCTCATGTGCTTCCTCTTGGGGTTTCTGTCACGTCTGATAATCTCCACAGTCAAAAGAGGCTTTAAATTAAACCAGTCCGGCTCTTCCCTCTTCTTATTTAGTTTGGCTCACATTCAGGGATGAAATGGATTTTTACTTGAGAAGCCAAGCCAAGTTCAGTCAGTCCCAAGAAAGAAAGCAGGAAAAGAGAGAGGAATAGGTCAGAGGTCTGGTTGGAAGGACTGAAGAGCAGGGAGTGGTCCCACAGGAGCAAGGAGCAAGGCAGCAATGAGGTGAAATGCAGAGACTGCTAGATGCACACTGAAGAAAGCAGGAAGAGGAAGTTACTATAGGAGTATGGAAGGAAGGGCAAGGACTAACCAGAGGAGAAGTAGGTTGAGAATGAAGGCTGCTTGGAGCACAGGCAATCCATGGGAGAGATAACCTTGGTAAATGGCCAGTCCTATAATAAAGCTTTTACATAAAATTACACATCAAGACAAATACTATAAAGAGCTCTGATTGTCAGAAAAACAAATAAAGGATTAGCAGTTTGCATGGATCTGAAAGCTATAGCTACAATGTCCCATTAAACTGATAGTCCATCTTGTGTGTATACATAGTAAATTGTTTTTAAAAGGCAAAGTAATAGAACTATGAGAATCCCCGTCGTTCTCTATATAGTTGCATAAAACTCAAAATAGAACCAGGACTAGGATACATCTAGTTCTTGCATCTTGATGCAGTAGTGCTGCTCTCTTCTGTTAACTGTGGGTTTTTAGGCCTTTGGGGAAACCAAGCAGAAAGCAGTTTTGATACACCCAGAAGTAGAGCTTGGAGACTTTATTTTTTGTTACATCTCCTAGACTATCCCAGCTAGCATGAGTGAGATGACTGTGAGCTTTGTTCAAGAATGTAATTTTTCCAAGTTCTGTGTAGGAGTGTCATTCTTCTTCAGCGTGCCCAAACATAAGTAGAGGTGGACCAGACCAAAGGCCTATCTAATCCAACATTCTGTTCAGACAGTAGTCAGCTGGATGCCACTGGAAGGTCCCCAAAAGTACATGAGTAAAACTGCACCATCCATCTCATGTCCCCAACAATGGGTATATATAGGGACATTTTCAGATGCGTAAAAAGTGCTGTGGAGGGCTTGGGAGAGGTATGTGCCTGTTTTGTGGCAGGGGGTCCTTTTTGGATGCCGCCATCCCTCTCGCGTTACCCTCCGCGTTCCTTCCATGTTGCATGGAAGGAAAAGGTGCCACTTTTTATTCTCTGAGGGAGGGGTGATGCGGTTCCTTTACATCTGGGTTTCGTCAGTCACCGCCCAGGTGTAGCAGGAAGTTACATTAAGCCTCTTCATATTCAAATTTCTTTGTCTTCATCTCCTCCATCCTGGAGCCACGAGGCCAGTTCTAACTTCCTGCTTCGCCCAGTAGGTAGCTGAGAAATCTCCTCCGTCTGGAATTTCTATCTCCACCTTTATTATTTTTACTTTCTTGTTCCTTTACCTACCTTTTTCCTTCTCCAGGCATTGCTGCTTTTCAGCCCTTGCCTTTCTCCTTTTGAATTTCCCGCCTATTTAAAAAAAAAAAAAATCCTCTCCTCTCTCCGCGCGGCTGCTCAGTCGGCTCCAGCCTGCTCCTCCTCTCTCTCTTCCCCCCTCCCACCTCTCTCCTTACTGTTTTCTTTTCTCCGAGGCCATGCAGGCCCAGGAGATTCCCCAGCAGGCGGGGAAGGACTCCGGAGTGGCCGGGGATGCGATTCTCGACCGCGGCCACTCCGAGGACGCGGAGAGTGCTGCTGAGGGAGCCGCGGTCGCCATTGCTGCCGCTGCCGGCTCCCATGTGGGCGCCCCTCAGAGGGACGCGGCCCGGAAGGCACACCAGGCCATCGTGACTGGGAAAGCCTCCGATGGCCAAGCAGCAGCCAAGCCACGGAAGAGGCCAGCACAGCCCAGGAAGAAGCTGGCCTCCGATGCCTCCAGCGGGACCGCGATGGAACCTCCGGCCCTATGGAGTGCTTGGCACGCGCCAGGTGCCTGCTGCCAGGACTGGCCAGGGGCAGGAGCCCCTAGGAAGGTACAAGGGGCCCTTGGGGGGAGCGGGGACGAACTGCCCCTTCCCCCACGCATCGTGCCCTCCCTGCTTTTGGGAACGGCACGTATTCTACCCCCCTGGAGGCCAAACGGAGCGCGGGAGGGGGAAGGGGAGAGCGAGGACTCGCGCTCCCATGCGGAGCCCTCACCATCCACCGGGCCCCAAGCAACCGCCGCAGCTGCCTCGGGGGAGGGGGGCACACCGCATGGGGAACCCCATTCGCTGTCTGACCCCACTCCAGGAAGCAGCCAGGCCCTACCCCAACCGAGCCAACCACCACAAAGCCTGGACATGGAGGAGCAGGCCTTACAGGCCCCAACTCCTCAAGCACCCCCCCCACAGGCCCTGGCCTCCCAACCTCCACTCCTCCCGACCTTGCCTGCCCAGGTGCCACCCCAGCAACACCAGCTGCCCTTGGTGCTCCAACCAATGCCTCAGCAGGCAGTACCTATCCAGGCGCAGCAACCGTTGGTTTACCAGGCCCTGCCGCCACAGGGGCCGGTGAACCAGACCCTGGGCTTGGGTAACCAAAATCAGGTTTTCCTCCCACCAGTGGTCCAGCCTCAGCCTATGCAGGCGGTGGGTTTTCAGGCACAGCCCTACCAGGCCCCAGTCCTTCAGGCCCCGCCTCTCCAGGCACCCACGGGCCATACCAGCCAAAACCATCATGGCATCCCAGTGTTTTACGATCACTCTAGCGGGGAAGAGTCCGACATCGAGGGGTTGGCCGCTCACCCACCCAAGGCCAGGGGAGCTAGACCCACACAGCGGGGGGGTCGTAGAAAGCGTAAGGGCGCCATTAAGGCAGCCCTACAGCTACTCTCAAAGGCATTGCTCTCAGACGAGGATTCGTCAGAAGAGCCTGGCACGAGCGCCTCAACCTCGGGGGTTCCCCCTAAGGACCAGGCGAACAACGCGCAGTCCCAGCAGCCAGCAGGACCGGGCAAGGCAAAAGCTAAGTCCGCGTCCAAGGGCCCTAGGGACCCATTAAGAGGCACAGATGTCCTGGCCAAGAAGAGGAAGGATCCTCCCTCCACCCACTCTTCTGCAGAGTCCCTACCTCCCTCGGATGAGGAGCGCGCCCTCACCGACGTCGTCAGGGCGTCTGGGACCCACGACGATGTAATCCTAACCGACAAGGAAGAAGGAGAAATCTCTGATTCCGAGTTTGCAGACCAGGACCAATCGGATCGCCTTTTCCAAGGAGAGTGGTATGTTCCCCTCCTTACTAGGGTGATGGCAACACTAGAAATTACTCCCACAGACACAGACCAAGCTCCATCGACATCGTCGTCCAACGAGAAGGTCGCTGCAGTGATGCGCACCTCACGCCCAAAGAAGCCGGAGCTTCCCTTCCCAGAGGCCTTCTGGTCCCTGGTAACTGACGAATGGGAAAAACCCTCAATGGGAAGGCGGGGCACCACTGTGGCTCAGAAATATTACAACACCACTCAACGCTTTCCGGACCTCCTAAAGCCCCCAGTGGTCGACAATCCTGTCGCGTCCCTCGTCTCCAATTGTCTGGCTCCTAAGGAAGGAGAGGGCTCTCTCTGGGACCCAGACGAAAAAAAAGAACCGACGCAGCCATCAAGAAGGCCCACGACTCCGCGGCATGCGGGGTCAGATCCACGCTGGCAATATCGCTTTTTTCCAGAGCGGCGATAGTGTGGCTGCAAGAGCTCATGGAGATCCAGGAGCTCGATCCAAACGTGCTGCACAAGTCTCTGCTTAGATTCCTGCGTACCTTCTTCTTCATAGCCGACGCGGCACAGGACGCCATGATTTTTTCCGCCCGTGCGATCGGGGCCCTCACGCTGGCCAGGAGATCAGTCTGGCTAAAGCACTGGCAGGTGGATACTCCTACCAGGGCAGCATTGGCCTCAGCGGCCTTTAAGGGCCTTAAACTGTTTGGGGAAGAGGCCCTAAAAGGTATCCTAGTCGAGACAAAGGACAAAAAGTTGGCCATGCCCTCCACACTCAAGAAGCCAGACAAGAAGAGCGGCAGACGACCCTTTCAGACTTCTCGTCCCTTTCGTTCCTTTCGGGGATTCGGGAAGCAGCGAAACTACAACTCCTTTCGCCCACCATGGGTTAAGCCAAACTACGTCATCAGACAGAACACTGGACCGCAGCCCAACAACAGCAGAAGGGGAGGCTCCAACGCCCAGCGTGGAGGCTCGCGACAACAATCCTGACTCGGGGTCACCCCCAGTGGGCGGCCGCCTCAGTCTGTTCCTGCAGCTTTGGTCGAACTCGACAACGGACAGGTGGGTCGTCTCAACAATCACCCACGGGTACAAAATCGAGTTCGACTCAAGGCCAAGGGGCAGATTTCTCCCAGCCCCAATACCCAAAGACCCAAAGAAGGCGAGAGACCTGACGACAGCCATATCTCACCTAAGACACATAGCAGCCATAGAAGAGGTACCACCCTCTCAGCGCTTCTTAGGCGTGTACTCCTTCTTCTTCACAGTACCAAAGAAGGATGGCAGCCAGAGGTCCATCCTGGACCTAAAATACACCAACAGACACATCACATACAGAAAGTTCCGGATGGAGACGCTTACATCCATAAGGGAGGCGCTCCAACCAGGAGACTTTCTAGCCTCACTCGATCTCTCCGATGCGTATATGCACATCATGATCCACGAGGACAGCAGACAATACCTCCGCTTTGCATTCGGGGATCAACACTTCCAGTTCAGGGCCCTTCCATTTGGTCTGGCCTCAGCACCAAGGGTCTTCACCAAGGTCCTGGTCACCCTAATCGCCAACCTGAGGGCACAGGGAATCCACCTGTACCCATATTTGGACGACATCTTACTGCATGCGTCCTCTCTGAACAAAGCAGGGAGAGACCTGCAGACCACAATTCACTACCTGCAGGCCCATGGTTTTCTGGTGAACTTCAAAAAGAGCAGCCTGTCTCCTGCCCGCACCATCGTCCACCTGGGTGTGGAAATAGACACACAACGTTCCAAGATCACCCTGTCCAAGGAGCGACAGGAGGTCCTCCTACGGGAAGTTCGCACCGTTCGTTTACTAAGGAAGGTACCACTGTCCCTACTAGCCAGACTCCTCGGCCTTATGATATCAGCCTTTGGGGTTGTGCCTTGGGCAAGGTTCCACTCCAGACCCCTGCAGAACTTCCTGATGCCTTACCAAAAGGAGATCGCATTGAGGAAGTCCCCTCTCCTTCTCCTCCCACAGCATGTGAAGGATTCGCTGGCCTGGTGGTCTCAGATGAAGACAGTCAGCAAGGGTTCTCCGTTCACAGTACCCCAGGCGATCCTGGTCACCTCCGATGCGAGCCTACGGGGCTGGGGAGCACACTGTCAGGGACAAGTGACGCAAGGGATTTGGAGCCCACAGGAAAAGACGCACAGCATCAACTGGTTGGAGCTACGAGCGGCTCGCTTGGCCCTGCAACACTTCACCCCAGTCCTGAGGGGTCAACACGTCATGGTGATGACGGACAACACTACAGCCCGATCGTACATAGCGAAACAAGGAGGTTTGAGATCCCGGTCCCTGCAACAGGAAGCGGATCTCATCTTCCTCTGGGCCGAACGGACGGTGCAGTCCCTTGCGGCTCAGTACCTGCAGGGGGAACGCAATCAACAAGCGGACTACCTGAGCAGATACTCGGTTCTACCCGGAGAGTGGGAGCTAAACGACGACGTGTTCACTCAGGTCCAGGCCAGGTTCGGCCAGCTGGAGGTGGACATGTTCGCGACAAGATCAAACGCCAAGCTGGACAGGTTCTTCGCCAGGTTCTTTCACCACAACGCCGAAGGCACGGACGCCCTACGATCCCCTTGGCCGGCCGGTCTCCTATACCTGTTTCCCCCACCTCCCCTCATAGGGAAAGTCTGTCGGAAGATTCGCCAGGAGAAGGCACAAGTGGTCCTGATAGCGCCACATTGGCCGAGGCGCCCCTGGTTCTCCGAGTTGATGGACATGAGGGTTCAGAGCCAGTGGCGTCTACCTCAGAGACCCGACCTTCTTCATCAGGGTCCGATCCTCCACCCAGATCCAAGCTGGTTACAACTGACAGCCTGGAGATTGAGCGGCAAGCCCTAAGAGAACATGGATACGACGATTCAGTCATTAGTACCCTTCTTTCCTCTAGGCGCGTGTCCACCAGGAGGATCTATGAAGCTACATGGCGAGCCTTCAAGAGATGGTGTGCCCCTCGCCAATTGATCGCTGAAGAAGCTTCGGTGAAACACATCCTGGCATTCTTACAGAAAGGCCTCGAGGCGGGCTTACGACCAAATACCCTGAAGAGACAGGTGGCCGCTCTGTCGGCCTTCCTCACAGCACAGGACGGAAACCGCCTCTCATCGCACCCCCATATCAGGCGTTTCCTCAGGGGTGCCTCGATAGTTTCACCCCCGGTGCGGCACAGGTTTCCGTCGTGGAACCTCTCCCTAGTCCTCAGGCAACTCATGAAGCACCCGTTTGAACCGTTGCGCACAGTTTCCCTTAGAATTCTCACCATCAAGGTTGCCTTCCTAGTGGCCATCACCTCAGCGCGAAGAGTGTCGGAGTTGGCCTCTCTGTCAATTAGGGAACACCTGTGTTCCTTTACCAAGGATGTAGTGACCCTACACCCAGACCCGTCATTCAAACCAAAGGTAGTCTCCGAGTTCCATGTCTCGCAGCCCTTGATTCTGCCCTCCTTTTGCCCTGACCCTTCGCACCCGAAGGAGAAGCTCTGGCATAACTTGGACGTCAGGAGGGCCCTGAAGATCTACATTAGACGTACTGCCCCCATCAGACGTTGCGACGCCCTATTCGTCTCTTTCTCTCAGACAGCCATAGGGTCCAGAGCTTCGCAGAAGACCATTGCTTCCTGGATCAGGGCTTGTATCTTCGAGGCCTATGACTCAGCTAGGCTTCCCAGACCTTCAGGGGTCACGGCACATTCGACTAGGTCAGCCGCGACATCCGCGGTCTTCTCCACTAACGCTTCCCTGGTAGAAATCTGCAGGGCAGCAACCTGGAGCACACCGTCCACCTTCATTAGACACTATAAGGTGGATAAGTTCCGTTCCGCCGAGGCGAACTTCGGTCGGAGGGTGCTCCAGGAGGTGCTCAGAGACTGAGTCCGCCAATCCCGCAGTCACTCCCGCCCTATTAAGTCAGCTTGGGCACGTCCCAGATGTAAAGGAACCGCATCACCCCTCCCTCAGAGAATGCCACATTGGTTACTTACCGTGAAGGTGCATTCTTGAGGGAGTGGGGTGATGCGGGTCCTTTCCCCGCCCAGTGACTGCGTGCGTTTTTCCTTACATGGCGGTACCCTTATTATTTAGCGCTGCTTAATGTTATTTGACTTAAACGATTTCTTTAGTCCTTACAGGGCTTTGCTAGTCAGTGAACTGGCCTCGTGGCTCCAGGATGGAGGAGATGAAGACAAAGAAATTTGAATATGAAGAGGCTTAATGTAACTTCCTGCTACACCTGGGCGGTGACTGACGAAACCCAGATGTAAAGGACCCGCATCACCCCACTCCCTCAAGAATGCACCTTCACGGTAAGTAACCAATGTGGCATTCATGAAGAACTTCTGTGAGCAAAAAGTGGCACCTTTTCCTTCCATGCGACACAGAAGGAACACGGAGGGTAATGTGAGAGGGACGGCGGTGTCCAAAAAGGACCCCCTGCCATGAAACAGGTGCATACCTCTCCCGAGCCCTCTGCAGCACTTTTACGTGTCTGAAAAAGTCCTAGGTCTACTGATTCTGGCACTGGAGTAGATATATAGCCACCCTGACTAGCAACCACTGATAGCCCTAACCCTCACGAACACGCTTCTAAAGCCAGCAAGGTTTGCAGCCATAACTACATCCTATGGCAGTAAAACCTATGGTTTAACCATGTGCTGGATAAAGAAGAATTTCTTGTCATTTTTCCGAAATATCTGCAGTGGATGAGCCTAGGTTCTAGGATTTTGAGAGCGGGGAAGCAAGCTTTCTCCTATCTAGTTTCTTTGTACCCTACCTAATTTTATACCCCTCTACCTTGTCTTCCTTTACTTGCATTTTTTCTAAGTTAATAACCTCAACCATTTCATTAGCTTTCAGAGCTTCGCAGGCTTCCTCATCAGGCAAAATGGTAAAATAGCACATAGGATAGATGCAAATGAAGTTCTCAGAGTGGATGAGAGAGGCTCCCTCTTTTCAAATGGAGAAGCCAAACTTTATTGCATGTTTTATTGCCCTTGTTCCTGCTCAGCTTGTGACCATGGGAGGGGGTCACTTTTAATCTACACGCACTGCCTATAACATCCAAAATACAGACACTGTGACCATACCCTGTCACTTTCTTCCCCCTATCTGCTGTTTTACCATCTTTGCCTGATGAAGAAGTCTGTGAAGCTTCAAAAACTAGTTTGCTATATTTAGCACCTTTTCTTTGGCCCGATAAAGGTACAGACCCTCCAACATTTCACAGCCAAGCAACATCAGACTGTATTGAAGATTCTAAATGTTAAGTCGAAGGCTTTCATGGCCAGCATCCATAGATTTTCCTTTGTTTTTTTCCGGGCTGTGAGGCTGTGTTCTGGAATAGTTTCTTTCTTAACTTTTCACCTGCATCTGTGGCTGGCATCTTCAGAGAATGGTTGGGTATGAGTATGTGTGGAGTTTATATATTGTGAATCCCTGTTGGAGAGTATATGTAAATTTGTGTAATCGAATGGTTAGTTTCTGAGTATAGAAACGGAAGAATTATTAGTGTCTGTTTCAAACTGGCTTTAGGATGGGATTTGGAGTTGAGACAGCCATCGTTGCCTTAGCTGATGACCTTCGCCAAAGCATCAACAGGTGACCCTGTTGGTGCTACTGAATGGCTTTTGACACAATAGATCATGACATCCTCTTGGATCACCTGAGAGGCTTGGAATCAGAGGCACTGGATTGCAGTGGTTCTGCTCTTTCCTCTTGGGTAGATTCCAGAGGGTGATGTTTGGGGACAGTTGCTCTGCAAGGAAAGAGCTTAATTGTGGCGTCCCACAAGGTGCCATCCTGTCCCCGATGCTATTCAACATATATATGAAGCCACTGGGAGAGATCATCCAGAGCCATGGGGCAGGATGTTATCAGTACACCCAGATATATTTCTCCATGTCTTGGTCTTCAGCTCTGGCTTCAGATGGTGTCTCTTCTCTCAATGAATGTCCTAGGGCAGCAATGGACTGGATGAGGGAAAACAAATCGAAGCTGAATCCAGACAAAACAGAGGTTCTCACGGTAGCAGCCCTGAACCCAGGTATTAGGATACAACCTCCAGTCATGCTCTCCTCCAAGGACTGTGTTCGCAGTCTGGGGGTACTCATGGACTTGTTGTTCCAGATGATGAATCCGGTAAATGCGACGGTCAGGAGCGCCTGTTATCAGCTTCGGCTGATCCGCCAGCTGTGCCCTTTCCTGGAAGTCGGGGATCTTGAGACCATGGTACATGCTCTGGTAACCTCTCATCTTGATTTCTGTAATGCACTCTATATGGGGCTACCCTCGTGCTTGGTCTGGAAACTTCAACTAGTACAGAATATGGCAGCCAGAAGGTTTCAGGTACATCTAGAAGAGACCATATAACACCAATCTTAAGACCACTTCACTGGCTGCCCAATAGTTTCTGGGCCCAGTACAAGGTGTTGGTTATCACCTTTAAAGCCCTAAATGGCTTGGGTCCAAGCTATCTTTGGGACCGTCTCCTTCCATATAAACCTCCCTGTGCATTCAGGTCCATTGGGAGGAATTTGCTACAACCCTTAAAAATTAGGCTTTCTTCAACCTCACAGAGGACCTTTTTGGCTATTGCTCCCAGATTATGGAATGGCCTGCCGCATGAGGTCCATCATATTACCAATTTAAATAGCTTTTAAAAAGCTCTTAAGATGGATCTCTTCCAGCAGGCCTTTCCTGAATAGATACCTGGCCATCAGAAAGAAAAATTTAATTTGTCCTGATCCTGATACAGCCACTGTTTATTGTTTATTGTTATTTTTAGTATTTATTGAATATGTTTTAATTTTTTGGATTATTTAATTGTATTTTAAGGGGGGTGGGATGGAGGGTTTTAGATGTATATTTTAAAATGTGGTAAGCCACCCCGATTGCATTTTGTAGAGGGGCAGGATATAAATACATTTTATTATTCTTGTTGTTGTTTGGATAATGGTTGATTGATGGGCCATTATCTGCTGGAGACCCCCCTGTCCCTGGGTGGAATTCCTTTGTAAGTGTTGAGTTTTGATTCTGTTAGAAGCCAGATTTTGTTTACTTTTAGGGTTTCTTCATTCCTGTTGAAGTTATACAGGTGTTTGTGGATTTCAATACCTTTTTTGTGCATGATAGTTGTTGGCCTGGTCCAGAATTTCTATGTTTTTATATAACATTTTGTGTCCAGGTTGGTTTTTTTTAATTTATTTTTTACATTATAATTTTTATTTTTGCTTATCAGCTTCAATTACCATATTTACAATATTTATGTCTTCTAGTATATTCAATTTTACAGTCCATATCATAGTCTGAATCATCCATATCTCAGTTCCAAATCATAATACAGATCATTTATCCTCTAACTCTCTTTCACACTCTTTAACATAAAATCTTACCCACATCTACCTCCTCTACAATCAACAATCATACCTCTCATATATTCAGTCTTCCATTCCTCTTTCGTTACTTCCTGTTGGGGCCACCGTTATTGATTCTTTTCCAATTATTAGTTTATTTGCCTTAATCTTATTGGCAAATAAGATTTACAATGACGTATATAACTATGTTATACCGTTACTAGGTAAACCAAACTCACTTCCTACTTTCTTTTCTACACAAGAAACTCCGTTTTTATCCAACTTCCCCATATTACACTCAGGTATTCCTTAGTCTCATTCCATTCAGATCCAAATTCTTTAACATTCTTGTCTCTAATCATAGCTGTTAATTTATCCATATAAATCAATTCAAACACTTTGACTGTCCACTCCTCCCATGTAGGAATACTCTCCAATTTCCAGTGTTTAGCATAAACAATTCTAGCAGCCAAGATTAAGGTAAATAAAATTCTCTCCTTTCCTTTATCCATGCTCTCATTAAAAATACATAAAAAAATATTTAACAGGATACATTTGAGAGTGAACTTTAAGAATTTTTTCTATTGAAGAGTGGATCATTTCCCAAAATTTTTGGGCTTGATTACATGACCACCAACCGTGATAGAATGTTCCTATTTCTTTTTTACATTTCCAACATGGATTACTAGAATTCTTATACATACATGATAATTTTTCAGGTGTCATGTACCACCTATGAAACATTTTCCAGCAGTTTTCTTTCAAATCTTGACTAGCTGTCAGTGACATTGTCTGATTCCAAAGTTTCTCCCATTGATCATACATTATTGGCTTTTTTATATTCTGTGCCCATTTAATCATGGGATCTTTCACCACCTCATCCTCACACTCCCATTTTAACAGGATCTTATAGATCCTCAGGTTGGTTTATAACATGTTCTGCTACTGCTGATTTTTCTGGCTGGCCCAGTCTGCAGTGTCTCTCATGTTCCTTGATTTGTGTTTGCACACTGCATTTAGTGGTCCTTATGTAAACTTGTCCACAGCTGCATGGTATGCAGTAAACTCCTGAGGTCATCACAGTCTTGTTCAGACAACTACCTCACCACAAGCTACTTCCAGTGGGATAACAAATTCTATGAACAGATAGATGGGGTAGCCATGGGCAGCCCCCTGAGCCCCATGATAGCAAACTTTTACATGGACCATTTTGAAAAGCAAGCCCTGGAAACAGCACCAAAAAAGCCCACAACATGGTTTCAATATGTGGATGACACTTTCATAATTTGGAACCACAAAGAAGAAGATTTGGTCTCATTCCTGAACCACCTGAACAGTATCCACCCAAATATCCAATTCAAGATGGGAAAAGTGAAGGAAGGAATACTGCCATTCTTGGATGTCATCCACAAACCAAACCAATGGTTAGGCCACAAGGTATACAGAAACCCCCCACAAATGGACAGATACCTGCACAAGAATCAATCATCACCCAGGACAAAGAAGAAAGCACAATAAAAACATTGGTAGACCATGCAAAAAGGATCTGCAAACCCCACTACCTGGAGGATGAACTGAGGCACCTAAACTGGGCCCTACAGGCTAATGGTTACTCCAGATCAGACATCAGAAGAGCAGCCAGACCCAGAAAAAACCATAGGACTGAAGAAGGAAAACAGCCACCCAAAGGGAAGGTATTTTTTACCATACATCAAAGGAGTCACAGACAGAATAGGAAAACTGATGAGGAAACACAACCTCCAAACAATCTACAGACCAACCAAGAAAATCCAAAAAATTCTACACTCAGCAAAGGACAAAAGAGACCCTCTCACAGCTTCAGGAGTTTACTGCATACCGTGCAGCTGTGGACAAGTTTACATAGGGACCAATAAACACAGTGTGCAAACATGAATCAAGGAACATGAGAGACACTGCAGACTGGGCCAGCCAGAAAAATCAGCAGTAGCAGAACATGTTAGAAACCAACCTGAACACAAAATGTTGTTTAAAAACCCAGAAATTCTGGACCAGGCCAACAACTATCACGTCAGAATGCACAGAGAAGCTATTGAAATCCACAAACACCTGGACAACTTCAACAGGAAAGAAGAAACCCTAAAAGTAAACAAAATCTGGCTTCCAGTTTTAAAAACAATAGAATCAAAACTCAACACTTACAAAGGAATTCCACGCAGGGACAGGGGGATCTCCAGCAGATAATGGCCCATCAACCAACCATTAGCCAAACAGACACTAATCCTCCTTGCATTTCTATACCCAGAAACTAACCATTCAATTACATAAATTTACATATACTCCCCAACAGGGGTTCACAATATATAAACTCTACATACACTCCTACCCAACCATTCTCTGAAGGTGCCAGCCACCGATGCAGGCGAAATGTCAGAAAGAAACTATTCCAGAACACAGCCTCACAGCCTGGAAAAAACCCAAGAAAAACCCATTGTAAATGTTATTAATGAGGAAGAATACACAAGCCAGGAGAGACTGCAGCAGTTTGCTTTTGCCTGGGCCTACTGGGAAGGGCAAAACTCTGACCCTTCCTCTCCCCATTGCTGAGTTAACTGAGTGCAAAGGACTTTTGTACTTTGAACTCAGTTTGCACCAATGGAAGTAAGCCAAGAATGGAAGGGGGAAGTGGGTTAAGGAGAAACTGGGACATTTTAAAAGCAGAAAGTAGGTTAACAGGATTAATCAGGATTGTCCCTGCACAATCAGGACAGTGGAAGGGTATGGAGGTATCGCCGCAAGATTATTGGAGATACTGGGAGAATCTTTAAACTTGGCACCAAAAAACCCCCCAAGCAGTTGGCTATATTCCCCTCAGTAAGCAAAATTAGCAGAGTCTTGGTTTAAAAAATACACAGCAAAGCGTAGTGATTCCAGACACAGAGAATTAACAGCCATCCAATGCTATTGCCCCCACTTTCCACACTGTGTCTAGCCCAAACAAAGAAAGTAATTCCACAAGTCTTTAAAAGTATATTAAAACAGCTTTACTCACAACCTTCATCTGCATTTCCAAAGTACACAGGTATGGAACTTGAAGGTAGGCAGGAATAACAAAATATACACTGATTGCTACATTTCTAAGATAAAAATATGCAGGAGGTCCAACTGAGGCATGCTCAACTGAGGTCTCAATGGCGACTCAGAGCATCGTGTCTTCCAGACAAAAGAAACTTAAAGAACCTCCTTCTTCCGGAAGACATCCAGTAAACATCTCAGGTTACAACAGGAAATTACTTCACTCTCTGTGTTACATACAATCTGTTTCCAACAGTAAACAAACTAGCATGTTAGATTGCCACTATGTTCCAATAAGGATGGAGTTTGGTTTTCAGTTTCTTTGGTTTCTGGCCAGCATAGCTACCCCTGAAATATTTTCTAACCCCAAACACTGTAATCTTTCTTCATAAGGAAGTTGCTCTAGTCCCTTGGTAATTTTTGTTTGCCCCTTTCCACACCTTTTCTAGCTTTACAATATCTCTTTCAAGGGTTGATGACCAGAACTGTGCAACTTATTCCAGATGTAGTTGCACTATGGATTTGTATGATATTGTTAGTTTTATTTTCAAGTCCAGTGTTATTTTTTTCAATTTGTTTTCATTCAAGAAAGGTACAGTGGCCTCGTGGTGGTCTACTCAGAAAAGTTCAAGAGTTTCAAGGCAAAATAAGGAGGCAGTGAGTGAATGCATAAATTATACATCGGCTAGCTCCACCATTGAAAGGAATGCCTTCCACCACTTTCCTTCATTGTATAGCTTTCTTCTGGCACTTGATAAGAGCAGGGGGAAGACAACAAACACAGAGATAGACATGCATACAAGAAACAGGCTTGGAGTTGGGTGGCAAGGCAGGTTTGTTCAAGCATATGAAGACTTACAAGTAAGGTTGTAGTAACTATGAGACTATAGACTTTTTAAAACAGGGGGGGAAAGCCCCGAGGAGGTTGGGAGAAGAATGGGGCTGTCATGCCCTGTTTCAGACGACACCATCCTCATCCTGACCTTCCCCTGTGCTTCTGTCGTGCTGTGGGCACGAGAAACACACCACTTTTATTGATGGAAAAAGCCCGTCACTAAAACACAGCACCTGCAGCACAGAGGAAGCACAGGGGAAGGTCAGGAGGAGGATGGTGTCGTCTGAAACAGGGCGCTGTAAGCATGACAGCCCCGTTCTTCTCCCAACCTCCTTGTGGTTTTTTTCCCCTATTTGAAAAAGTCCTAACTGAAACAAAGCAGTTGTAGCAATGCATAAGCTTTCATAGATTTGGTCTACTTCCTCAGAAGCATCAGAGTGGAGACTTGTTTGGCATAGCCCCTTTGTAAGGCTCCATTACACTACCTCAGAATTTGCATCCAGATCTCTTGTGTGGAGCAACAGGCTGTATATGCATTCTTGTAGAAGACATTTTGCCATCTGAGGCAAAAGACAAGATGGTGCCTCTTCCTCCATTCCACATTCAGAAGCTGACTGAACTGATAATTGAATCAGACTGTGATACTGGTGAAAGGATAATCTTTCCCACGCTGGCAGGACAGCCTAGTTCAGGGGTCAGGGCAAATCATGTGACACACACTCAGCTCTGTTCTCCAATGTAGGGGGCTCTGGAGGGAAGTGCAAGTGCTGCCTCCCTCAGCATCTGCCTCCTGAATATTGTCACTCGGCCCAGCAGTAGAGCTGGCTCAGAGCTTGCAGCACTAGTGAGTAAGGTCTAATGCATTTCATTAATCATTTGTGAGCCCCAGGTTATAATTAGTTTATGTTAACATTGGTGTTAGTGGACATTATCCTTATACCTCTCTTCTACCTCTTTAAATGTATTTGGATGTATTAATTCAATTATGAAGCACACAAAAGGACATTATCACACCAGCCTCATGTCTCACGGTAATCATGTTATTAAAGGAAATGGGAACATACCAGTTGTAAAATGTTTATTATCACACCTCTATTAAATTGTGCAACTGTGTTCTTTTGGTAACCCCCTGACACAATAGGTCCCTTCACTTCACTTCCAGGAGGACTGCAGTCCCGTGGCATGAGGAGGCCTGATTCTCCTCCTCTCCCCCTCCTTCTCACTATTCCAAAGCAAGATGAGTCTGTGCTGCTTTGGAATAGCAAGGCGGGGAGAGGAAGAGAATCAGGCCCCCTCATGGTATGTGACTGCAGTCATCCCAGAACTGAAGTGCAGGGACATATCACACCAGGGGTAGCAGTGAACAATAGTGATTTTGGCAGGTATTGACAGGATTTTCCCAGCAATTGAAAGGGGCACAACAGTAATGACTAGAATGTGAAGCACCAATAGAATAGCCATGACATCATCTGATAAGTACTGGCCAACCCTATGAATTATGGATCTCCAAGTCACCCTAACATCAACAGCCCTTCTCAGGTCTTGCAGGCTCAGGGCCATGGCTTCCTTGACTGAGTGTACCCATCTGTAATGTGGTCTTCCTCTTTTCCTACTGCCTTCCACCTATTATTAACTGCTGTTAACTTTTGTTTGACTTTTGGTGACCCTGTGAATGAAAGACCTCCATCTTTCACCTAATCATCAACAGCCCTTCTCAGGTCTTGCAGACTCAGGACCATGGCTTCCTTGATTGAGTCTATCCATCTGGAAAGCATTCTTCCTCTTTTCCTACCGCTTTCTACTTTGCCAAGCATGATTGTCTTTTCTAGTGAGTCATGTCTTCTCATGATGTGTCCAAAGTACCACAGTCTCAGTTTAGTCATCTTGACTTTTAGGGAGACTCCAGGCTTGACTTGCTCTAGGACCCATTTATTTGTCTTTTTGACAGTCCACAGTATCCATAGAACTCTTCTCCAGCACCACATTTCAAATGAGCTGATTTTCTTCCTGTCAGCTTTCTTCATTGGCCAGCTTTCACAAACATACATAGGAATTGGAAATATGATGGCATGGACAATCCTATCCATAGTATTCAATGATATATCTTGACACTGCAGAATCTTGTCTAATTCCTTCATAGCTGCCCTTCCAAATCCTAGTCTTCTGATTTCTTGACTGGTCTCCATTCTGATTAATGACTGAGCCAAGGTTTGGAAAATCTTGAACTACAGTATTTCAATGTCTTCATCATCTACTTTAAAGTTATGTAAGTCATCTGTGGTCATTATTTTTGTTTTCTTAATGTTCAACAGTAAACCTACCTTTGCACTTCCTTCCTTGACTTCCTTCTGTAATCATTACAAGTCTTTGCTATTTTCTGCTATTAGCATGGTGTCATCTGTACATCTTAAACTGTTGATGTTCCTTCCTCCAGTTTTCATGCCTCCTTCCTCAGAGTCTAATCCTGCTTTAGGTATGATGCATTCAGCATACAAGTTAAACAGATAGGGTCATAAAATGCAACCTTGTCTGACACCCTTGCCAATTAGAAACCATTCTGTTTCTGTCCTAACAGTAGTCTCTTGTCCTGAGTACAGGTTATGCATCAGGACAATCAAATGTTTTGGTACACCCATTTCTTTATGAGCAATCCATAGTTTTTCATGATGATGATGATATTTACTTCTTACCTACCTTTCCCCATGGATTGAGATGGGGAACAACATACAACATCATTTAAAATGCGTAACATCAGTTTAAAAGAGCAAATAAGACAAATACCTATTAAAACAATCAATTGATACTTAAAATTCATAGTTGAAAATTCACAATTTAAAAATCATCTGGATAGGTCTGCTGGAAGAGACTGGTCTTTAATGCTTTTTCAAATTGATCTACATAATCAACAGCTTTGCTATAATTCATAAAGCATAGGCTGATTTTCTTCTGAAATTCTTTGGTGTGCTCCATTATCTAATATAGGTTTACAATATTACCCCTCCTCTACAGTCTCAAAAACTGTAGTTCCTTTAAATCTGTTGCATACATAAAAACAGATAATATAAAAGTTTGCTATACCATGTTCATTTGAAAATGCTGCATTAAAGGAAAATGTGGGATCTGGCTTTGAATGAAAAATGAACTGAAAGGAATAAGGCATTAAGGGGACAAAAAGAGGACACGTTCATTGAAACATGGATGCCTTTTATTGAGTTTATGATATCTGGGTCTGGAACAGTAGCCCCTTGTAGTCCACACTGGCGATTTTGGAGATGACTGTTGCATATAGATTGAATTTGAAGAGAAGGGCAATGGATATCACATTTAGACTTTATTGATCGCATCATTATTAATAGTGAAAAATGTTGATTGGTTTAGCAAGGTTATTGTACCAGATTGAGACTATTATTCTTGTGTTTAAGGATGTCTGTACCTATTATGTAATGTTATGTTTAAAATTAAAAAGAAAAGCACTTCTTGGCTAAGGCTAATAACCATGTTCAATCAAGTCATCATCTGACTGGTTGCTGTTGTCCAATCTTCCACGATTTTGCACCTTTATGCCCCAGTAAAATGGAAATAAGATCTTTATAAAGAAGATTTTGATGTTGATTGTAGAAGACAGAGATAACTGATAACATGTCTTTTGTCTGGATGACTTATTAAGTCATTCAATTTGACCATTTTATTCCTTTCATCCAAAATTCAGTAATTTTAGTACAATGAATCCCATGCACGTTCTAACAAGCCAGTTTCCCTACAGTCTTTCCAGCATTTATCTGATAAGCTCTGGTTAATTTTGTGGAGCTTCACAGGATATAACTGTTGTCTTTGAGCCATTTTTAACACATGTGAAGTTGAAGGATTTCACAGCCGGCATCTATAGATTTCCCCTGGGTTTTTTCCAGGCTGTGAGGCTGTGTTCTGGAATAGTTTTTTTTCTGACGTTTCACCTACATCTGTGGCTGGCATCCTCAGAGAATGGAGCATTCTCTGAGGATGCCAGCCACAGATGCAGGTGAAACGTCAGAAAGAAACTATTCCAGAACACAGGCTCACAGCCCGGAAAAAACCCAAGGGAAATCATTTTTAACACACTTTCTTTAGACAAAAGACATTCACTGATTTGTATGGCAAGGGAATCCATATTTTAATCCATTTTTCTTCTGGAATGTTGGCAGCTAAATTTGTTTCCTATACAAATCTGGAGCCAGTAACACTCTCAAATATATGTTCAATAGCATCTTGCATATTTCTGATGCTACTTCTTTAGATTAACCATGATCTCGTACATGAGGAGTAGAGAAAGAGCAGCCCTGAGCCCACATTCATCCCAAAGCTGTTTTCATGAGTGTCCACTTTGCAGTTTCCAAAAAACTGCTATGTTTTTAATGTTAAATAGTAAGGAAGGTTCTGCAATTTATTTAAAAGGTGAATTGCTGTCCCTGGATGTTTTTCTGCGGGGGAGGGATGGGGAGAACCATACTTCTGGGGAACAAAAGAAATGGTGTCAGAAGGAGTCAAAAGTAGGATTGAGAAGTCAGCATCATCCCAGGCCCTGAGATTTAAAGCCTCCTTTATCATGTAACATTAAAAACATACCAGTTTTTGAAAACTCCAAAGTGGACACTCAGCCACTTCTGATAGGCTGTGTGGCAGGAGCTCATCAACCCTGCAATTGTGAATCCCTGTCCTATGTGCTATAAATCAAATGCAGTTAGCATCCTTAATGTGTCGGAAGCCCTGTACAAGTGCAAATGAAGCTGTTTGGAACTGATGTACGCATGAGATGTGCGATCTTCTGATTCCATTTGCAAATGTTCTTTCTGTTCAATGCATTGTTTAAATGTGTCCACATGTTTAAATCCAGATGGTCCAAAAAAGGGCACATCAGCAATATAGCTGCAGTCAGTTTCTTTCCCTACTGATGCCAGGCACACAGCATTTCCATTGTAAAGCACTTGCTGGTGTTCATATTTCTCTCATGGACCTTAGGGATGAAAATCACAGAATCCTGAAGCCCTTCACTTTATTTCCATTTAAACTCATGCCACAAATTCTTCAGAACTTATAAATATAATATTTTGGGCAAGCTGAAAGTTATCAAAGTATTTTATCAAACTAATTGCCCATCTACAGGAAGGTAAAAAATGTATAATACCTTGTAATATTGGCATCTCTCAACAGCAGCAACATGTCTAAATGGTTTTTCTGGCCTCAAAAGCCCCCATAAGCCTTGCATTACTGATGGTGGCTGCAAGTGTTAGTGCTTCACCACCACTTTTTTTTAAAGTCATCCCAATTGAGCTGATGCGATAGAGCGATTCTCCGATTTTATAAGAAAGCAAAACAGAAAATAAATTGATCCTTTTTATTGCCTTAGCAAGCAATCGCTAAGGCAAAAATCCAACATGGTGGCAGCGAGCGCTTGCCCTCCTAGCAAGCCTGGCCCCCACTCTCACCAGGCCAATCAGCTTTGTGCTTCCCTTTAAGTTTTTTATTGTTCTATAGTCCAAACGAGCAGGAATGTGCACCCGCCTTGCAGTTTGTGAAAAAATACGGGGAAATCTGCGAAGGTTTTTACCCCGTTGTTTTCCCCCCTCCTTCTGAATAGTGTGGATTGACTCTGGATCCCATTTAGACAGGTAGGATTCCCAGCGAGTTCCATGAGGGGTATTTTCACTGTTTAGACAGGCCCTAAACATTACCATTCCATCTTTGAAGTTGTTCAACAGAAACCAGGGCAACATATGTGCTTTTACTATCACCCATTCACCTAACATGGACATTTTTTGTGCTGACCATTCTTTTCATTTCTTTCTTGCATAATTAAAAATTTGGTTATCAATCCACAATAGTAAATATCTGATACGTTTTATGGCTGAAACCCCAAGGTATCTAAATTTTGAACAGCACAAATAGTCCTTAGAAATATCTTCTTTTTGTTTTTCTATGGCAAATAGTTTGGAATGGTTTCATACAAATTAAGATTCTAATTTAAATTAATCCAGTCTAATCTCCCATGCATAATGTCAAAAGAAACCTAAAACACTAAATCCCAATGAATTAATTACACCAAGGGGACTTAGCTTAGTAATCAGCTAAAATATGGACACAGCAAAGAGAAGAATATTGATTTGCCTTCTGAAGCCTCAGACTTTACAGAGTGAAGAAAACCAGAAATAATCCTTTTAGAAATGAAAAATCAGCACTTCCATGCCCAGGGAGCATATGCTTTTGATAAGTGTTTATTTGTTCTTCATATGCCCAGTGCAGCAAACCAGTTAGAACAGCTGGCTCCCAATTCAAATTGGTGGAAAGTTAATAGAAGAACCATTGTCCGTGAGGGTGGCCACTTAACTGATCACCCAAAGAGAAAAAATGCCACACCCCCAAAGAGTATACATATATTGTATGTGTAACTGCTGCATTTGCTCATTTATTTGTGCAGGTGAAAATTTAGAAACCACTGCCATCATTTAAACAGAGATACAATGCATCTTACTATAGAGCAAATTGTGACCAGGTACCTTGGTCACATGCTCAATCAGCTGTCCACTATGGATGGCCAAATTCAGGGCTTTACTCTCCCTTCTTATCTCTCTCCCTCCACCAAGAACTTGAAAAGCTCTTCAAATGTAGGATGTCTTTAAATATAGGATTCCCCACTGATATGCAGTTGGCCCTTAATATTCGCTGGGGTTTGGTTCCAGGACCCCGTGGATACCAAAATCTGTGAATACTCAAGTCCCATTATATGCAATGGCATAGCAAAATGGTGTCCCTTATATAAGATGGCAAACCCAAGGTTTGCTTTCTGGATTATTAGTTTTTAAAGAATATTTTCAAGCCATGAATACTTACATCCGTGAATACCAAATCTGTGAATACAGAGGGACAACTGTACTTTCAAACAGAGAACCATCCCTTGAGAGCAACATTATTCATTTATTTCCCTTCTCCAACTGTGTTAACATAATTTGTACATTATTACAGATTTTTCCAATTAAATAAATGTTAAGCTACTAGACAATAATGATACATTTTCAATTGCTGGCCTGTCAAATTAATGATTTAACAGATTTTCCCTACAATCTGTGAACCATATTACTGCCTTATCCCCCCAGTCCATCTTCCAGAAATCAATTAACCTTTTCCAATTTTCTCTGAAGACTGATACAGATTGGTTTTTAAGCCAGCAAGGTAGCTGTTAACATTTGTGCCATTTCTTGTAGATTAAACATCCATTCATCAGTAGTTGGAATATTCATTTTATTCCAATATCTAGCATAAATTATTCTAGCCGTGGTTGTCATGTAAAGTATTATAACTTTCAACTATTAGGAATTTCATTGTCTATCAGACCTAGCAAGTATGATTCTGGTTTTAATTTAAAGTTTATCTTTAGAATTTTTCTTATCATATTATGTATCATAATCCAATTTTTTTAGCCACTTTACATGAGAGCCTTGAGAGTAACATTGTGTAGTTGTCTGAGTCTAATACTAGGATTCTAGGAGACCAGGGTGGGTTCAAATCCCCACTCAGGCATGGAAGCTGTCAGACATATAAAATTTCCAGAAATTTTGAACAAACCGTATTTTTCTCTTTTTTTAAGGGGAGGGGCAAGTAATTTGCAGAAAAATGGAAAAACTCTTAGTATTAGCATCCTCCATAGACTGAGAATCACTTTGTTACTTTAGAACATAAAATGTATTATATATAAATTTAATACAATTGTACAATTTTGTTTGGCACAAAATTATCATGTGTGGTATATGAAAATACAGTTCAGTCACACAATAGTTGCAAGCTGAATTCCCTTTTTAATTTTTTTTAAATGCTACAAGTGGCACTACAAGGTGCAGACCCGTAAGGATCTTCTTTGGTTTTGACATTTTATTAGGAGCAGAAAAAAAATGGGGGGGGGGAGAAGAAACCATCAACATTAGTAAAACAGAAAAAATATTTTCTCTCCTCCAGTCTTCCATAATGTCAATAATAAAGAATTAATTTGCATTAAAAGAACTAATAAAAGGAAACCAAAATAAGGAATTGCAATGATTAGATACTGTCCATGGTTTTACAAAAAGAAAAAGAAAAAATTCTTCCTGTTATATAGTTTTTCGAAATAATTTGGGGTGTGTGTGTGTAAATCTATGAACACTTTGTCTCAAATATTTTATTCATTGTTCTAAAAGAAAACATTCCCAAATCTTTTTTAAAAAAAAAAAATTCAGTTTTTTCAATATTTCTGGTAACAAAGGCTTCATTAAAAAGTGGGACCCCCTGCCCAATTTTTCTGGGTTTTTTTCCCCCTGGTCCTTGACCTCTCTAGAAACTCACTGAATAACTGGGCAAGTTACACTTGCTCAGCTTTGGAGGAAGGCAATGGCAAACCTTCTCTGAATAAACCTTGCCAAGAAAATCCTAGGAGAGGGTCAACGTAAGTACAAGTCAACTTTAAAGCACACAAGAACCTCTATAATATAAGAACATATGGGTAGCCTATTGATATTTATCAAAAAGCTTCTGAACATAGTATGCATGCTATCCTGGTCAAGGGCTTTAGAGGTACAAAAAGACTTCTCAAATTCATGTAGGACAAGACTACCAACAAAGATTATCAGCATCTGATAAGTGGAGCTGAAGTTCCCATCAGTTAATCCAGAATTAAACTTGGCAAAACAACATATTTTCCATCCTGGTAATGCTAAAAAGGAATTTGTTTTCAATTCTTCTGACTCACAGAATCATAGAATCATAGAGTTTAGAAGAGACCACATGGGGCATCTAGTCCAACCCCCTGCCATACAGAAATATACAATAGAAGCACTCCCAACAGATGACCATCCAGACTCTGTTTAAAAACTTCCAAAGAAGGAGACTCCATGACACTCTGAGGCAGCGTATTCCACTGTAGAACAGCTCTTATCTTCAGGAAGTTCTTCCTAATGTTTAGGTAGAATCTCTTCTCCTGTAGTTTCACTCCATTGCTCCATGTCCTAGTCTCTGGAGCAGCAGAAAACAAGCTTGCCCCATTCTCAGTATTCCATTCAAAGTTTCAAATATTTAGACACGGCTATCATGTCACCTCTCAGCCTTCTCTTCTCCAGACTAAACATGCCCATCTCCCTAAGCCGCTCCTCATAGGGCATGGCTTCCAGACCTTTCACCATTTTGGTTTCCCTCCTCAGGACATGTTCCACCTTGTCAATAACTTTTTTGAATTGTGGTACCCAGAACTGGACTCAGGACTCACACATACGTATACATACTGATACGTACATACATACACATACATACTCAATGGACATTTCAGTGAATTATTCACTTGGGCTCAAAAATCTCTTTCCTAATTAATCCATTTAAACCCCATTATTTTATATACAGAATAAGGATTTATATGGAATATATATTTATGTTTTAATTTTTAGCTGCAGCATACAGCACTTTACACTTAAATACAATGAATCTCATTTGCCACTTTCTAACTGAGACTGGAGAGATTCCATATCTGCCAACTGCCCCAGTTTGGCAGGAACAGTCACAATTAATCCTCTGTCATCCCACTTTTTCATACATACATAAGCCTTTATTGCGGTTAACAAACCATGAGGCATGTAAAATAATTTTATACATGCTGCACACAAGTTAGTATGTATGTTCTACACACCAGTAAGAATATATACAATCTGCATTAAAACAGAACAACAGGTTATAATTAATTATAAATACAATTTTAAAACAGCTTAATAAAATAAGTTTAAAATTTAATAGAAAACACTGAAATTTTAAAATATGATATGTATAAAATCATGCAGCCTTGTTGGTGGTATCCAACTTTTGGTAACCCTACTATTCCTGAAGCAATGTCCCCCAAGTGACACCTCAGATGTTTAAACCAGGAGGGATCCTTAAGTTATTAACATTTGTGTACCAAAACCTTTCGGGTTTTAACAGCACAGGGGGGGAAAAAACCCTCTTCCGTTATTCTTTTTTCAGTATCCCCTAGAAGATATATTAGGTACCATTCCAGAGATCTTCCTGGGAACTTGCTTAAGAGAGGGATTACTACCACTTTTTCAGTTGCTTTAAAAATGTCCCAGTTTCTTTCTCTTCCACCCATTTCCCCACTCCATTCCTGGCTTACTTCCATTGGTGCAAACTAGGTTCAAAATGCAAAAGTCATTTGTATTCAGTTAACTCAGCAATGGAGAGAAGAGAGGCAGAGCCCTTCCCTTCCCTTCCCTTCCCTTCCCAGTAGGCGCAGACAAAAGCAAACTGCTGTGGCATCTCCTAGCTTATGTATTCTTTTTCACTAATAATTTTTGCTATCTTGACCACTCTCTGATGTTGCTTGGACACACGTAACCTGATTTTCATTTGTGAAATGTTGAAAGGTATGGAATCCTTCTAAACCTCTTCTCTGCCCATTTGACTTTTCACCGTTCTGGAACAATGCTAATCTCCAGTTGTTGTTATGCCTTCAAGTCATTTTTTTTATTTATGGTGGCCTAAGGCAAGCCTATCATGGGTTTTGGGGGGTTTTTTTGGATAAGATTTGTTTAGAAGTGGGTTGCCTTTGCCTTCCTCTGAGGCTGAGAGAGTGTGTCTTGCCCAGGATCACCCAGTGGGTTTCCATGGCTGAGTGGGGACTTGAACCCTGGTCTTCAGAGTTGTAGTCCAGTGCTCAAACTGCTACGCCAAACTGGCTCTCCCATCTCTTAATAAAGCTATATTAATTAGAACTCAGAAAAAAAAAATTCTGATATGGGAAAGCTTTAGCTTGGCAGCAGAAACTAGTTAAGGAAGTGTCTGTGCTCATTTCCCTATGGCAGGCTTAAGACATTTTGCCAGTGGAGGTGAGCAGAAAATGGAGATCACAGCAAGTCATGGTACACAGGGCACTGAAAGCTGGCCAAGCTAAGTTGACATGAGACAGAAAATGCTCAAAGCATTCCCTCCCTGGCTGTAAAAATAATAATGCTACTGTAATCCGTGATCATCAATTAAATAACTCACCATTTGTTGACCTTTCCAATAACCTAAATCTGATGCCGGAGGGAGTCATCTTGCTCTGTCTAATGGTAGGACTGGACCAACCCTTGTGAATGAATTCCACAACATATATGTTCAAGAGAATTTATATGAGAATACTTCCTTTGGAATTAATTTTTACTAGCCTTTGCATTTTGCAGAATGCATTCATAAAACTTAAACATGGGGCGGGGGCAGGGAGAGAGAGAGAGGAATGGCATTGCTCTGGCACCATATGATTTATTGTCCCTGAGTTTTCCTTTATAAAACTGACACTCTCCTGGCTGATAAACCCTGATATATGTTGCCTTCAGTGGGCTTCTGATAAAAGTTGCTTGCCAAGCAGCCTCAGTTGGCGGCCTTGGCAAACAGGCCAGGAGCCACGTTCACCTTAGGAGAATGTTAATTACAATTTGATATAATAAAACATGCTTATGGGTCAAAGGAAACAAAACAACCAAGAGAGATACAATCAGTGCATAAAGATTTGTGAACTGAAGTCCCTCCCCCTGAAGTCCTTGGCCCTGCCCAAGCTCTTACGGAAGTACTGGAGCAATCTCTGACTGGCTAGCTTGTTTGGCTAATGCAGAAGCCATTCATTTTTTGGTTGTTATTATCATCAGGGTAATGCTCAAAGTGACTGGCATGCCAATACTGAGACATGGCAGGACATTGAGACACTCCACACTGGTGATTTGTGCATCATGTCACTTAATGTTGCTACTTGATTCTCGTTTCACCACTCTTCTACACCTTCAAATAGAAAGGCGGCACATTCGCGGGAGTTTTGCTTGTTGCATGGGTTGTGATGTTTGATGTGGATGTGTCCAGCCCTTTCAAATCCCCCAAATGTGTTTTCAGATTGTTACAAGCCTCACATAATCTCTGTTTCTTCCTCTGTGCCTACTTATCTTTGTTTTTATAAATTTTTAAATTTTCTGTAATGGTATAATACTAAAACATATTATCCCTATTTGGCAGGGAAATCAATCCTCTGCCATCTCACTCTTTCAGGTACTTTTAAAATGTCTCAGTTTCTCTCTCTTCCTCCCACTTTGTCCTCAGCTTACTTCAGTTGTTACCCAAATTGTGTGGAGTCCATGGGGACCCTCTGATATCCTAATATTAAATTAGAGAATTTAGCTAACTCAGCTTGGCATGTGAGAGGTCAGGCAACAGTGGGACCTTTTCACCTATGTATGCCAGTAATAATGGAGGAGATTCTAAGCCAAAAGGTATGATTAAATGATCTTTACTAGAGAATAATTGTCAACACAGTCATGCAAACATTCAGGTTTCAGACACTCACACAAGGCTATCAAAGACAGTTGGAAGTATTTGGTTAGAAGTGTAGGATAAGGGGATAGTGGGTTATACTGTACCGATCCTGCAGAACTGAGATCGCGAAGAACACCAACAGTGAGGGGGTCTGGAAGACTGTATGGTTACACAGTCTGATGTGAAGTTGAGAAGAAGATGAACTGTGTGCCTGGCTACACAGACTGATATGGAGTCAATAGGAAGGGAATCTGTGAGCACTTGGGTGGTGTTTTAGGGTGATATTTATATGAAATAATTCCCCTGAAGGGATGAGACTTTGAATGGAATGCAGTGTTTCTCAGAGGCTCCCATGACTAAAAAAGGGTGCTCCAGAAGAGTTAATGATCGCTAATGGGTGCTGTATTTGGAATTGAATAGGAACAGGCAAGGTCTTTTGTTGGAGGGGAGCAAGAGAAGAAGGACTCTGCTATTGTTGAGTGGATTAGTGAGTGATTCACCTTGAGGTGTTAACTCTCTGACCTGGGTATTTGGTTTGGGGGAATTTCCAAAGGCACTTCCCTTGCTCTTACATGAATCCCACTTTGGTATTTCAGGGGTTCCTGGTTTACCTGCAACCACATGCATGACCACACTTAGCCAAATTATTAAATATAGCCAATTATTTGATATTCCAAGATGGGGGCTATAAGGGTAGGTAACACAGTTGCTACAAACTGAGTTCAAATCACTGTACATAAGCAGTTTGTATTCAGTTAATTCAGTAGGGAGGAGAGGAGAGGAGATAGTAGACTTTTTCCTTCCCAGTAGGCTCAGGCAAAAGCAAACTGCTGCAGCTTCTCCTAGTTTGAGTGTTCTTCCTCATTAATAACTTTTAGCATCTTGACAACATTCTGATGTTACTTGGACACTGGTGTCCCAGTTTTCACTAGTGAAATGTTGGAAGATATACTAAAATACTTCAGTGTAGTGCTGCAGTGTTTCTTTCCTCAGAACAAGATTTCCTCAGAACCCCCCTTCCAATACCTCAGTTCACACAATAAGGACTTTTTCGGATGGCGATCTGTAACGGAAGCAGCCTCGTCCCCGTTGCGAGGCTGCAGCGCAGCAGGGGGTCCGTTTCAGATAACGCTGTCCCCCTACCAATACTGTTGCAGAAGAGCTGGGAGGCTGCAGCGCTATATTTAGCGATTTTCTAATCATGGAAGTTGACCGTGATTAGAAAATCGCTAAATATAGCGCTGCAGCCTCCCAGCTCTTCTGCAACAGTATCGGTAGGGGGACAGCGTCATCCGAAATGGACCCCCTGCCACGCTGCAGCCTCGCAACGGGGACGAGGCTGCTTCCGTCACAGATCGCCATCCGAAAAAGTCCTTAGAGTGCCTGGGGTGGGGAGTGACGGAAATAAATATAAAGAAGAGGGTAGAAACATCCTGAAAACAGAGTGAGGGATTGGACCTGCATACTTTGTTTTTCACAATTAATGTGATGACAATTCTTTTTCTTTTTGCAAAAAAGAGGCTTATGGGTAGTAACAACATTTTGTAATTCTGTGGGAAATGGGGTGGGGAGAGATAGCCCAAAACACAGCATGACTTGGAAAATGTAATTCGGAGAAGAAACAAGAGACACATCTCAGGATGCTCAAAAGATGGTCCATTTATTAGCAGAAAAGCCTGATGTGTTTTGGCCATCATGTGCTCTGAAGGCCTCTCCGTTGACGCCCCCTTGTCATGGGAGAGAGGCTTGCGTATCCTCATGATGTTTTGAGCTATGCTGGTGGTGGCATAAAGCCACCGATATGGTCTCCCATGCCAGACAGGTCAAAACCGAAGGGTCTGACAAAGAGCGTCAAAGGGCAGGATGGGCTCTCTAGCCTTGTGGCAACCATCCTAGGAGAAGGAAAACTCTAATCCCAAACCAGGGCAGATGGTGCTCGTCCAACCCTGTAAGGTCAACCATCTAAGAGAAGGAAACTCTAATCAAACCTACGGCCCAAGGACCTTGCTGCCACGTCCATGCTTGCAAAGCCACGGCAGATGAATCTCTGGTTTAAAGGGTGAGGCCAGTTCTGTGCACGCTGCGCTCCACCAGAAAAATCCATTGCACAGGCTCAAAGGACAAATCCAGTTCCAAAAAAGCCCTGTAGCAATAGGTGAGGGACGAAATGGCAGGTGTAAAGAGGCACTGGAAGCCACAGACCTAACCCTGCATGCAGGCAGTTCAGGACATTGGTCGCTCGAGGCTGACCCAGGAGATGACAGTCTTGTTCAGCAGCATCCTCAACAACCAAGCACCCTTTTGAAAGGAGAGCACTGCTTGCTCCATATGGAGAGGGGCCTAGAAAAGGTGGCCTAACGAAAGCTCATCCCCAACTACCTGGTTGGCTAGCCGCAGCCAACGGGCATCTTCTGATGCGGTCAAACCAAGGCAAAGAAACAAAGGCACACACCGGCCTCCAAAGGTGTAAATAAACTGACACTTGCATGCTGGAACTGTCAGGAAATGACATGGATGTGACTACAAGATGGAGCTGTAAGCTTAGAAATGAAAGTAGTTAAGCTCCAGTGGCAGGTGTGTGTGTGAGTTAGCATTTGAGAGTATGCACACCCGAGATGCCTGATGTAACAGGAATTGTTTAAGTGCCTATAAAAAGGAGATGGGAATTATCTCCTGAGTGGGTTTGTTGTGGATGGTGGTTGGTGAAGCAGTTTGTTGGTTTAAGAGAGATTGTTCTATACTCTGTGTATATATTGTAAATATACTGCAAACAAAGATTAAAGCCCTCAAGTTGAGTGAAGGCTGGCCTTGTTGCTGTCTTTATTTGGCAAGCCAGAGCTCAAGGCAGTATGCTGGGGTGAAGGAATTTTTCCTTCTCAGCCTGGAGTCTTTTGCAGAAGTCTCTCCAGAAACCTTCTCCTTGGTGTCCTGTCGATGTGGAACAACTCTGCAGGTGGTTGTGGTGGACACAGCGCGTCTTTCTATGCCCCAACAAGGGTTATGGGCCCAGTGACTGCGTGGACAATGCTTGAGAAGCTGTGGGAGATATAGTTCTGCAAGTGGTGAGCTGTTTTGTGTTCCTGGAGGGCTGAAGAGAAAAGTCCTGTAAAGGAGTGAGTTAAGCGTGTCTACTCAGGGACAGTGCTCTAATCTGTTTGTTTGCTTTGGAAGCTAATTGTTCTTGGCAGCCTGCCTGGACTGTTATCAGTGTGTTTGTTTGCATCTGTTTAAGTTGCAGACTCAGTGCAAACATGGAAACAGCAGTCAGGTTTGAAAAGCTGTCTGAAAATAACTATGCTTCCTGGAAAATTTACATAGAGGCTTTGCTAATTAAGCAGGATTTATGGGACTATGTAAAGAAACAATCTGACCCTGCTAATGAAGATGAATTAATAGGTAATGAAAAAGCTAGAGCAACAATTATTTTGGCTTTAGAACTGAATCAGCTGAATAATATAACAGATAAGAGGTCAGCATTTGAAGTCTGGAAAGCTCTTGAGAATGTCACCCAACCAGCTGGAGCCTTGTCAAAAATGCTGTGCAGCAGAAAGCTGTATTGTTGTAAACAGCAGGAAGGTGAATCCGTGCTTGTGCATTTAAAAAGGATGCAGGATAATTTCACAGAGTGCACAGAATTCGGATTCGTGGCATCCGAATAGAAGAAACCCAAAAAGCTTTTATACTCCTGAGTAGTCTAAACAGTGAGTGGGAGTTTCTAATGTACAATCTCCAAGGAGTAGCTGAAGCTGATTTAAATGTTGACCTCGTGGCATCCAGAATATTGGAAGAGGCACAGAGGAGAGACTCAGAGGAGAGCTTCAAGGGAGTGACCAGCTGGAGGAGACAACCAACCAACCAATCCACATCCTTGTCTGAGGAAGGGAGTGCTGCTGTCTGCAGAACACGGAGATGTTTTTCCTGTGGAGAGACTGGACATTTGATAAAGAACTGTCCTAAGGTCTCTGCAGCAAAGAAAGGATAGAACTCACAAAGAAAAAGAAAAGACAAGCCCCAAGATGGGAGGGGGTTTGCTACTACTGTAGAGGGAGTTGTAAATGAGAAAAAGGACCAGTCTGTCTGGATTTTGGACAGTAGGTGTTCTCACCATATGACCCCTGATAGGGAAAAACTACAGAGCCCAAAGCCAGCACCAGTGGACACTGTGGTATTTGCAGATGATGAATCTGGCAGTGTAGAGATTCAAGCGTCTGTATTAATCCCTGGTTTAAACAAGGTATTTCCTAATGTACTGTGTGCACCAAAATTACAAAATAGCCTCATAAGTGTGGCATCCCTAACCAGTGATGGATATGAAATCCTTTTCAAAGGAGATGAGGGGATTGTGTCCAAGGAGGGAGTAGTATATGGTAAAGCCATAAAGAAAAATCACATTTATCAAATGGTAGCACAGGTGCAGTGTGGGAATGTAACAAATAAGCCACTGCCTGATGGGTGTGCTCATTACCTTCATAGAGTTATGGGCCATATAAGCTTCAAAAGTTTGCGAAACCTAGAGAAGGTTTGCCCAGAGTTTAAGGTAGAGAACTGTAAAAGTTACCTGGACTGTGCTATTTGCAAAAAAATAAAGGTCAAGGCTTACCCTGTAGCAAAGGTGATCAAATGCATAACCCAGAGGCCTTTTAGGATTGTACATACAGATTTATCAGGGCCGCATCAAGTAAAGAGTATAGGGGGATGCAGATTTACCCTATTAATAGTAGATAGGCATACCAGATTTACCTATGTGGCAATGCTCAAAACCAAAAGTGAGGCTGCTGATATGATCAAAAAATGGGTCAATTGTGTTGAAAGGGAGTTTCCCTACAAAGTTGGCACTTTTGTGAGAGACAAAGGTGGGGAATTCTTAAGTAGTAATTTGCAGCAGTGGTTTGGGCGGAAAGGGATCCAACATAAAACTATAGAAATCCCGGATGTCCAGCTGAGGATGGTTTGGCTGAACATAGGATTGAGATGATAAACCAAATAAGGGATTGTATGTTAGAAGATTCTGGAGCACCAGCTAATTTGTGGGGAGAAGCAACAAGAGCCACATGTCATATTGTAAATAGGTTATGGTGCAGTGCGATAAACCAAACACCATACTACTTATTGTATGGAAGAGCACCAAACCTAAAGTACTTAAGAGTGTTTAGACAATTTTCATCAGTGTACATTCCTCCTCAGTTCAGGAAAAAGAATCAGCCCAAAAGTCAAAGGTTGTGTTTTGTGAGCTATGAGGGGAAAAAATATAGGTTCCTGGTGGATGGGAACAGGATTTTGTATTCAAGGAGTGCTAAGTTTGAGACTCATGCTGGGTGAAAGAGAGTGTATCCTGACCAGAATGTTGTTGTAGAACAGAAAGCCAGTGTGGTAGATAAGAACAACGGAAATGGAGGGGTGCATGCATCCAGGGATGTCTTAGATGAGAAACCAGGTGTGTCACAACCGCCTGGAATTTCGAGTAAACAGGGCACTTTGAAGATGCCTGGTACTCCAGAAGAGCCTAGCACTTCATTAGACTTGCAACCAAAGCCAGAGATAGTGACTGTGAAACAAGAACAAGTTGAGACTCATGGACAAGACACTCAGGCCTGTGTTAGTAGCAATGACACTGAGGGTGGTCAAGGTACATTCCTGATTCCCATGAGGTCTCAGAAAGGAAAGTTTTTTGTAGTAAAGCAGGGACAAGCCTCTTCTGTGGCAGCAGTAAATAGAACTGAAAACACTCCAGAAAGAGCCAGGAGAACATGCATTAAGCAGGAGGGGTGGAAGAAAACCAAAGCTCTGGTGTGTGTGGCAGAGTATAGCCAGGATATGTTTGGTGGGATGGTCAGGCCTGTAAGTAAAAGGAACTTGACAAATGATAGCACCAGGGAAGCCAGAGCCGGGTGGGTCAGTAGCATAGGCTATCAAGGTCTAGGAAAACACTGTGATGTTGTAAATAATGGGAACAGAGTCTGAGACTCTAGAGATATCAGCGAGTAAAGTCACAGTATATAAAAGGACAGGTGTAAATGACACATGGGACACACCACATGTCATTTGGAGGGGAATGTCAGGAAATGACATGGATGTGACCACAAGATGGAGCTGTAAGCTTAGAAATGAAAGTAGTTAAGCTCCAGTGTCAGGTGTGTGTGAGTTAGCATTTGAGAGTATGCACACCTGAGATGCCTGATGTAACAGGCATTGTTTAACTGCCTATAAAAAGGAGATGGGAATTATCTCCTAAGTGGGTTTGTTGTGGATGGTGGTTGACGAAGCAGTTTGTTGGTTTAAGAGAGATTGTTCTATACTCTGTGTATACATTGTAAATATACTGCAAACAAAGATTAAAGCCCTCAAGTTGAGTGAAGGCTGGCCTTGTTGCTATCTTTATTTGGCAAGCCAGAGCTCAAGGCAGTGTGCTGGGGTGAAGGAATTTTTCCTTCTCAGCCTGGAGTCTTTTGCAGAAGTCTCTCCAGAAACCTTCTCCTTGGCGTCCTGTCGACGTGGAACAACTCTGCAGGTGGTCGTGGTGGACACAGCGCGTCTTTCTACGCCCCAACATGCAAGATTCTGAAGATAGTGGACGGCCTGAGCGTCGTTCTGCCCTAACAGCCCATGAACAATCATGACTTAACATTTACATCGCTGCTCTTAGTGAAGTTCGCCTCCATGAGGAAGGCAGCCTTAAAGAACATGGCGCCGGCTACACACTTTACTGGTCTGACAAACCCAAAACTGAAAAACATCTTTCAGGAGTAGGCTTTATGATTAAAAACTCCATTGCCTCCAAACTCGAAACCTTGCCAACAGGACACTCTAATCACATTATTTCATTACGCCTCCCACATGTTGTTCTCTTTAGTATATATGCCCCATCTATGCAAGCTGACCCTGTAGAGAAAGACAAATTCTACACAGACCTATGCCAACTCATTCAAAAAGTCCCTGTAGAAGATAAAATTATTATCCTTGGTGACTTCAATGCCAGAGTAGGAAAGAACTCTGAAGCCTGGAAAGGTGTCTTAGGCAAGCATGGTGTTGGAAATTACAATGACAACGGACGCCTCCTGCTAGAGTTCTGTGCAGAACAACAGCTGACTATTACAAACACAATCTTTCAGCAGAAAGATAGCTTGAAGACAACCTGGACGTATCCTCAGTTCAAACAATGGCACCTCATCGACTATGTTCTAGTCCGCCAGAGAAACATTTGTGATGTCCGCCATACTCGAGTGATGCCCAGTGCAGAATGCCAGACAGATCATTGCCTCATCAGATGTAAACTAAATCTTCATCTTAAGTTCAAACCTAAGAGGGGTGGCATCTTAAAGAAGAGACTCCAAGTCAACAATCTTCAACAAGCTACCATGAGAGACAACTTCCAGGCAAACCTGCAAACAAAACTTGAAAACCATCTTACAGATCCTTCTCCTACAGTGCTCTGGCAACATATCAAAAACAGTATCCTCCAGTTTGCGGAAGAATCCCTTGGGTTCTCCCACAAGAAAAATCAAGACTGGTTTGTTGAAAACAACCAAGAGATCCAGGAGCTGTTGGCAAAGAAGAGAACTGCTCACCAGGCATACCTCGCCCAGCCAACCTGCCATGTAAGAAAAGCAGCTTTCCGCCTCACATGTAGTAAACTTCAACAAAGGCTCTGAGACATGCAGAACAATACTACTGTAAGAGCTTCCAAATACTGCTGTAAGAGCTTCATAACATCCTCTATGGATCAATATAGCAGAAAAGACACAACGCTGTGCAGATCTGGGTGATCATAGACGATTTTATGAAGCTCTTACAGCAGTATTTGGACTTACTTATCAAGTCCAAAGCTCCTTACACAGTACAGATGGTCAAACATTAATTACTGATAAAGCCTCCATCCTGAATCAATCCAACATATGATACAAAACCCGATGAAAAATGAATTGGACATAGCTCCCACTTTGGAAGAGACCTTTAAGGCCATACAGCAGATGAAAAACAGCAAGGCAGCTGGGATTGGTGGAATCCCACCTGAAGTTTGGAAACACGAGGTCATGCACTCCACAAAAAATTCCACGAATTCCTTGTGAATTGCTGGGAAAACAGGGAATTGCCATCAGACCTCCGAGATGCAGTCATCATCACGCTGTACAAGAAAAAAGGAGCAAAATCCAATTGCTCAAACTATCAAGGCATAACACTGCTCTCTGTTACTGGAAGAATCCTTGCAAGGATACTCCTGAACAGATTAGTTCCTGCTTTTGCAGAAGAACGTCTCCCTGAAAGCCAGTGTGGCTTCAGAGCCAATAGGAGTACAACAGACATGGTATTTGCCCTTAGACAACTGCAAGAAAAATGTAGGGAGCAGAACAAGGGTCTCTATGTAACATTTGTCAACCTCACCAAAGCCTTCGACACTGTGAGTAGAAAAGGTCTGTGGCAGATCCTGGAAAGACTAGGATGTCCCCCCAAATTCCTTAAAATGATTATCTTGGTACACGAGGGCCAGCGTGGTGATGCTCTTTCAGAGCCCTTTCTATGAACTAATGGAGTGAAGCAAGGTTGTGTTCTTGCACCAACTTTATTTACAATCTTCTTTAGCACGATGCTCCAAAGGGCTATGATGACGGCATCTATATACGTTACTGTACTGATGGTAGCTTATTTAACTTAAGCCGTCTGAGGGCTCACACTAAGACTCTAAACCATCTAGTCCGTGAGCTGGCTCTTCGCTGATGATACTGCCCTTGTTGCCCACACAGAAGCAGCTCTGCAGCACCTAACATCCTGCTTTGGAACAGCTGCAGAGGTGTTTGGGCGCAGCCCAGGATGATCACCACCATCCCCACATTGCCGTCGGCAACTCTGTGCTCAAGTCCATTCAGTAGTTCACCTACCTGGGAAGCATCATCTCCTCAGATGCCAAGATTGACAAAGGGATCGATCACAGATTAGCAAAGGCATATAGTGCATTTGGAAGACTTCACAAAAGAGTCTGGAGCAATAAACACCTGAGGCAAAGCACAAAAATCAGTGTGTGTAGAGCCATTGTACTGTCTATTCTCCTTTATGGATCTGAAACATGGGTCACCTATCGCCACCACCTACGACTTCTCGAATGCTTTCATCAGTGCTGTCTATGCACAATCCTAAATATACACTGGACTGATTATCTGATGAATGTTGCTGTCCTTGAGCAAGCAGGGATCACCAGCATTCAGGCCATGATATTGAGAATGCAGCTGCGCTGGGCAGGTCACGTTTCTAGGATGGAGGACCATTGCCTCCCAAAAATACTACTCTACGGTGAACTCGCCATGGGTCAGCATAAGAAGGGCGCTCCAAAAAAGTGATGCAAAGACTCCCTGAAACAACATCTCAGGCTCGGCCAAATTGATCACCAACAATGGTCCACCCTGGCCTCACATCGGGAGGCATGGAGACGCACTATCCACAATGCTGCAGCCTTATTTGAGAACTCACGCTGAACAAGTCTTGAAGAGAAACGACAATGCAGAAAGAATCACAACCCAGAAACAGCACCCAAGGAGACCTTCTGCTGAGCTCTCTGCAACCAGACTTGTTTATCTCAGATTGGCCTTTTCAGTCATCAGCGCGCTTGCAGAAAGCGTGGGATGAGTCCTTCCTGAATCTTTGTTTGCGAAAAGCCAGAGAGAGGGGGTGGGCGGGCTCTGAAGGCCTCCTCCTCCAGGGCGTACTCATCAGATGTCAGAAAATTCTGAACCAGGAATTCCTAAATGATTGACTGGACAAACTTCCGGTTCCGTGGGCAGAGGCGATGGTTGTTCTGCGAGTTTGCTCCGCAGTTCTGACCTCCAGAAAGAGGCTATCTTAGGGTTTTTTTTTTTAAAGAGTACCCCTAAGGTCTCCCTGTTGGGGAAGACGGGGTTACAGGGGATCGGCTGTGCCCTTTGGCTGCCCTTTGGCTGCAGACTCTGAGTTTCAGTGGAGAGATAAGGGGGTACTGAACGGGAGAAGGAAGCAGCAAAGAGGGCGTTTGGTAGCCACAGCCTCTTTGTTTTGGGAGCGGTAAGCTCCGATCCTCCAATATCCCAAGGAATCAGTATAAAGGAGACTATGGAACTTACTTTAAAGATGGAACTTGAGGACGTTGAAAGTTATCTTGTGCAATCTGAGCTTTTTGTTGCGGGAAAAGTAGTGTTTATACAACAGTGAAACAGTGAAAGAGTTGAAAGATCCAGCCAGAGGACGTGGAGAGGACACGTTTGGCGGAAGGACATTGGTGTACCCAATACATCGACCCGTGGGGAAACAAGAAGGAAACAAATAGACCAACAGTAGAGGATTGATGGGGAAAGAGAAAGAAAGAGAAAATTAGAAAGGCCAGAGAAATGAAACTGTCATGTGGTGAGAACAAGAGGAACAAGAGGAATGAATACGCTTGTTTACAGACCCTGGGAGATCTGAACTTTCTGTTAGGCGAAACAGGAAACAACGAGAAAGCCGCGGGTAGACACAAAATTGAGAGTAACGAGGGGTGAAGGTGAAGGAACAGGAAGGAACGAAGGAAAAAAGAGAACAAAGAGACAAAATAAAGAGATAAAGAGATAGAAGCTAACAAAAAATTTGGAGGACTAAAATAAGAGGGAATAAGAAGAAAATTCCAGAAAGCATATAAGGTTTTGTATAACAAATACTCTCGACAGGCACTAAACGAGTTTTGGTAGTTGGTAAATTGGGTAAATGATAATTGCTGATTTAAGTTATTGTGAATTATTGTTTCTGGGGGGTGAGTCGAAGTAAGGGGGTATTTAATTTATATTTGATCAAACAAAGGTTTGAAAGTTGCTGGTATTGGTTTAATGGTTATTTTCTTGGAGAACTGGTTTGAGAAAGGCTGAATTTAATAGATCTCACAATGAATTTAGAGGTAATTCAGAAGTAACTGAATTTAATGAATTATTAGCAGTTTAGAATTCATCGACACAAAGAATTAATTAATTGACAGATTGATTTACTGAACAAGGTATTATTTGATTACTTGATTAATTGACTAATTGATTAAGGAATTGATTATCTGGTTAATGAAAAAGTAACTAATTAATTAATTTAATGAATTGTGGATTATTATAAGAGAATTTAATGAATTTAATGATTTGTAGTGGGGACAGTAAATTAATTGAAGTAATCTGACCAAATTGGAGAGGCTAAATTAAATGGGTGAAAAATCTAGTATTTGGAAAATCTGAGAGATCAAGGATTTATGAGTGAATGAATTATTTGAAATGAGACAGCTGATTTAATTAACCCAATGAATCAGAGAAGATAGGTTGAGATCCTGGTTCAACTTGTTGAATGGTATGGGAGGGGTATGTTTTATAAAGTTGGGAACGTTTGAATAGATATATAGGATTCATAAAGTTGGGAATCCTTGAACAGATATGTAAGAAATATTTCAAGATTATAAAGGGTACCTTTAAACGAAATTTCATAAAAAATTCAGGAATATAAATTGTAAAATTTATATAAGGAAAGGTAGGTGACATTAAGCTTGAGTTTTAGGACATACCCTGTTATATAGTACAAAGGGTTAAAAATAAGGGTATTGAGGATAAACAAGGAGGGATAGTTATGGCTTCAGGGGTAAGATCCAGGGCACATACGACCTCACAGACAACACTGACAAGGAGAGGGTCTATAGAAATGCCCACAAAACAGGGAGATATAAATACACAAATACTACAAGAATTAAGAGAAATTAAACGATAAATAAAGGAGGACCTTAAAAGTCTGAAAAAAGAATTAAAATCAGATATTGAGAAATTGGGCAAAAGGTTAGACAAATTAACAACGGAAATGAAAGAAATAAAAAATGACTTGGAAGTAAATGTTGGAGAATCAAACACATATACTCAAGACAGAATAAGAGAAAGAAAAAAAATTGAACTTAATACAGGAACTGTGGTACAGAGACAAATGTATTAAGTTAAGAGGAATATCAGAGAAACCCAAAGAAAATTTATATGAAAGAATAATTGCACCTTTGACACAGTTTATGGAAATGTCTGAAGAAATTTTGACACAACATACAGATAAAATCTTCAGAGTAAGTACAGTGGCTTCAAAAGGAAAAAAAAGTGCCAAGAGACACGGTAATTACATATATAAAATCATCAATAAGAGATGAGATAATACGAAAAAGCTATCAAGGAAAATTAGAAATAGACAGCCAAGAGATACTGATTTTTAAAGATACACCACCAGAAGTACTTAGAAAAAGACAAGAGTACAAATTCAAGACTTAGAAATAAAGGCATTAATTATAGGTGGGAACACATTGAAGGGATCTCTTTTATTTATTATCAAAAGAGATTTAGGATTAACACAATAGAGAAAGCAAAGGAATTTTTAGAAAAAATGAAATAAGACGAAAAGAAAAATGATCTAAAAAGATGTAAGAAGAAAGAGGAAGAAAAAGCCAGAAAACCTGAGAAACAATCTGAAAAAGAAAAAGCAGGCAAAGAAAAGAACAAACAAAGAGAGAAGGAAATGGGGAAAAAAGAGTCAGAATCAAAAGAAGATGAACAAGAGGAAATACGAAAAGATATCCGGAGTGGACATGAAAGGGACGAAAAAGAAATAGAAGAAAAAGAAGAAGAGAAAGAAGGAGGAGGAGGAGGAGGAGGAGAAAAAGGGGACAACAGAAAAGAAGAAGAAGAGGAGGAAGAAGGAGAAGAAGAAGAGACAGATACAGGATATCAAGGGTAACAGACAATTTAGATTGAAAAAGACATAAAACAATATGACTTTATCCATAACAACTTGGAATGTGAAAGGACTAAATACACCTGGGGAAAGGAGGAAAGTTTATCACGACCTTGAGAAACAAAAGACAGATATAATAACTATTCAAGAAACCAGAATAAGGCGGCTAGATGCAAATTATCTAAGTAATAAGAAGTTAGGACAATTATTTTATTCAGCGGATAAGAAGAAGAAAAAAGGAGTGGCGATTTATGTGAAGAAGGAATACGAGGCAAAAGAGATCATGAAAGACAAGAATGGACATTATATAGGGGTAGAAATAAGATTAACAGATTGGAAATTAATATTGATAGCAATTTATGCCCCTTTAGAAAAGAAAAGGAAATTCTACAACTCATTGAGAATGAAACTGGAAAATTTAAAAGATAATAATATAATAATCACAGGAGACTTTAATGGAGTTTTAGATAGGCAAAGAAACAGGACAAAACAGGAAAAAGGCAAGAAAAACCAAGGTAATCTACCAGTTATTTGTAACGAGTTAATGGAAGAATACAAGTTGATTGATGTATGAACCCAGAAAAAAGGGAATGAGAAAGGATATACATTTTATTCAGACATTCATAATTCATGGTCCAGGATCGATATGTTTTGGGCAGTTAAAGACTTGAGTACAAAGATAAAAGACATGGAGATACTCCCAAGGATATTATCTGACCACAATCCAATTAAAATGACATTGAAATTAAGAAGGAAAGAATATATATGGAAATTAAAAAAAACTTTACTTAGAGATGAAAAGTTTGTACAAAAAATGAAGAAGGAGATAAAAACATATTTTGAAAATAATAACTCAAGAGAAATTCAGAACAAAGTGATATGGGATGCTTTTAAGTGACAATAAGAGGATTTTTACAAAGAGGAGCAGAAATATGTAAGCAGAAAAGAGGGAAAAAAGCTAGACTTTCAGAGAAATTAAAAGAAAAAGAAAATATATTGAGATATAACCCTCAAAATAAGAAGATTCTAAGAGAAATAAAAGCCATACAAAATGAACTAAAGCAAGAAATAATTGAAGATATAGGCCACAAATTAAGAAGAATAAAACAAAACCATTTTGCAAATGCAAATAAAGTAGGCAGATGGTTGTCATATAGACTCAAGAAGGAGAAAGAGAAGAAACTTATAACTGAAATTAAAGATGACAATACAACTTACACCTTACAAGAAGACATTATAAATAAGTTTGAACAATACTATGGAACTTTATATTCAGACACAGGAATGGAGAAGGAAAAGGAGATAGAATTGAAGGAGTACATAAGGAATATTAATATTGGGAAACTAACTGAAGAGCAGAAGCAAAGATTAGCAGCACCGATAACAGCACAAGAAATATTCCAGGCTATAAGAGAAATGAAGGTGGGGAAAGCTCCGGGCCCTGACGGTTTCACGGCAGAATTTTATAAGACATTTGAAGAGGATATTATTTTTCTTATGCACGGTTTAATAAGATCAAAGAGGAAGGTATCCCAGAATCATGGGGAAAAGCAGAAATATTTCTAATTCCAAAGGAAGGAAAGGATAATCAGATGTCAGGAACTACCGTCCAATCTCTTTATTAAATATAGATTATAAGATATACACAACGATATTGGCAAATAAATTAAAATGGGTATTAGCAGATTTTATTCACTTAGACCAAAAAGGTTTTCTTCCCGGAAGATTGATGGCAGATAATATAAGAACAGCTTTGAATATATTAGAATATTATGAAAAAAATCATGATAAAAAGCAGCCTTAGTATTTGAAGATGCCAAAAAGGCTTTTGATAACCTTACACGGCCATTCATGAAGGGAGTAATAGAAGAGATTGAAGCGGGACAAGAATTCTGCGGAAGTATAGGTCAGATATATCATAAGCAAAAAGCAAACATAATAGTAAATGGGGAAAGATCAAAGACAATCAATATACAGAAAGGAACAAGACAGGGCTGTCCACTTTCCCCCCTTCTTTTCATCTTAGCTATAGAAGTGCTTAACAAACAAATTATAGAAGATAAATCAATACCAGGTTTGAAGCTCAAAGGAAATGAATATAAAGTGTTAGCTTATGCATATGATTTTTTGTTAGTTGTACAAGACCCTCTGTTACATATAGAGAAACTATTGCAAAATATAAACAAATTTGGAAGGGTATCTGGGTTTAAAATTAATAAGAACAAAACGGTCATAATAACTAAGAACTTATCAAAAAATGAAGAAATACAACTAAAAAATAAATCTGAATGTAAAATTGAAGCCAGAACAAAATACTTGGGTATTTGGATTTGTAAAAGGAACAAAAAGTTATTTGAGAACAATTATAAAAGAGTATGGAAAGGAATAAAAGAAGATCTAAAGAGATGGCAAAAAAATGGGTTTATCATTGCTAGGAAAAATTACTGCGGTAAAAATGAATATATTACCAAGAATATCATACCAAGGATGATGTTCCTATTTCAGAATTTAGTAATCTTGAATAACGATAAACCGTTTGCAGAATGGACTAAAGATTTAAAAGATTTCATTTGGAATGGCCGTAAGCCAAGAATAAAATGGTCAGCATTAATAGAAATGAAGAATGGTGGGGGCGCACTCCCCAACCTTAAGATGTACTATATGGCATGCGGAATAAGTTGGATCAGCAGTTGGATAAGACTAGATAATATTAAACTACTAAATTTGGAGTGCGACAATTTGAGATATGGATCTCATGCGTACTTATGGTACGAAAAAGCAAAGGTAGAAAAAGAATTCAATAATCATACAGTGAGAGGGCCTTTAATGAAGATCTGGAAATACACAAAACAAAGATTCTATCAAGCTATTCCTTTATGGTTGTCCCCTGTAGGAGCTTTTCAAATAAAATGGAAGAAAAAAGAAGAATGGTTTAAATACAAAGATTTAATAGAATTGGAGAATGGGACAGAGCTTCGTTTGAAATCAAGAGAGGAAATGCAAAGACAAGGGATTGAAACAAACTGGTTTATATACTACCAAATAAAAGAGAGATTCGAAGAGGATAAAAATAAATATGGTTTTATGAAAGAACAGAATGATATAGACAAGATAATATGGGGAACAGGAAAGAAGAAAATTACAAAATTATATAAAGTAATGTTAGAAAGAGAATTAGAAAAGGAACTGGTAAAAGACGTTATGATAAGATGGGCAAGGGATATAGGTGATCCCATAACTTTAGAAGAATGGGAAAGTGCTTGGACTAGAACAAATAAATTTACAGCAAACCAAGATCTTAAAGAAAACTATTTTAAAATAGTAAATAGGTGGTACCTTACACCGGCAAGATTAAGTAAGATCTACAAATTAGAAAATAAGACGTGCTGGAGATGCGAAAAAGAAGTGGTATCCCTATATCATATGTGGTAGGCTTGTCCAGTCATAAAAATTTTTTGGGAAAAGATGCATGGAATAATACAAAAGATGTTGGGGGTTAATTTTGTTATGGAACCAAAGTTGTATTTGTTAAATATAACTTCAATACTAGAAAGATATATACAAAAAGAACACTGGAGAGTCCTATTGTATCTAGTAACGGCCACTAGAATAAAGATCGCAAACAGATGGAAAAATAAGGAAGCTCCAGAGCCAGAAGAGGGGTTAGAAAAAATATTAGAGATGAAAGATAACGATAAATTAATAAGAATAATAAATAAAAGAAATACGGAGGAAATGAACAAAGAATGGAAGAGTATAAATGAATACTTGAGTAAACGTGGGTATTTATAAGAAGGTAATATGGACCTTTATGAATCAGAAAGGAAAAGTAGAAAAAAGAAAGGCAGGAGAAACTTCAATAGTAGTTGAATATTATAAGTAAATATGTAAAAGGGAAAATTACAAGAAAAATAATACAGAGAACGATAGAGAACGAAATATAAAGATAAATCAGATAAAGGTTTTTTGAAGCAAAGATGAGGGAGAAAAGGATCAGTAATAGAAAATCCTTGGCTTTATAATTCTAAGGAAGTCGTAGGATGGGGAAAGTAAAGGAAATAGTAGCTTAAGAAGTAATGCATCAGATTGATAATGGACTCATGGTTATTCTTTGAGTTGATTGATGGAAAATTTAGTAATGGAAAATTTGTTTAGATGCATTGGAATATTAATCTTCTTTAACGATCTTTAATGATTTGTGTAAACAAAATGATATACTGTTTGGATGACTATTCAAAGTTTGAAATAAAAATGGTGAGCAACTAAATGATTGACTGGACAAATGAAAATATAGTTTGGATCTTTCTTTTCTTTTCTCTTCTTTTTTTAAAGGGCAACATACACCAACAAATACCACCACCTCCCAACACATTTGCTTCACAAAGAAGAACACCCACTATGGGATATTGTATCTTTGGATTCTGCAAACTGATTTGGGTGGATGGGCTGAAGAACCACAGCTTGGAAACATTGTTTTCGTTTATGTTGAGTTTGGTTTTAGTTTTGGCCTGCAGCTTCCCACTGCTAAGGATATTATGGGGAATTGTACACAATCAATTTTTAATCCTTTGAACATCTATTATTTTTAGCATAAAGAGAAAGCGGTAAATAAGCAGGACAAAAGTAAACAATTGGGTATGTAATTTGTGAGATTCGATCCAAAAATCTTTTACTTTAGGGTATTCAAGCCACAAATGTTACTAGCCCTGACACCCCCCTCCCCTTTTCGGGGGTCCCCATAATAATAATTGGCAGCACTTAATAATTAGGTCAAACACAGTGTTCCACACAGTGCGGCCATTAACATAAACTGAGGAACTAGGAAAAAAACAAAGACAAACATTACTTAGTCACGAATGCACTTAAAGAGGGGCCAAGCCTAAAATTCCAAAGAATTGTTAATTTGCAAACCAACTGAAGGCAACAACTTGCCAATGCCCCAGGCTAATAATATCTTCTAAGGCTGGCAGAACTTGAAACCTGTAAATAACACCCTATCCTTTTACCTCACTCTAAACCAAGGGAGGTTGCTTCCTCTCTTTGATTCACAAAATATTAACCCATCAAAATGCTATCAACATATTCAGAATGTCTTTGTTGCTCTCTGAGCAACAGCTTTAAGTATTATTTTCCACTCAAAATACCATCCTCAGAAGGCAAATATTCACCATATAACCCCCCTGAAAACTCCACTCAAGTACATACAATTCATCTTTCTCTTGACTCCACATCAGCCTGTGTAGCCAGGTGCACAGATCTCTTTCCTGTGGGCATGCTGTCTGTCTGTGTAGCCATTCCAGATCAGAACTCCTACCCTGGTGGTTTCTTCTGTGACTTCATCTCTTCAGCAAAAGGTGTTATATCGCCTCTGGAAATTCCCTTCTCTATCCCCCTATCTCAATCTCTCCCACTTTATTTCTCTAGCCTTGCGTGAATGCTTGATGCCTTGTGCTTGTGTATGAATGTAGTTATTATTTTTCCTAATAAAGATTATTTTTGTACTATCTAGCTTATGTCTCCTCCCTATTACCAGTATACAAAGGTTGCTCTCTTTTTGCATTGCCACAGTGAGTACATTAATTCCCCAAGTTAATGTCTATATTGTGAGGGTCCTTAAGACCCCGAAGCGATTAGGGTAACACATTACAGCCCCTCCAACAACCCTGTGGGTTAGTTTTCACCATTCTGGATAGCTGGATGGGTGTTAGATACCACTTATGAATGATTTTAAACAACTCCTTTTACATTTGCTGAATGAGATTCTCACTTTTTAAAGGTAGATCCTGCAAACCTGAAGTCTGCCCACCCCTGCTTGAAATGATCCAGTTTAGTGAGCAAAGATAAGACCACCAGAAGAAATAAGGAAAAAAATGCAAAAATACAAGATTAAAAGCTTCCTTCCACAATAAAACTACAAGATTCACTACCCTAAGAAGAAGGAAGGGGAGGGAAGGAAATAATAATAATGCCTGAGCAGTTATTGAATGAATAGATGAATCCCACAGATAAATGGAAGAAGATGACCAGGTGCTATAGGCTATATTTCAGAAGAAGGAACTGGCAAAACCACCTTGCCTAAGAAAACCCTAGGAAATTCATGGGGTCACCATAAGTTGACAGGTGACTTGAAGGCACATACACACATACTAGGAAGTATCCAGTACCCTCTTGTGCCAGTCATTTCTCCATTCATCTGTAAAGCAACAGCACATGGGCCCAGCTCTACCCCCAGAATTGGATTGGAACACCAGCTGGAATGTCCTCTGAATGGTCCCTGGAATAGTTGAGAAACTATCAGCCATACAACACCCCCCCCCCGCACCTCTGGCTTCATAAGTACGCCAGAAGAACTGTATATTCTGCCTGTGGCAAACATGATCCCAGCCCAAGATTAAATGATTCACTAAGAATTCACACTTAGGACTAACAAAAAAAAATATATCAGAAACAGAGCAGAAACAATAAATCCAAATAGCAATGAAAAATACATCCCCCCCCCCGCCTCAAAGCAATACCATGCCCCAGCTACAAACTCTAAGATATAGTCCCTGTTCATGGTGTCCAGGCACCTTCAGGAGCAGTTGTGGCTGCTGCCATGCAGCCGGAGTCACTTAGGGTCCCAGTCACTCAGACCCAGTAGAAATGGGTCAGAAGTAGGAGATCCCCTCTATCTTCTTCTTACATTCCCCATTCTTAAATGCTTATGAAGCCAAATGATTTTGAAGAAAGGGAGGAAATGCAGAAAGCCATTGTAAAAGAATCATAGAATCATAGAGTTGGAAGAGACCACAAGGGCCATCCAGTCCACACCCCTGCCATGCAGGAATAAACAATCAAAGCATTCCTGACAGATGGCCATCCAGCCTCTGTTTAAAAACCTCTGAATAAGGAGACTCCACCCCACTCCAAGGCAGTGTATTCCACTGCCAAACAGCTCTTACTGGCAGGAAGTTCTTCCTAATGTTAGGTGGAAGCTCTTTTCCTGTAGTTTGAGTCCGTTGCTCCATTTCCTTGTCTCTGGAGCAGCAGAAAACAAGCTTGCTCCATCCTCAATATGACATCCTTTCAAAGATTTAAACATGACTATCATTGTCACCTTCTCTTCTGCAGGCTAAACATACCCAGCTCCCTAAGCCACTCCTCATAGGGCATGGCTTCCAGACCTCCCACTATTTTGGTCCCCCTCCTCTGGACACATTCCAGCTTGTCTAATTCCATCTGGAATTGTGGTGCCCAGAACTGGACTGAGGAAGTGAGTAGAGGAAAACCTACCATTAGACAAAATGAGCTGATCACCTCCAGTGTTGGATTCTGAGAGCGGTTCAGACCAATGGTATATGAAACAGGCAGATCTAAACCTGGTAGTAAAATTTGACAGGAAACTTCCATTTGAATTTACCTTCTCAAGCCCCACAATGTTTTGGACCAGCCTTGGAAGGGAACTGCCTGAATTTTGGGATCAGTGTTCACAGTTTTGCAGCTTCAATGCATCAAAGAGAAGTAAATGCAGGTGTTCACTTTAAAAATCCTGGATGCTTGTTTGTTGGAAGCTTGACTTCTCTGAGGTTTCCTGTGTAACCCATACCTTTAAAGTTATTACCAGGCGGGGGTAGGTGTTGTTGTTTTTAACATTCTCCTGACATAGCCGCAGTAAACTGGCAGGGGGCAGTATAACTTCACAGTTTTAAAGGAGTGTGTACAGCCTGGCACTGAACTCTTTCCTTGCTTGTGTTCCTGCTGGCAGCGACCTTTATGGGCCTTTTTAAAAATAATAATTATAAGGAACTCAATAGACTCTGTATTAGGAAGGACAAAGTAAAATGTGTTCGAATATCTTTGGGATGCTTTATCAGCATATGCTTATTTACTTTAACAAAATATTTTTCTGTGCTCATGTTAATCATTCATAGGAAAGACTCAACATGCTCTGTTGAGGATGACTGTCATATGTCTAAATGTTTGACTAAATAAGACTGCAAGTCTGTTCACACTTAGTCTTCTGTCAGTCTTCTGAATAAATAAGCATACATTCAAGGCTGGATTATCAATGGGACAATTGGGATCTCAGTGGCTAGGGGTCCCAGACTGTTTCTGGCACTGCACACACACATGCACGTGTGCGCGCACACACACACCTTGTGCTATGCTGCTGTCAAGAGGGAAATGCTCCTGGGGAGAAGAAGTCTCTCTCTCTCTCTCTCGCTCTCTCGCTCTCTCGCTCTCTCACTCTCTCTCCCCCCACTTTAGGGTTGCCGTTAAATCGGAAAATGACTTGACACAACAACATGAATACGAGATCTCCAAGTCCTGGCCAGAAACAGCCCTGCTCAGGTCTTCATATTCAGGACTATGGCTTTCCTGGTTGAATCAATCCATCTGTAATGTGGTCTTCCTTTTCCTCTGCTGCCTTCCACTTTCCCTAGTATTATCAACTTTTTCTAGTGAGTCATGTTATTTCATGATGGTCCAAATTACAATAGCCCCAGTTTAGGCATTTTGGCTTCTAGTGAGAGTTCTGGCTTGATTTGCTCTTGGACGCAATCCAGAAATCTAGAGGACTCTTTCATGCTCCATAATCAGCCAGAGGCTGCACAGATCACCCTAAGCCCTAAAACTGAATTGGCTAGAAGTCCATTTCTGGTTAACCCCCTTTGTGGGGGTTTGGAGAAAAAGACAAGGCACGGGGGGGGGGGGGCTCCATATATATATATATATATATATATATATGAGCAAGGAGGTACTTTCAATAGTTGGGGGGGGGGGAAACAAGGCTGCAAAATCATTCCCTGAGGGGCACATGCATTCTCTGGGTCACAAAGTTTCCCACCCTAATAGCGCCTATAACTGAATGACTAGCAGTCAATCCTATTCAATATTTCAGACAGGAGGACTAAACTTGAGATCTTCTGCATGAGAAGCATTTATTTCTTACAAAGTGAAATACTGGGGTGGCCATGAGGAAGGGGAAGACTGCCCCTCTCCAAAGAGAGTCAAGTAAAGTTTGGGTGGCCAATAGGTACAGCATTGTTTCAGATGAGGATAAGGGGACATGCCAGTTCGGCATTTTTCTCCTGCTTAGGCTGCAATTCTATATACACTTGAATGGGAGTAAGCCCCACTGAAGCCTATGGGACCTACCTGATGTTGGGATAACAACCTTTTGCATGCATGGACTCTTTGAACTCTATGGTAGTTAAAATGCATGTTCTCTCTAGACGTTTTTTGCAAAGCATGTATATGGCTGGTTTCCTGTTTGCTTGTTTACATACCTCTTCTCTTCCTGGCCATGTGGGCACCTTTTGTTCTCTGGGGAAAAAAAGCCCCAAGTACATTTTCTATCTGACTTTTCTCCATGAGGCATGTGAGCTTAAAGAAGCTCTCTGGGTGAAATGCTTCTAAGTTCTTAATAGCATGTAGACTTTTTCTTCCTTCTACCTACCTAAAGATGCTGGACTTGTGTATTGAATTATGCACATGCTACTTTGTAAGTAAACTACTTTTTTCTACTTTTAAAAGAAGTCTAAGCTTGTTTTATTTCTCAGCTAAATATTGTGTGTGGGGAGGTGGTTGGTTTAGCTGTTCTAACTTCTGCTAAGTGCAATTTTAACTCTGCTACTGAGGTCACTAAATCTCAAATGTATTAAAAATCCAGTGCAAGTGGAAATTGCATTTTAACACCACATTAACCTATGCATATTTACTCAGAAGTATATATGAGCACATTTTTCAAGGCAGTACTCTCACTCTGAGATTCCTCCCCTTCGCCATGAGGGTTGGAAAAGAAGGGCCAGGACCTGAGACTCAGGGCTGGGTCCTGAGATCTGGGAATCTTAAAGCAGATTAGCCAGCTCCAAGCAGCCTGTCTCCAGTGCCTTACTTCCTTCATGGTTGCTCTACATCAGTTCCTTTTAACTGATCACCTATGCCAACATAGTTATAAGAGCACAGTGATCTGTGTGTAAAATCTTAGGCATGTAGCTACCTGAGGCAAGCAGCAAATGGTGCCTTCTCCCCAGGATCTAGATGCATAGGAGCCAAGGTAAATGGTTTTGACATTCGAAGTAGAAAATCCCACATTTATTTATTTATTTGACTTATATCACACTTTTCTCCCAATAAGGGAGCCAAAGCAGCTGACAAGATATGTTAAAACAAAATAGCTAAAACAGTATGAAGGTTTTAAAATGCATTAAACAATTACAGTAATCCAATTAAAACATTAATTTAAAACAATTAAAAACAACATCAAACACATATTATGTATTCAGAACCAGCACACCCATTGCACATCCTTCTACCCCAACCAGTTAAAGGCTGAAACCCTTTAATTAAAAATGAGAAGATCTTTGCCTGCTGGTGAAAAAAAAGCAGCCAATCAAGCCTCCTTTGGGAAAGTTTTCCATACCCTAACAACAGCTATGGACAAGTATCTCTCCGATGCGGTCATTAGATGAGCCCGTGAGGGTAGTGGGATGAAGAGAAACCCCTCCCCTGAAGACTGTAGGACTCAGCTAGTCTTATCTGGGGAGAAAGTGACTTTCAGGTAGTCTGGACCTAAGCCTTACAGGGCTTTATAGATCACAATGAACACTTTGAATTGTACCCAGAAACAGATTGGCAACCAGAGAAGCTGTATCAGCAGGGGACTCAGGAGATTATCAGACGAGAGCCTAAAATGTTTTTATGTCACGATATTTTATAGCATTCGTGTTCTAGCACAATCGCACGCTGCCATGATAATGATACAAAATCACCCCAAGAATCTGGCAATACAAGTGCTTGTACCACTTACTTCCATGTTTCTCTGTGAATGAGATTTCGGTGCATCTCACGAGAAGATGCGAGCATGCTAAAAAGCCCCCAAACACCAAAATTAAAAAAGAAAACATTCAGAAAATCACAGATACACGTTTAGAAACTTGCAAGCAAGACAGGGAGGTTCATAAAAAGAGTGTAGGGTACCTAGTTTTCCCCTTCGCACCTGGAAGTGTTCTGGTGGGTCTACCCATTGATGCTGGAATCATGCCAGCAGAACAGGGCACCTTCTCGTAGACATGAAAATCCAGAACACAAACGCTATAGGAGATCAATTTTTGACTTCTCTCTGACAATAAAAAAGAACTCGTTTGTAACAGCTGCATAACACTTGCATAACACTGCGGCATGACATCTTCTGATAAGGAAGCCCTTTTGTGATCTCATGGTATCATTATAATGCAATTTTTCACATGTCTGATAATCTCTTTATATGCTTCCTATAACCAGCCCCCATTAGCAGTCTAGCCACAGAAGTTTCTGGACAGTTTCCAAAGGCAGCCCCACAAAGAGGCTGTTACAGTAATTCAAAACAAGATGTAATCAAAGACCTTGACCACGATCTTACCACCATAGTGTAATAGGTAACATTTTTTTACCCCTTCATGACACTGCTCAACATGTATTTTCTGGAGTAGTTGCTTCACTCTGCCTCATGGTAGGACCAGCCCTACTGCTGAGTACATATTTAGCCCAGGAATTAGTTTACACAGGGCTGGCCCAAGAAACTTTCATGCCTGAAGTGAAGGACAAGACAGCCTTTTCTCTTCCATTCTGTATGCAGAAGTTGATTGGGCTTCCACTTGAATACTGGAAATGAAATATCTTCTGCTCCATCAAACCTGAGGAAGGCTGGACAGTTTAGAGGATCAGGGCAGCCTGTTTGGTACCTAGATGCTAACAGAGGGGAACAGCCCACAAATTACCACTGATGTCCCCTAGTATTTGCTGCCAGATGAAGTTGTCTCATTCTGCATAATGGTAGGGCCAGCCCCAAATACCAGCGCTGAAGCTTAGAATCATAGAATCATAGAATTGCAGAGTTGGAAGAGACCATGAGGGCCATCCATCCAACCCCCTGCCACAAAGGAAATCTTGATCAAAGCATCCCTGACAGATGGCCATCCAGCCTCTGTTTAAAGACCTCCAAGGAAGGAGACCCCACCACGCTCCGAGGGAGTGCGTTCCACTGCCTAACAGCTCTGACTGTCAAAAAGTTCCTCCTAATGTTGAGATGGAATCTCTGTTCCTGGAGCTTGCATCCATTGCTCCGTGTTACAAGTCCTTTCACACACAAATCTTTTCTTCTTTTTCTCCAAGTTGTCTTGATCTTGGCAGCCTAATTTAAGAAAGAGTGGAACCTTTTGATGTTGCTGCTCTCTACCATTGGGAGACTGAAACTCTTATTGATCTGTTTCAAGTCATTTGGAGAGCTCTCAAGATATTTCATTTTACTCTCTGATCATCCCTGACTTACAGAAGCCTTAAACGGGATGTGGGGGGGGGGGGACAGCAGCATGGTAGATAGATGCAACACGGTTGGTCCTCTTTGTGCTGGAAATAGCTGTACCTGCTGAATTTATCTGGTGAAAATGGAAAATTCTTAAGTGCTCCTTTTTGAAGAGTTGCTGTTCATTTTTGAAGAATTTACCAACATTCAGAAACGTCATATCTAGGTAGGAAATAAACCCAAATCTGTCATTCTTTTGGGAAGTTATGTCAATGTAAACAAACTTAAGATCATGTAAAGTTGAATTGGACCATTGGGCAATGTTGATATTTTCAGGAGAGGAGACACAGCAGAGTCAGCAGTGTGGCTGTTGTGCAACAGTTCCCATGTACAATATGTCCTGATGCACAACGTGTCCCATCGCACAACGTGTCCCAATGCACATGTCCCTTTGTGCAATCAGAGCCCCTGTTGTGCAGCAGGGCAGCTTGTGTGGTGCCCAACTCTACATTGTTGTAATTCACTAGCATAGTCTTCATGTCAGTGACATAACTCCATCATCATAAAATTATACCTTTGTAGTCTATAGTGCAGGATCTCAGCCCAAGATTGTAAAAGTTCTAATATGAAAAAGCAATACGAATAGATCTTCCTGTCACTAATATAGGTGACTCTTTATGAGGCTTCATTGAACCAGAACTTATTTCCAACTTACCATTTGGACAACTCCCAGCACCTTCCCATGGCCATGTTGCTTTGGGATTCTGTGAGTTGCAGACTGAGAATGTTAATGTTTCCAAGCTATGGGTTACACAAATACTTTTTTCCTGTAAATGTAGTATATCTCTGAATAGCTGAGGACAAATAAGAGGGCAAGACCCTCAACTTTGTCCACTTTTTATGAGTACCCCAAAGGCACTGAACTGGCATGGCTGGAAGCAGAATCAGGGCTTGGAATAGTTGGGGCTGCCGCTCCCAGAATCACCATTCTAGTATGGCCAAGGCTGGATCATCTTACCTTTCTCTTTTAAGCACATAATAAGAAGATTTAGCTTATTCGGGTATTCGCTTCCATCTGGTGAAATCCCCTTTTCAGTCCTTTTGTTTGGTGGGGAGATGAAAATGTCTTGCTTTGGAAAGTAAGGTCCCACCTTGCTTACATTAAACTTGCAGAGTCCACTAGATGTCGCTGGATCCCAACCTCTTCATTCCAGCCCTGATCAAGTCACGAAAACAAGACTGATGCATTTCAGTAGTGCCAACTTCATCCCTGTAGGAGCAGTGCTTGGGGATCTTTGTCGTTGGTCCCACAGAAATACATGTGGGAGCTGTGGGAGAGCAGGACCATGGCACAGCTTATCATTCATTGCAGTGGGCTTTGTCACAGATGGATTGCATCTGTAGTGTGTTTATAGGATCAAGAAAGGGACTTGTTGAAGTTTGTTTATTTATTTATTTATAACCCGCTCTTCAGCCACAAGGCTATCAGGGCAGCTTACAAATTGTTTTAAGCAATAGCAATTTACACATCTACACTGCAAGGATGGAAGGCTGAGTGAACCTTGGAGCCCTCTCGCAACGTGGTGACTTGCAGTACTCGCATTTAACCACTGCGCCACCAGGGCTCCTGTTCAAGTGCTTTTGAATGACTAAATACTAGATATGCTGGCTTGTGCATTAGTGATAGATGGCTATTATCACTAGTGACTGGTAGCCTCCATGTCACAGGATAGTAAATCCACACCACACTGGGCTTTAGCTTGAACTTTGGATGAGCTATTCAATGGGTTCAGCACCTTGGATAGCTCCATTCAAGTTTGGACTAAAACCCAGAGTGGATTCACTGCCCCAGTGGAATGGAAGCCACCAACTGCTACTGTCCAGAGCAGATCTTGGAGCCCTTAGTGTCAGTGGAAAGAAGAGGTCTGAAATACAGCAGGCAGCATGATCCAAAGGCTTTTCTCATTTCTATGCCTCTACACATCATGGGATTGCTGGAAAATCATCTTACTCTTGCAATGGAATCTGTACATGACCTTATAGCCAGCCTGATCCTATCTTTGAGATGGATGCCCCACTTCCCTAAAGATAGGATCAGGCTGGCTTTAAGGTCATTTACAGATTCCATGTAAAGACTAAGATGATTTTCCAGAAATCCCATGATGTGTAGAGGCATAGATATGACTTAGGGTAAAAGGAAAGGGCAGAGAAATGTTATTTACTTCATTTCTAGTGAGGGTTTTTTCCTGCTTTACTCTGAGGGCTCTTGTGGAAATGTCTATCTCAGGTGCCCAAACAAGTTGGCCAACTTTGAGTCAGTGGTGGCTTGTGGCTTCAATGTCAGTGGGGTGGTGAATCTGCACCAGTGTTAGTCTGAACTTCAAAGGAGCTATCCGAGGTAATGAAACTATTTTGGCAACACAGTTCAGCACCATGTATTTGTCACCCCTATGACACAAGAGCCACAGCCCTTGCTGCTTTGGATATTATATCATGCAGCTTGATCAGGATGGGGTGTGGTGTACTTTGCTGCCTCAATTCAGACAACATCAGTCTTTCAGCAGGATTCAAATGTGCCATCTGGATGTGTTACACTGCAGCTCCCATCATATCTTAGCACCATGGTCAATTAGCTGAGGAGGGAGTGGGAATTTGAACTTGACCCAATGGGATGGTGCCAAGTTATGGAAGGCTGTTTTTGAGAGAGGAGCAAGAATCTCAGGAAGCTATAAATAGCAGCTTCTAGATATACTCAAGACTAAATTGCAGTAGCCTAGGATTTGCAGTAGCCTAGGACTAAATTGCAGTAGCCTAGGAAATAGCATTTGTATTTGTTCCTTTTTATACCTTGTAACAGGTGTAGATTACGACTCAGTCACATTTAGAATACACCTAAATCAATGGGATTTGGAAAAATTAAACTAATAAAGAAATGTTCTGTGTTAGATCCAGACTTACTGAAAACAGAATAAGTCTGGATTTAAAGCATAATAATTTCTTTATTAGTTTGATTCTCTCAAGTGTTGCAGGGCAACAGACATGCCCTCCACTTTATTCTCACACCAACCCTGTTAGGTAGGTTAGGGTGAGAAGTGCTAAGTAGCCCAAGGTTACTCAGAAAGCTCCAGTGGAGATTGAAAAACAGGCCTGTCTATACCCTAACCTAACTCTCTCTAAGCTCTAGACACATCCCAGAGCAGTGCTATCAACACTAGCCAAAGAGTCAGTTTTGTATTTGCATGGGTCATATCATCTCCTTTTCCAAGGAGCTTGTGTGGGTTGTTCCATTTTATCCTTACAATAGTTTGAAAGGGCAGGATAAACTGGGCTGAGACTACCCAGTAAGCATGGCTGTCCCAAGATATTTGGCTCCCTGAGGCAAAGAACAAGATGGCACCTTCTCCATTCTATAGGCAAAAGCCAACTGAACTGACAGTCAACTCTCTCATAAATTCCAGAAACAGGACAGTATAGGGATGGAAGAAATATTCTCTATTGTTCATTTTCTGGCCAAAAAAAAAAAAAAAGGAAAAAAAAGAGAGAGAGAGAGAGAGAGAGAGAGAGCTTTTTGAAAGTCAGGAAACCCTGTCAGAAAGAATAATAGTATACTGAGACTTTAACACAATTTTCTCCCTGTATTTGGATATCCTGAAGTGTTCCAGAGGATTTTTCTGCACAAAAAACTTTTTTTTTTCTGTGCAGAAAATGTGCTTCCTAGAAAATGTGTGTTTGTGGCAGGAGGGCAGAATATGTTTTTATATGCATAAAATATTCTGGAACACTTCAGGACATACGAGTATGGGGAGAAAATTGTACAGGATTTTTTTTTCTCCTGCAGCAAGGAGAAAACTAGAGTAATTGTTCACCTTTGCACACAAGGATGAAATAGTCAAAGATTTACAGTGTCTTCCAGACTCACTTAGGGAGCACAGAGTAGACCACAGCTCTCCCCTTCAACCCCTCCCCTCCCCCCAGCCTTTACCTGAAGTGACCACTCCATTCTGCTTACTAATACTGTACAACCAATCCTACCAGTGTGAGCTTTATGGCTAAGTGGAGATATGAATCCAAGTTTCTCGCCTCTAAGTCTAGTTCTTCATACATTGGCATGTGCTGGCCTAAATCCTACCATTTGTCCTAATTATAGCAGAGCCATTGGACAATGGAATTTACCTCTGTGTTGACTCAGTATTCAACAATTGAGTCATTGACTCTACTCTAGTTGGGACTAAGAGGATTCCAACCCCTGCATGTTTATTTCAAGCAATGGGAATTGTCACTTTGATACACATCCCTAATTCACCATAACATTGTGTTAGTTAACCATTGACAGTGTGCAGAAGTGGCACACTGGCCAGAAATATAGATGCTCCTGCCCTAATGCACTGACATATATCAGCACTTCTCAGGTATCTCATGTGAGGGGCTGGCATCCCCCTCACATGTACTATTCTTTCCTGGAAACTCACTAGAGACCAGCAGCCAATGGCTCAGGAACCAACACCAGTCCAGAAGATATCACTTTGAATGACACTGCCATACATGGTCTGAACCTGGGGACAGGTAGGGAATTCCCCACCACTGCCCTCCTTAAATGATACTCTCATTGGACCTGCCTTTTTCTCTATTTCTCCATTCTCTGTCTGTCATTTATCAAAAGAACATGTGAAATTGCAACCTCCATTAGAAGGCTGTCAGTTGAGTGCAAAACCAATTGTTTAATCCAGTGATTTCCCCAAACTTTGCTCCTCCAGATGTTTTGGACTTCATCTTCCAGAATTCCTGGCTGTTGACCAAATTGGCCACAGCTGTAATGGTAAAATTAAATACTGCATGGGTGAGGCCTTGTGAAAATATGATTCCAAAACAGCAATGACTATCATGTCTCTTGGTGGGGAACCTCTTTCAGGCAAAAGGGCAAATTCAATTTCAGAGAAGTTCTTAGAAGCTACATTCCAATGGTGGGTGGGCCCAAAGGGTGGAGCCAAAATACCATCATCCTTTAGGTGAAAGCTCTTACAGCCACTAACTAAGCTTTAGGGAAGGTGTTTCAACTTTTTAGCAGGGGAGAAAGCCTTGTATAAAAGATGGAAATGCTACCAAAAATTAATGTCATGAACCTCCACCTAATACAGGATTGGGACCCCAGGAGAGCTGGATTTAGTCCTAGGGCTTGAATTTTCCTGCTCTATAAAGCATCTTTCCCCACTCCTGTGCTCTCCAGAGGTGTTGGTTTGCAACTGGGTCAACTTGTTGGAAGGTGTAGTCCAACGCTACTGGAGGGCAACACAGTGGTTAAGGAAGGCTGCTCTAAGCTCTTCCTTTTTCAGGCTGTAGAAAATGATTGCTGGGCTGTTTCTGCCCACCCCCACCGCCCACCCCCATACACCCCTTCCCCTTTCCTTTCCTTCTATAGAGACCCAACAACCTCGCAAGTTCACCAAACGGTGTCATGCTTCATGACTAATTCACATATTCAAATAGGACCGGTCAAAGCTGGACTATTTGATGCCAGCCAAGCGCGTTTATCAGGTCAGAAGGCTCACAATGCCCGGAGGCGATGAGGGTGTGCGCTGGCAAGGTGCAGGGGGGGAGCGTGGCGGCGAAGGGTGGAGGAGCAATAAAATATATGGGAGGTCGGTTTCGTGCTAAATCAGAAAGGGGAAGGGGTCCGGATTTTCCTTAGCCTCCTCCCATGCTTCCGTTGAACTATGGGGCTTTTGGGTGCAAAAACAAAACACCAACAAAACAGCCGCAAAAGCCAAAACACAAGCTCTCCATCACACACACATACACACTTTAAATGTGTGTGCTTCATGGAATCAATCTGATCAATGACAGCCTTTTTTTTCACGTGGCTGAGCAGGTTCAAAGGTGCCACATTTTATTATCGGCTGACCCCCGTGACATTGCAGGTGCAGATTTAATGGGAGGGGAAGTTGAGGATGCCGGGACGGGAGAGAGAGTGAGAGAAAGTTCCATTACCCTAACGAACTTTCCCCCGGCTTCTTCCTCCGCCTGCTGTAACCATCACCCAGGGAAGAGGCCAGTTTAAAAAGGAAACGTGAAGTCCTAAACCGGGGTGGAGGAGACAATTCTGGTTTCCACTGCTACTGGACCAAAGATTGGGAAAGTGAGTTGTTTGGGACTACAACTTTCAGAATTCCCCCAGCCACCACAGCTGGGAGGTGTCATCCTGGGAGCTGTAGTCTCTCCCCCCCCCCAAAAAAAAAATCGTTTCCCCAAACTCTGGTCCAACTCTGGCCTTGCTCTATGGGATCTATGTGCCTGGGATGGGAGTTTAAGGCTGAGTCCACACTACACAAATAATCCAGTTTGAAACTGAATTATTTGCCATGATTCCTTCCTGTTGAATTGTGGGATTTGTGATTTTGCGAGACACCAGCCCTCTTTGGCGGAGTAGGTTAAAGACCTTGTAAAACTACATATCCCAGGATTCAACAGGAAGGCGTCATGGCAAATAATCCAGTCTCAAACTGGATTATTTGTGTAGTGTGGATTCAGCCCTAGTCTCACCAAGTCACTTTCCTAGCCTCTGCAACTGGACCTGCTGCGAGTTTCTGAGGCAGTGACCGCGGGCTTCCTACTACTACTAGTAGTAGTGTCTTGTCCAGCACCTTGCACATCCGTGGAGCAGTTGGAGGAAGGTTGCTAGAGGAATAACACTGGCTCTGCTGGGGTGCTTTCCTCTTCCCTTTGGGACGGGTCAAAAGAGGAGAGGCCTGCTTCCCCCCCCCCTTCTTTTGGTCAAGTCCTCGGCTGCCCCTGAGACCCTAACCGGGGGTGGAGCCCTTGTGGCTCAGGGTGTCATGTTTCGGCGGGGGGGCGTCAGAGGCAAGCCACTTCTAAGTTCACGTCCCGAAGCGAGCTGAGAAAAGTGCTCCGAGGACAAGGTCACGATAGATCAGCGCCCACTGTCGAGATGAATTTCGTGAGTGGATGCCTCGCCACAATCCCTTCCATCTTGACCAATGACCCATACATGTCCACGCTAGCTAGGGCTGCCCCCTTTCTCTGGACTGAGCCATGCAAGAGTAGCCCATTCAAGCCATCTCATGGCGGGGTCTTCCCGCCAGCCCCACAAGCCCTCAGTGAGCCCCCCATCCCACCCCCACAAATTTC